>CM055338.1:11309251-11710372 GCA_029228605.1 Salix koriyanagi
TTTTACATCTTACGAATCTTGAATTTAACGACCATGTAACTTTCTAGTGACCGTCATATTAACAATTACAAAAAAAAAAAAAAAACTCTTGAGTCCTAAACTTGTATACCTGGTCAACTATTAGATTTTAAAGTATGGGGCTCTATTGTATAATTCTGTCGAATGTATTGTCAGATTTATTATTTCAATAATCATCTCCCTCTAATTTTTCCTGGCAACCATATGATGGCTGAATTCTAAAATATGCTACACATGCATGAACACAAAAATCAAGACTTCAATTCCTCTGATTTCTCTCCGATACCTTGAAAATTATACCTGGCAAATAATTCATTCACAGGCTATCAATCACCCCGTGGCATTGTTAAACATCGTGTTGTTTGGATTTTAAACTTTTATTTTATCAAAAAAAAGTGATAGAGATTTAAATTTATGATCATTAAATCAACAAAACTCTAATAACATATAAAAAAAATAAAAGAAACCCGTGATATAATTTATATAATTCTGTATTAGCTGCGGTTGCTCTTTTCAAGATGTGGTGCTGCTATGAATTTTTTATTCATTTTGCTTATCAGAAAAGAACAAACTTATTCTTATTTGTGCTCTTGTCGTTGTTGTGTTTTTGCTATTTGATATAAGTTCTCCATGGCTTGCTTCTCTTACAAACACAGCAAGGAACAATCTATGGAAATGGCATGGAAGCGGCCGAATTTATCTATTAAATTATAGTACGTGACTACTAAAAATTATGGTTAGAATTGTTTTTGAAAGTGTTATTAGGTTAAAAATACATAAAAAAACAACATTTTTTTTTAATTTTTTTTTAAAAAATTATGATATTAACACATCAAAATGATCTAAAACTACTAAAAATTTTAATTTAAAATATTTTTTTTTAAATTTTTTTAAAAATATTTTTAAAATACATAACAAATACTCTTAACCTTGTCAGGTGGTCATTGGATCTATTGATTGATTGATTGATTGATTCCATGCCCAAAACCCTAAAGATAGATTGATTGATTTCAAAAACACCTCGCAAATGAAGTGCCCCATCACAAAGTAAATTGTAGCGTGTGGCCAATGTATTGTTCTTGCTTGGTAACCAAGTTTGTCCCACTGCTAAACACGCCATAAAATCTTCTGCTGTTTGACAGCTGTTGTCAGGCTTTCTTCCAATAATCCGCCCATCGATTGTCACTTAAACTTTGTGCTTGAATTATGAATGAGTCCCAAAATAAACCACAGAAATAAACACTTAAATGTAATTCCCACTTCTCTTTCCCTTTTTTGCTTTTCGTTTCTTTTTTCTTATAATCCCATTCAATGGCTACTTATACAGTGAAAGTTTAAAGAGAGGGCACGGAAAAGCCGGTGGTGTAGGGGCAAAGTACCGGTTTGGTATTGCGTCTCTTTGGGGGTGTGATTGTGGGTTTTTTCTTAAAGTGTTTTTTGTTTAGAAATGTATCAAAATAATATTTTTTTTATTTTTTTTAAATCATTTTTGAAATCAGCACATCAAAATAATCTAAAAATATTATTTTTTAATTTAAAGTAAAAAATAAAAATATTGTTTTTTCAAATTTTGCATGAGCACTTTCCGATCGCAATGCCAAACAACCCCTAATTAATTACTAGTTGAGTGTGTTGAGTGTTATTGAGGTTATTTTTAAAAATATTTTTTTTATTTAAAAAAAAATATTTTTGATATCAATACATGTAAATAATTTAAAAATACCAAAAAAAAATTAAAAATATTTTTGAAACGCAATGCCAAACAGAGCCTAAAAGTATTTTGAAAAAAATATTTTATTTTTTATTTTAAATTAAATATTTTGATATTATTTTCATGTGCAAATATCAAAAATAATTTTTTTTTATAAATAAAACTGTATTATTTTAATGTATTTGTAAATAAAAAAAAAGCAATTTCAAAATCTGTATGATATCTGAGCACAAAAGCATAAAGATTAACAGATAATATAGGTCACCTCCCGGTAATGCAAATCAAATCAGCCCTTTTATGTCCCCCCTAAACAATCCTGTGCTTCACGTTTTTTATTCTCTTCCTTTGTAGCTTCAATCACATACCGATCAAGATTCCCAATGGGTCTCCTGATTTAAACAACCCATCTACTTTCTTGACCACCAATTAATTCATCCACTGTTTTAAAGTGTTTTTTATGTTATTTTTAAAATTATTTTTTATTTAAAAATACATGAAAATGATATTTTTGAAAACTATTTTTGAATCATCATGTCAAAATGATATGAAAATATACAAGAATAAAATTAATTTAAATCAAAAAATAAAAATAAAAAATTTTCAATTTTTTTCAATTATATTTTCAAAACACAACTACAAATAACATGCAAATACCAAAATAGATATTCACAGTCTAGCTTTGTATGTACTGATAGCTAAAAAGCTACATCATTATTTCTATCAGCATTCGATTTGATTAAAAAGACATATCATGCCTACATTTTTTTAATGCCGAACTTTCCAAAAAAAGTATTTAATGGGTCAATATAAATAAATAAAACTTTGATTGTTCTAAATTATTGTAAAAAAATACATATTTTAACTTGAATTCAACAGATCATAAATCTTTTATAATCATGTCACGGCTCTCGAGAACCATCATGCCTACGTTTACCCTCGTGATAGTTCCCAAAGTGAAGAGGTGGATTAGGTTTAGGATAATAATCTTCAACTTGATTGATAGTTAAATCATTCTTAATTATAACTCAATGAATGTTTACAAAGATCACACTCAAAACTCAAAACTCAAAACTCAAAAAGACAACTCCTATCTCCAGATCTGGAGCTACACTGACCAAAGTCAGTTCCTTGTCCTGATCTGCTGTCTTCCTTTGCTGGCAAATGGCAGCGCACCAGAGCCTCTGTTGTACTTGGAAAAGCTAGCATTCCCATGAACACCGTATCCAAATAATTTAGTTTCTTGTATCTGTCTCTGCTTGAAAATTGGGAGTCGTAAGAAATATTTAGAAAAACTTGTATGGGAAAAGGTGACAAAAACCTGAATGTTTTTCTTACAATTTTATATTTGCATGCATGTAAAGAGGATGTAACAGGCTAACAGCACAAAGTGTCTGGTCAATTTTCACCATTTTTACTTTTATTTTCTTGAAATAACAAGAAATGGAAAAAGAGAGACGCGTATGCTCAAAGCAGAACATCCTTTTTATCCTCTCTCTATATCTTCCTCTTTCTTTTTCTTTTTTTCTTTTTTTTATATGTTTTCTCCTTTATTTAGTTTCTTTCCAAAGTAAGAAGCAAAGCATCTTCTTGTAGGCTCCTATACACCACGACATTGTTCTTGCTTTGCCCTGTAAGTAACTTCCCTTTGAATTTTTAATTTGTGTTTTCAAATTTTTAATACAACAAGCTTGCATTTTATCTTTCTGTGCAAGAACCCACCAAAAGTTTGGAATCTCTGATTAATCTAACGCGTTAATGAGGTCAAAATCAAAATGGGGTTTTAATATTTTGAACTTCCCCGTTGAGCCAAATCTTCTCTGGTAGTTGTGATGTTGATATGTATATGTATATATAACCACCTATAACTAAAAGGAGCTCTTCTCTATCTTCTCTTAAACATGGTCTATTTATGGCAGATACAAACTCTGCTTGGTTTTCAAGTTTTAGCGTGAACTCAAGATTGTTTGTGTGTTTCGAATGTGGATTTTAGCATTTGAGCTAATTCTTCCACCAATCTATTCTTCTCACTTGGTTCAAAGAACTGAAGTTGTGATATGTGCGTGTCACAGATCAATAATTTCTCAGAACTGTTCTGTTATTCCCATTAATTCAATCATTCCCTTCGTTTGCCCATTGAATTGATTCTGATAACAATTTCTTCATTTTCCCACCTCAGGAAATGATACCACTATGCTTCATTTCTAGTCAAATTCCATTTTTTCCAGAACTCTAACGAATTGTTTTTTTGGTTATCACCTGATTGTCTATTCATTTCATTCAACTTCCAAAGCTCCAAATTCAGATTCATTCCTTCTTCCATAAGAAAGTCTGAAAACATTTCATCTTCAATATCAAACTATCAATCATATATCATTAGTGAAAAATCAGAAAGTAGAAGTGACAGGATGAGTTTTATAACAGGATCTCCCAAAGATACCTGGCAACCAGTCATGACCGACAATACAACCCTTTCCAGTTACTGGCTTAACTGGAGGTTCTTCCTCTGTGCCACTTGGGTTTTAATCTTGACGACTGCTGCATCTATTCTTATATGGAAAAATGAATGCCGTCGCAAAGTGGAACGTTATAGCGGAGAGATCAAGAAAGAAGCAGAACCATCTTTGTACGATGATGAAACTTGGAGGCCATGCCTGAAAGGAATCCACCCTGCCTGGTTGCTAGTTTTCAGACTTTTTGCTTTCTCTGTGCTGTCGGTGCTGCTTGCAATTGCAGTCATGGTGGATGGAGGCACTATATTTTACTACTATACTCAGTAAGATGTCCTTTTTCTTGAGTTTATCTCTTGCATAGTATAAATCTCATACTTTCTATGATTTTGAATTATTGATTTCAACAATTATCTTCAATGTTATTGATCGGTGATGTTTTTTGGTCCTGAACAGGTGGACTTTTACTTCAGTCACAATTTATTTCGCAGTGAGTTTTATGTCATCAAAGAGCCTACTAGCCTGATTTTTTCTTGCATCTTTTCTTTTCTTAATGTTAATCTCAAGTTTATTTGTAGCTTGGTTCCTTGCTCTCCATGCGTGGATGTTACCAATATCACAAAAGACTCGGTGGTGATAAGGTTGATAATGTAGAGGCAGATGCAGAGCAAGGATGTTGTGTCACTTCAGCACCTGGAAAAGGTTCCATGGCTATGGAAAGCTCAAACCCCCATGAAATACTTGATGTTCGCCAACCTGCAGGGAAATGGGCTTTCATCTTTCAAATCTTTTTTCAGGTAACTTGTCTGTAAATCACTGATTAAATTTGGCCAAATATATTGTACTTTTATATTTTACTCAAATGAGATTCTTAATGCAATGAGCTTGTTTTCATTCAGAACCCGTGTAGAACATTTTTATACATCTAGCATTAGAACATAGTCTGTCTGCGAATGCTGTCACAGGAACTTGAAAGTTCTAATATGTTTTTAGTTCAGTTTAATGTGACATGAAAGTTCAATTCTCAATCCCATTATGAGTAGTTCCTTGTTAGGAGCTGAAATGCAGGGTCATTTCACAAAGGGACTACACTTTCTTAACGTTCATATTTGAAATTGGAAAATTCAGTCAGGAACCAGATGAAACAAGGGAAGGCAGTAAATCAAGTGGATACAAATCCTGCTCGCCAATGATTTTATGCCGATTTCCTTTTACTTTGTATACATCATGGATTATATGGATTCAATAATTTGAATATGGTAAGCTGTTGACACTTCTCATTCATGGAAACAGATGAATGCTGGCGCTGTTATGCTCACAGACTTTGTCTTTTGGTTCGTCCTTGTCCCGTTTCTTGAAATCAAAGATTACCACCTAAATGCTGTAAGTTATCATTATTTCTCCAACTAGTGTTAATTTTAGAATAAAACCATATCCTGAGCTAATCCATGGAGGTCACACACACACACACACACACTCATATCGGCATCTCAGTAGATGCTGATAAACAGCTTAATGACTAATTTGCTTCTTTTTCTTGGTTTTCTAAACAATGTATTGCTCTTTTTTCTTTACAGCTGATTATCAGTATGCACTCACTCAATGCTGTTTTCCTACTTGGTGATACTGCTTTAAATTCCTTGGTGAGCTTTCTTGGCTCGTTCCACAAATCATTTTCCAGCTTCTTCAATGCAGTGATTACAAATTCTAACTTTGTTATCACTTTCAGAGGTTTCCTTGGTTCCGGATCGCGTATTTCTTCATCTGGACGGTAGTATATGTCCTCTTCCAGTGGATTGTTCATGCCACTTTCAGACTTTGGTAAAACCATCCCCTCTTCTCCTTTTTTGATGAAATCAAGTTTTGTTATTGTTTTCTCACTCTACTATCCTGTAACTTTCTAACCAGGTGGCCCTATCCATTCCTCGACTTGTCATCTCCGTATGCTCCTTTATGGTATTGACTCTTCAACATCACTTCATCCCCTTATAAACTAGAACAATTTCTGCTCTCAAATTATCTTCAACTGAAAATAGAAATTGCTTACTTTTGCTCAAGTTTACGTTCAAACTTGAACAAAAAAATCAGCAAGAAAAGATATCAGCACATTGCTTAAGTTTTGTGATTTAACTTGCACAATCTTAGTGTTCTGTCAGGAATCATTCCATTGAAGCCTTTATATAAAATCTCTTCACTCTAAAGAAATAAATGGTGATTCATTTTCTTGTCTGAAATGGAATTATTTGTAGGTACTTATCGGTGGCAGTGATGCACATTCCCTGCTATGGCATTTTCGCTTTTATTTTAAAGCTCAAACACACAGTGTTTAAGAGATGGTACCCAGATTCCTATCAATGCTTCAGGTAGCTGCCGTTGATAGCTTAGAGAGCCAGCACAGTTTCAAAGAAAATGTGAATTTCTGTACAGTAAATTTGTGGTAGCAGAATAGAAATGAACAAAAGAACAGAGTTAGCATAAGATTCTGACGACATCCTTGCCTTAACATATCATTTCCTTTAGTAATTTTTTACAGATTGTCAATGGTCAAACAAGAAAAAAACATTCTTAATTTGTACAGCCATTGCTAGAAGAGTGGCATAGTTGTAACTGTATACTGATACTGGGATCGATCAAAAGAGAAATTCTTATTCTCCGTCTCTACTTCCAATTTTCTATCCCTACTTTTTCATGGTTCTTATTGTCTTCTCGAATTTTGTTGTCTCCACTATTTTGGTGTGATGCCACCAACCCAAGTTGCTACGCCCATCATTTTAATTCTCAAGATATGATTCCAACACTTACCAAAAAATTGATTTTGTAGCATATCTTCTCTTTTATTTGGCACGATGGCTGAAATGACTCGCAAACAGGTGCTGGTATAATGCAAAATGAGGTACAGCCATTGTATCATCAACCAAAAGCTTGCGGATAACTGGTCTAATAGCATCCGGAATGGTAAAAGCTATTATAGAGAGCTAAATTTTTAAAATGTTTTTAGTATAATATAGTTTTTTTGTTTATGTATGCTCTAATGGTAAAAGTCATTTTGAAAACTCATTTTTTATATATTATTTTAAATATAGTATAATTATTTTGTATATAATGTTAAGGAACCATCTCACCTAAAAGCTTAAGCTTATAGGTGAGGCCCCAGAATATGATTATATATTATACTCTAACACACCCTCTCAAGTGAAAACCCTTTGGGCTTGAAACTTGCACAGGCCCACATTACCTTGTGCTTGATTTTTTTTATCAAATAGAATGGGGGTGGTGAGATTCGAACTCGTGACCGCTGGGTCAACAAGGCTCTGATACCATGTTAAGGAACCATCTCACCTAAAAGCTTAAGCTTATATGATTATATATTATACTCTAACATATAATTTAATTATACAATTAATAGGAGCAAATTATATAATTAAATAATTGCTTTTAAAAAACCCTCCAACAATATAATTATATTTAAATAATAAAAAAATAAATTTAAAATAAAAAAAAACCAGTAACATTTTAAAATTAAAATTAAAAAGCACTTCATGATATTTAAAAAGCACAATTTAGAGAAGTGCTTACATAATATGATGGACATCAAACAGACTCTAGTCATATCTTCGACTTCCACAAACAACCATTTACTTCATTAAGAAGTACAAATTATCAAACAGACTCTAGCCATAACTCCCTCCCATAGATTGCCCCATCATGCCTCTACCAAGCAATCATCAAACTGTATTTTGTCACCACTGTCAGTGTAGAAGTTATGTTTTTTTTGTCCAAGATGCTAGCAATAGCATATGAGAGAGGGAACAATCATTTTGACTGTTTTTATAGCACAACCATTAGAGCTGAAACAATTGAACCAAAATGCTAATATGATATTTTTTTGCCTTTAGCTCTGCGTTGGAGTTGCTCTGCTAAACCTGCTCTGAATATGTAGATAGTGATTTATAAACAATGGTTTGATGCAGGACAACTTAGGCGATGTTCTGTATCTGAATTTAGAGGCTGTAAATAGATTTTAGATTTTGAATTGAATTTACATGGATAATAACTAAAGGGGTGATCGGGCTTGAATGGATGGTTATGATGTCCCGAAACATTCTTGGTTTTAGCAATTCGGTTCATTCTTATTTAGGTGGCTGCTGCCTTATATTTGTGACTGATAAGCTAAGGTGATTGGCGGCCGATATTAATAAAAGTTATCATTTGATGGATTTAGAGACTCTTCAGTTCTTAAGTAAGAGTTTTTTAATAGAAAATATTATGATTTTTTTAAATTGATGCTCTAAAACTATATGAGCAATTTGAAATAGAGATTATGAACTTATTTTCTCTTAAGAATCACATGGATCCTTATAGCTCATGCTCCTTACCTTTTGATCAAGAGAAGGCTAACAAGTCATATTTTTTTCATAGCACTTAAATATTTTTTGTGTAAAAAAAAAAAATTTATGACTCATAAGAATCCCGTGGTTCAATTTAGAGCCTAATAAAATTGCCAAAGCCACTTGCACTTGGGCTCAGTGTGTTTGTAGTTTCAATCCAAAAGAAAAAAGAACAAGGGATCTATCAATAATTTAGCATGGTTAATTAAGAATTTTCCATCCAAGTTTTTCTTCTTCTTTAAGAAAAAAATCATTGATACAGGAACTCATGACCAAGTTAACCCATTCATGGGCAATTCTTTCACTAATTGTTAGTGGATGTTCTAAGGAGGTCACTATTTTATTTTTGTATTTCTTGTTCAAATTCCAAATTTGCGAAATAACTTCACAAATTATAAAGAACACCATCTAATTGAAGAAAGATAAAATGAAGCCAAAAGAATAATAGAATAATGAAAAAAAATGATTAACATAAATAAACAAGAAAATTTTTGGTATCTCAAATAGATAAAGTTAATAAAATCAAAGATCGGGCACCAGATATACAGTTTTCTCCACCTGCAAAATCAAAGCCTTTTGGTCCCTAAGCAACTATTCATGACAGAGCCACCCTTCTGAGTTCTGGCTCAGACGGTAGTCAACATCAAGCATCAGAACCTCCAGCCTCAACAGAAAACCACCACCAAAGAAAAATCCCGTCAAGCTTCATCTCCCTCGTCAAAATAGCAAGGCTTTTTTAGAAGTGTGATTGCAGTAGCTTTTTAAAGTATTTTTCGTGCTAAAATATATTAAAATAATATTATTTTATTTTTTAAAAATTATTTTTGATATCAGCACATCAAAATGATCTACAAACACCAAACCACCGGTTTTTAAAATGAAAAAAAAAATCAATTTTTTTTAAAAACATCGATTGCAACACACTCCCAAACAGGCCCCTCTGTCGATTCAGGGTAGGTTTACAAGTGTAAGCAAAATTCTGAGGTTCAAGAAAAAGGAAAACAAGCTTACAGAAGATAAGTTAATACTTGAAATTATTGTTATTTACAAAGGAAGACAATCATATGAATCATGTAGTAGTTACAAAGAATGAATCAGCTACAAATATATATATATATATATATATACACACATACTCACCCAACCTCGAAACTCTTCAAACATCGATATAAAAAGGCTACATCTGCTTGTTCAGCCAAAAACTCAAGGTGCCAGGTGGTACAATGAACTCCCTCTTTACAATCAAGACAATATACAAAAGGCACATTACAACCACACGTGATTAAAGAGAAGTGGTTGGCAAAGAACCCATTAAGATAATAGTATCTTCGTCCTTCACTTTTTCTGGACGTGCCTTCGAAAGTAGTCCAGAGAGCAATCCCAGATGTAGACTAGAATCCGATCTCCTTCCCAGCAAGAAACCACTGGCCTTGCGGCTCAACTTATTGGTAGACTCCATGACCTGATCTGCAGCAAGGCGTGTCCCACAAGAGCAATTTTGTAAGTTTTCTGAAGCACGGCTTGTGGAATACTGATTTGCAAGAAGCACACCTTTCAATTTCAACTTCCTGTTTCAGTTTGTTTTCAACTGTCAGATCGTATCTATGCCATCTTTTCAATTATCATCTAGAAGGATGGTATAGGAGTCATTTTCTGTTGCTTGCTAGTTGAAGGGCTATTCATTAGAGCATCAGATGCACCACTACAGTGAAGTCTTTAATTTTTATTCAATAAACAACATTCAGCATGCTACTGTTAAAAAAACGCTCTACTATATGCAATTGAATGAATGCCCACCTGAAAAGGGTATATGAGGGAAGATGGATCATTACAAGCTTGCCGGGCACCACAGGGGACACCCACATCACAGCATATGAGGCACTGTTCTGTTATATGCTCCAGAATTTTCCTTGAAACAGTTTCCACCATCACGGGTAGTGCTGCAATAGAAGTAGAGATGTGTTAAGGGAAAAAAGCAGGGCCGCAAAATTACACAGAACTCAGATAACTATATGAAAGTCCCAAGACACATCACTTGCACTGACAAAAGGACATTTTAGGGTCAAATAAAGAAACACGTAATTACTATGCAGAATACAGTTGCTGGCTTAGCAAAAGACTCAAAGCCCTTGAGCATAATCAATGGCACATAATTACTATTTTATTTTGATATGAAAAACAGTAGTTGAGGCCAATTTGACAGACAAGAGTGAGGGATTCTGTACGGTTAAGAGTCAGTTAATGCTTCAGAGTGAGGCATATAAAGACTGCCATAACGTCAAAGAAACTGATGATGCCAAAATGTAGTAACTTCACACAGACAAACAGCAAGTAACATGCAATGGAAGGGCATGTAAAAAGCTAGGAAACAGGAAAAAAAAAGTTAGACCAGCCAATTACAAATAAATGTTTAGATCCAGCCTAACTGCTTGTAAATATATCAACAAAGATGTACAGTAGATATTGGAATGGAGACTTCTGCACATGTAAACAAGGGCATAGACACAGATGGATTCAACAACAAGGCACAGGTTAGATGAGATATCTTTCAAACAAAATACTAAAATAGCAATTAACTAGTGATCAGATATTAACCTGCAAAAGCCCCTCTTGAGAGATCTATGAGGTCTCTAAGAGCAAAAAAATCATTGCTTTCAAGAAGATATCTTCGAGAACCAAGTGCTTTGTTGACATTCCTGTGGAATGGACATCGAACATATGGAAGCATAGTTCCAATTTTTTTCCTGAGACCCATAATATGGTGCAAGGCAGGGACCTTGGAGAATAAGAGAGGATTGACCGCGCTTACACAAAGCATGGGCTGCAAAAGAAAATTCATAATGGGAATATGGAAAAAACTTCAATAACAACTCTGTGCATTGAATTGGAAGCTCAATATGGGTCTAAAATACTTGAAGTGGTGAAGCATCAATGACACATGCATGTTTTATTATCTAGATGAAGAATTTAGGGAACTACAAATTAGAATAATACCCAAGCATACAAAAACTAGCAATTAAATTAATTCTCCAAGCATATAGACATGTAACAGATACCCTGGAATGGGGTGGGCTTCTACTATCATCATTCTTACAAGCATGTCAAACCTTACCAAATATAGCCAGGGAAATGCTAGACAGTTGGATCATCAGTTAAAAATCAACTTTTGCCCAGTTATATTATGTAAGCAAGCACAAGAATATGCTTGGCAAAACTTATTCCTTTCATGATTTTGTGTCAGCCATTTATCTATCCCTTGATTTTGACAATTTCATCCAGCCCAGAAGCATTCAATTATGCAGAGATTATACAAATGACAACAAAAGAACCACTTCTCAAATTACCTGCTCATGGATGGAATCCAGGTATGACTTCGCCAGATGAGAAACCGGGTATTCATTAAAATCCCAATTATGCAGTACTCTTGCTGGTAAAACTGCAGTCTTGTTTGTGTGGCATGAAGAACAAAATAACTGACCAGTATACTCACAAAGCCGGGGCTTTCCCCACCCAAGAGCTTGTACAAAGTCCCGCATCAATGTCATACCATCATCAAAATGCTTGTGGCATCCAGCACAAGTATAATGTTGCGCTTCTAGCATCTTCTTAGTACATTTGTGTGGCTGGATTTCAACAATAAGCGATATTGTGTTCCCTAAAGTGGAAATATTTCCTGCACCTGCCCCTTTGTTAGAAAATATAGACCGAGCAACTGGTGTTCTTGCTGCAGGGGAACTAGGAAATGAATCTTGAGGACACAAGAACCAAACCAGTGCACTTGGGGGACTGGAAAAGAACCCAGAAAGGATAGTTGAATGTAAACACTCCTTAATAAGAACACTTCTCTCAGAAACAACATCTGGAGATGCATTCCCGAATATTTTTCTAGATTCCTTTTCCACAGAGGACCAAGGAGAAGGAAGAGTCCAGCCTTGCTCAGCAAATAATGATTTCAGCCTACGATAGAGCGTATGGAAATCACGATACCTGCGTTCAACCTCCCACTGGTCTTCGCCACTCCACACCCTTATCACATACATGGTGTATCCCTTCACTCCAACTAATCTTTCACTAAGTGAGACATCTCCTTTCTTTTGCTTTGCTCCTACCACTTCAACCCTATCAATTCTCTTTGGATGTGTAATTAGCGAGTAAGCCTCGTTGGTACCAGAAGTAGAAGCAGTTGACCCACCATCTCTTGGTGGCAGTAATAGCTGTGACTGAAATATATGATTACCCTGAGGAAACCTAGCCCCTGGAGACTCACTGGAGTCGAGTAAAATTTCTTCCATTTCATTGACAAACTCATCGTAAAATTCAATAAGCTCAAAATTCTCTGCCTGCCAGGAGAATTTAGAAACAGATTAGAATAGAAGCAGGAAACTTGAGAGCGACACTGAAAATAGATTCCCTGCAGTAAAATAAAAAGGCAGCTAACCACTGGAAAAACACATATTGTGCAAAAATACATTTGCAACAGATTGGTCGCTGTATTGCTTCAAACACTTCCAAACAATTGCACCAGCATGACAAAAAACTACAATAATTCCAATTCACCAACACAATGCAATTTACTTCAAAATTTAAAAGAAACACAAATTAAATGCATAAGATGATGCTTTATCAGAAAATGGGTCATCCAAAAGACTTCAGAGGTTTGGCAGTAAGTTGATTTTCCATTGGAGCTCAGCACATATAATTACATGCAAGCAATCTGGTTTGATAGCATCAGATTTCAAACATGTAGATACTTTAAAGACATAGCCAACTCTCAAATACATACAAGGCAGATTCTAGAACTGAGTTTTGAAACAAGAACAAACATGTAACGCATGTTCCTTAAAACATTGCCAAGCAGATGATGCAAGTGAAAGCGTCAAATCCCATTTTCATCCTTGAAAGATTCTTTTCTTTGCGCTATATATGATAACCTAGCATAAAAATTAACAAGACATCTAAAGGACATCTACAAATCGGTTCTATCTTAGGAGGTTATGTTACCATGGAGACTAACCTTAACCACTGCAGAATGGTCTTCATAAGGAATCACAGAACCAGGAGCATTTTCTGATGCTTTTTTCATGTTATTTTCAAGCATTGGCAGAGTGGAACTTTGTTTTTGGGTCACAAGGGATTTTGCACTTGCATTTTCTGAATATTCAACTGCGCAGAAATGAAGTTGATTAGTTGTATCAGAAAGGGGATCTGCCTCCACTTCAAAACTCCCAGCCGCTTCATTTTCCAAATCTTTTTTACCATCGGTACAAAATACTTCCTCGGATTTCACAGATGGATTCAGAACTTGCATGTAAGGATCTGTAAAATTCGATCCTAACCCTACGGGAGTTATTTCTACAAGAGGGTCCTGCTCCACCTCAAAGAAATCACTGACAGGACAACTTTTGTAAGGCTCTGTTGTGTCATTACCACCTTGTGCTTGATTGCAGTTAAAAGAAATGTCTCTAGCATCTTCTTGTTGTCGTTCGCAATAGCCTGGAAAACTAAATGGCATGATCGAGGTAATTTTACCATCTTTGGCCAATTCATGAGCACCTTGTACCTGACAACTGACTACAGAAATGTCTCTCATGTCTTCCCCGACATCCACAATAGAATTCCGTACATCAAAAGGGACCTCAGTACCGGAATTGAGCTTCTCCCCCAAATCATCACCTTCACTGTTTCCAATGCCAGAACGTTCCTCAATCACATCTTCCCCTATTTCTGCTTCACCAATAACAGGTGCTACAGTTGAAACCACAGGAATAGAACTGAAAAGGTTTCCATCATTCGCCAGACCCTGCTCCTGCTGCTGAAATTTATCCAAGCTCAAAGAAGCTCCAATGCCTCCCCCTGTTTGCAGCTCAAAATCATCCCAATCTTCCGACCCAAAAGCAACAGACGAACTCATAATCAACGGGTTCTCACCACCTACTTTCCCTTCCTCACCAGGCAACACGTTCCCCCTAAAATACAAATTCTTCCTATCCTCATCATCCGAACCACTCGCACAAATGGAATCATCATCTTCCGAATACCCATATCTAGACGAATCCCCATCTTCCCCTCCATCAAATCCCAAATCCACCTCTACATCCAACCCACTTAGACAATCTTCATTCTTTCCACGATCAACCCGTCCCAAATCCCCATTCCCAATCTCCCAAATTCTAGTGTCCAATTTATTACTACTTTCTCCACAAATTTCCAGCCTGCCAGTGTCATTCTCTTCAAAACTACCATCTAAACGATCAATAACCGAATTCAAAAGCTTTTTATCCTCGAAGTTCCTATTACTATCAAGCCCAAAACCATCCAAACTTTTCAAAGACCCAAAATCAGACTCCATAAAATCATTAAAAGAAGGTCCACATGAACTACTACATACGCTAGGTGTGCCCAAAACTGAATTGGCGCTGCAGTATCGCTCGAACTCCGATTCTCCACATGAGGAATACTGAGATGGAGTGGCATCACCACCGTCCGAATTGATAGAATGGAACGGATCAGCCCCCCTGGAGACGGTGTCGTGGATCCCCTCTCCATCCATAATCAATAATCTGATTATACCGTTGTGGTGGAATGACTGACGCTGAAAACTTGATGAATGGAAATGGGAGGAAGGGAGGTTTGGAGTTGTAATTGGTAGAAAACTGAGAGAGAGAGTGATAGCTGCTTGCTGATCTGATAATAGACGAGGCAATTAAAGGATGAAGTTGCTGCTGAGAGAGAGAGAGAGAGAGAGAGAGGAGAGAGCGACTTTGGAGTTTGGACAGAGACAAAAGGAGATCTTTCCAAACTGTTTTTGTTTGAACGATTCAATTTTTAGACTTGAGCTTGTCTGAATTAGATTTGGTTGGTTTTTCGTCGGATCAATTGAATCAATTTCATTGTGGGATTAAGGTTAAGCCACACGTTTATCAACTAAATCCATGGATTTTATTTTTTAAAGGATAATAATGAATATCCTTAAATCAAGTTTTGTATTATTATACAAGTCCGACCTGAAATTTAATAATTATAGATTTTTTTATATTCAAACTACTTAGATTTGAGTATCAACTTATTCTGAATCCAACCTATGTTTTATAATTATTTAGTATATAATTAACTTGAAATGCGTACAAGTTTTTTTAAAATTTCAAAATATTTTATTTATTTTAAATTAAACTTGGATCAAATTGGTATTTTTACCGACTTAAAACTTGATATTTTCACTTTAAATTTATATATTTATATATGAAATTATTTATTTATATTAAGATTTGTACTTCTAAATAACTGTTCATTATACTTATCCATATTGAGGAGAGCGAAACAAAACAATAATAAATCAGAATAAGTTTTAATTTTGGTATAAAAGTTTTAATATTTAATTTTATATTACTAAATATAATTTTATAATAATAATCAGATTGAGTAGAAATTTTAAAAAGAAAATTCAAAGATACTTATCTACGCCACGGAACTTAGGTGAGATCATTATCGATATACCCTATTTCTTTTTCTAAAAACAAAGAGACAAAAACATGAAACCCCCAATTTACCCTTGTGGGCGCTCCCAGACCTAACCCCAAATTTACCCTTGTTGGCGATCACAGACCTAACCCCAAAACCCTAACTGACTTTACCCAAATTTACCCTTGCTGGCAATCACAGATCTAACCCCAAAACCCTAACTGGCCTTAACAAAACACTCCCAGAGGCACGGGACGGGCCGATCTCCCTATCCTCTTCGGTCTGATCTTTGTTTCTGACTTGACTTGCTAATACAGTCTTCCATATATAGATTGCGCGCACCCATTGCAGTTTCAGATGCTGCTATATGCTGGCTCTCAAGGAAGTTTTTTCAGGCAAAGGTGATATTAAGGAAGAAGCGGAACTTACGCAGGCTGAGAAGAGGAAGAGGAGGGCTAACAAGAAGATAAAATTGAAGGCTGGGATTTGATAAGAAAGTTTAGTATTCTCTCAAAGGTATTGCATATCTAGTTGATTGCTTCTTTTTGGCTTATAACGCCATGAAAAGAAAGATCAATTAGTAGTTTAGCTGCCCATTTCTCGTCATTTTCTGTGCATTATCTGGTTTTTGCCTGCTTGGTCTATCTTTCCTCTCTTATCAACCATTAATTGATGATTTCAGCTGAATCAGTGAAAAGGACAGCAAAGAAGGCACACGAGAGGACAACACCATACCACGACGACGGTGAATGTTCATCTTACAGGTTTCATTATTTTTGGAAGTTTAAAAGAACCCAATTTGACAGTCCCTAACACTACAACATCTATCCGTGGTTTTTTATAAAGGGATCCGTTGTTAATAAAAAAAATATTTTATTAACAACGGAATTTGCATTGTAACAATCCAATGCAAATCTGTGGTTGCAACGGATTTGCAACAGAATTTCTGTTGCAAATCTGTGGTTGAATTTCTGTTGCTGGCTATTATTTAGCAACGGAATTTATATTGCTAATTTTTTTTTGTTGATCATAATTATTATTTTTAATTGATAATTATTTATTAATTAATTATGAATTGATATTTTAAAACTAGTAGAACATATTGAAATATTATTAATATTTAAAACTAAATAAATATAGTTTAATAAAAATTTAGTAAATTAAAATTCATAATACAATTGAAAATTCAGTTAAATTTACATGTCTAAGTAAATCAACATATAATATTTTGAAGTTTTTAAGGTGAAAATGATCTACGATACTGTGGTGAGAGGAAAATGAACCATTATATGGTAGTCGAGGTTGAGATTGATACACTAGCGAAGATGAGAGACCCATAGGTGCCATTGTATTTGATGGCATCGACGGGATCACAGGTGTTAGCATACCTTGACCCATATTTGATGTCCTGCCATAGCTTTCATGATTGCTCCTAAAATATTCTTTTATAGAATATGTTCTTTTTCATTTTAGAAATAAGATCATCTTTTTTCTTTTGATTCCTCTTTCAACTGTCGATAAGATGACTACACTAAGTAGGAATTTGATGAAGAACTCGTATTAACTATAGATTTTGGCATACGAGGTGCATTATATACTCTACTCTTTCGTAACCCCTCGAAGTTACTCCATCAAAAGTAGTATGAACTTTAAGTCTAGTAAGAGGGATGCAAATCCAATATAAAAGTATTATCTTATTGGGCCTTATAGACAACATAAACCTTATATAATATTATACAAAAAGGTAAACCATGTGGAAATTCTAGTTTAGCTATAGGCAGTTTCACTATTGATTAGAACAATGTAATTACTATTATGTCCTTTATTTCACATAATTTAGTTCATAGGTTCAGGGGTGTTAACATCTTTTTCATTTTATGTGCATGGTAAGACTTTTGATACCCCTTGGTTGTAGTCCAAAAAACATTTTTCTTCTTTTTTTTGTCCTCTTTTTGACAATGTTAATCAGTTATATTTATAGAGTTTGAAATCATGCACTCTTTTTAGTTTAGTCCTTGGTTTTGCATTCATGCATATTATATTTTTTTGGTGGATTTGATTTAATCGTCATCCAATTTAAAGTGTAATTATGTTGAAGAATAAATCTAGGGTCCAATTGAATGTTTTATTTAAGTACAATAATTTAATTATATTTTTAATTGGTCACATTAATTTTATTCAAGGCTTAAATGATGAAAAATTAGGTTTTTGAGCTTAAATCGTGTTCAATTGAGAGGATTGGAACTCTCGGAGATCAAATTTATTTTTACCAATCCAATTGCGTGAAATTGGAAGTGAGCTTGAAGAAAATTGAGAGTTTGTTGGTCAATTAGGGATCAAATTGCATGAATCCAAAATCAAGGACCAAACTAAAAAAAGTATGTAATTTTTACCTTTATAAATAGAGTTGATTAGCTTTCAAAAGAGGGAACTAAAAAAAAAAGACAACCTATATATACAAAAAACCATAGAGGACTCTAAAAACCCTAAAAAAAAACCTCTAGGGTTTGTAGGGTTTTTTTAGTGTATAAGGTTTTTTTTTGTCCCCTCTTTTTACAATGTTAATCAACTCTATTTTTATAGAGATAAAAATTATGCACTCTTTTTATTTTAGTCCTTGGTTTTGGATGCATGAATATTATATTTTTTGGGTCGATTTGATTTAATCGTCATCCAATCTAAAGTGTAATTATGTTTAAGAATTAATCTATGGTTCAATTGAAGAATTTAATTAAGTGCAAGAATTTAATTATACTTTTAATTGATCACATTAATTTTATTAAACACTTAATTTTTTTTGTGTAAAGGTTTTGTCTTTTTTTTTCGTCCCTCTTTTTACAATGTTAATCAGTTATATTTATAAAGTTGGAAATTATACACTCTTTTTTTATTTTGGTCCTTCGTTTTGGATTCATGCAATTGTAACGACCCGATTTATATATATATACCTAACACACATGGTACTGGAAACTAGCTAACCTGATTAATTCACATCATCAAAATACCATCCATATAATCAACATTTTATTAAAAGTGGATCTTACATAAACATGTAATATTATGGTTGCATAATTAAAAATTCATATTAAAAATATACATATATAGACATGAGTTTGCATTCCTATCCTACTAATAGTCATTACCAAATTTACACAAAAGGGTCTAATAAAAGTTATGTGTTCAATACATTGATTCATACAAGATACATCTACATGATTCCTTGTAAAAGTGGGTTTCCCCTGTATCGGGTTCTCTAAACGTCTCGTGGACGTGACGTCCATGCAAAGCAGTAAAAAACATTTAAGAAAATGTAATTACTTAATGATAATAATCATGATGATGACTAAACGGTCTCGCAGTTAAATGAGACATCAACATTTATAATTTCTTCATGTATTTGGTACAACTAGCTTGTAATGCAATATATATGCACTAATTTTGCAATCAATCATAATCTTAAACCCGACTATCCTCATAAGACATCATTTGTTGAGGTTAACCGTTTATTCACTCCGGTTATCTTTTTACGGATACCATCAGCCGAAGCTAATCATTATTTTGTCCCGACCATCCCTTCGGATGCCATTAGCCGAAATTAATCAATCATTTGTCCCGGCCATCTTTTCGGATGCCATTAGCCGAAGCTAATCATTCTTTTGTCCCGGCCATCTCATTCGGATGCTATTAGCCGAAGCTAATCAATCATTTGTCCCGGCTATCATTTTGGATGCCATTAGCCGAAGCTAATCATTCTTTTGTCAACCTTTCGAGCATTCGACAAACTAATATAGATTCTAACACAATAGGGATAATATTCATGTTAAAGTATTTTCCTTATTCAACGAATGAAAAAGGAAGGTGCAAGTCACCTACCTGCTCCACCTGTGGGTTGTTCCTGTCTTGACGATGGTCCAATCCCGATCGCACCACCTACGACATCAATGGTCATAAATCAGTACATTTGTATTTTTGAACTACATTCATCGCCACACTCATTTCAAGAGTTCATATGTTCACATTCAAGTGTTCCATATTTTACACCATCATACTATGAAATTGTTATTAGCATTTAAGTCGTTTCTGCATAGGAGGCTTATTGTAGGATTCGGAAGCGAATACTGGTTCACTGTAGGCTATCCCTTCGAGCAGCGAAAACTGGCTTCGCGAAAACTGGTCGCGAAGAATGGCTCGCGAAGACTGCTCGTGAAAACTGGTTCGCTGCAGGCTGTCACTGCTTCGACAGCGAATCACAATTCACTGCACAACACACTTCGGCAGTGAACGTACACCACATGTTATAACAACCCCACCGAAAACAATTCAATATGTCTTTATATTTGTTATTCTTTTATAACTTTTGTTGTAAAACAAATATCATTATAAGCATCCATTTTCAAACATAACTTGTTTCTTTTCCTTTAATGCATCTCCCTTCATCGTTTCGGGACCTCCCACCTCTCTTCCCCTTTTTCTCAAAGCTGTCAACAGAGGCTGGATTTCGATCTCTGCCCATATTTTTCACTATAACGAGAGTTGTAGAACTCTGTTTTGTACAAATTTTATCTTGTTAGAAAGATAACATATAGGGCTACAACTCTTATGAAGGTAATAAAATCATGTTCTGCCCCTAAAAGTTATGAAATGCATCTCAAATGTGACAGACCTGCTGTTTTGCAGAGTCTGCCCTGCACAGTCACGTTAGGTGACCCTTAACTAGAGTTATAAAATTCCAAATTAAGTGAAATAAGTTTTCTTGGATAGTAGACATCCAGAACTACAACTCCTATAAAGGAATCCAATCATAATTCCTTTGTTTTTCTACTCAAATTCTCTCTCAAAGTCAAGATATGAATCTGTCAAGTTAATTTCTGCAACACATGCATTTGGCCGAAAATTGGCCTTGGGAAAACAAGACTTCCCTCATTCTTTTCATGCTCAACCATTCATTACACAACATTCATATCCTATTTCATGCCACATTCACAATTCCACATTTCCTCCAAATTTTCAAGAACCCTAACCCAAAATTCATAAAGAAAAATCATGTAGTTTAACCATAAAGTAAAGAATCTTTTAGATGCATATAAGAATCACCATACCAAGAGGGATTCAAGATCCTAATAGCTTGTGAAATCAAAATACTCTCCTCTCCTCTTTCTCTTCCTACAGTTGTCGGCCAAACACTCTTTTTCTTTCACTTTCTTCTTCCAATAATGCTCCAAATCCTTGGATTTTTTATGTTTCAATGTTTAAAGTAACCCTTAATCTCACTTTCACTTTGAAATTCTTCTTCAATTGAGTAAGAAAATATCACAATCTCCTTCCCTTTCTCCCTCACATTTTTGCTGGAAATGAGAGAAAAGAGGGGTATTTATACTCCTCAATTTCTCTTATTGCACTAAGGCCCCCCATTTCCTCTAAATGTTTTTTTTTACCCCATCTCTTCTCTTCTTATAATTTAAATTATAATCTTTTTATTTATTTCAATTTCACCCCTCTCTCAACTTGTTTTATTCATCTTTTAATTCATTCCTTAAGTTGGTCGCATTCCTTTACGATTTTTTCTGTTGCGTCACGAAATCGGCAGCGAAAAACTAAGTCAGCTTTTAATATATATATATATATATATATATATATATATATATATATATATATATATATATATATACCTGGTAGTTCAAATAAAATAGGGTACTTTTTTTCCTCATCTCAGCCTCCCTCTCCCAAGTTTCCTCTTCTATTTGAGCATTTTCGCCATAAGATTCTGACGATGGGGATTTTTTTGTTCCGCAACTCCTTCTCACTCTGATGTACTATCCTTATGGGCCTCATTTCTAGTGTTAAGTCTTCCTTGACTTCTACTGGAATCTGGGGTAGAACTCGAGCGGGATCCACATCAGCCTTCCTTAATAGAAAGACATGGAACACATCATGGACTTTAGCTAATTGTGGGGAGCAAGTCCACTTTGTAGGCTACTGGTCCTACTCGTTGTAAGATTTTGAAGGGTCCAATGAAGCGGGGAGTTAATTTCCCTTTTCAATCCAAACCGTAACATATTTTTCCATGGGGCTACCTTCAGGAACACTTGGTCCCCCGTACTGAACTCGAGGTGTCTTCTCCTCACATCAACATACTTTTTTGTCTATCCTATGCGGCTTTTATGCAATCCCTGATAGTTCTTACTTTCTCCGTGGTGACTTGGAGCAACTGCGCCATATAACTTCTGATCCCCAATTTCCTCCCAACAAAAAGGCGTTCTGCACCTCCTACCATATAAGGCTTCATATGGGGTCATTCCTATTGTGGCTTGGTGACTATTGTTATATGTGAATTCCACCAATGCCATGTGTTTCTCTCAATTTCCTCCACATTCTAGCACACGGACTGTAATAGGTCTTCCAATACTTGGATAACTCTTTCTGATTGACCATCTGTTTGAGGATGAAACGCAGTGCTCATATCCAATCTGGTCCCCAAGGCATGTTGTATGCTCGGCCAAAGTCGAGAGGTAAACTTAAGATCTTGATCCGATACAATGGACACCGGAATCTCATGAAGCCGTACCACCTCATTTATGTAAATCTTTAGCAAGCTTGTCCACTGAGTCGGTCATCTTTATAGGCAAGAATAGTGCCGATTTTGTCAACCGATCTACGATGACCCATATCGCATCATTTCCTTTTCTCTCTTTGGGAAATCCTAACACGAAGTCCATGGTGGTCATCTCCCACTTCCACTCCGGAATTTGTAATGGTTGTAATGGTCCCGCGGGCCTTTGGTGTTCAACTTTGATTTGTTGACATATCCCACACTTTGACACATACTCAGCTATTTCCCTTTTCATCAAGGAATGCGACCAACTCAAGGAATGAATTAAAAGATGAATAAACAAGTTGAGAGAGGGGTGAAATTGAAATAAATAAAAAGATTATGATTTAAATTATAAGAAGAGAAGAGATGGGGTAAAAAGAAAACATTTAGAGGAAATGGAGGGCCTTAGTGCAATAAGAGAAATTGAGGAGTATAAATACCCCTCTTTTTTCTCATTTCCAGCAAAAATGTGAGGGAGAAATAGAAGGAGATTGTGATATTTTCTTGCTCAATTTATAGAAGAATTTCAAAGTGAAAGTGAGATTAAGGGTTACTTTAAACATTCAAACATCAAAAACCCAAGGATTTGGAGCATTATTGGAAGAAGAAAGTGGAAGAAAAGAAGGAGTGTTTGGCCGACAACTGTAGGAAGAGAAAGAGGAGAGGAGAGTATTTTGATTTCACAAGCTATTAGGATCTTGAATCCCTCTTGGTATGGTAATTCTTATATGCATCTAAAAGATTCTTTACTTTATGGTTAAACTACATGATTTTTTTTTATGAATTTTGGGTTTGGGTTCTTGAAAATTTGGGGGAAATATGGAATTGTGTGTAATTGATGAATGTGGCATGAAATAGGATGTGAATGTTGTGTAATGAATGGTTGAGCATGAAAAGAATGAGGGAAGTCTTGTTTTCCCAAGGCAATTTTCGGCCAAATACATGTGTTGCAGAAATTAACAACTTGACTTTGATAGAGAATTTGAGTAGGAAAACAAAAGAATTAGGATCGGATTCCTTCATAAGAGTTGTAGTTCTGGATGTCTACTATCCATGAAAACTTATTTCACTTAATTTGGAGTTTTATAACTCTAGTTAAGGGTCACCTATTGTGACTGTGCAGGGCAGACCCTACAGAACAGCAGGTCTGTCACATTTGAGATGCATTTCGTAATTTTTGGGGGCAGAACTGGGTTTTATTCTCTTCATAAAAGTTGTAGCCCTATATGTTAGCTTTCTAACAAGATAAATTTTGTACAAAACAGAGTTCTACAACTCTTGTTATAGTGAAAAATATAGGCAGAGGTCGAAATCTGGCCTCTGTTGACAGTTTTGAGAAAAAGGGGAAGAGAGGTGGGAGGTCGCAAAACGATGAAGGGAGAGGCATTAAAGGAAAAGAAACAAGTTATGTTTGAAAATGGGTGCTTATAATGATATTTGTTTTACGAAAAAAGTTATAAAGAGAATAACAAATGTAAATGCATATTGAATTGTTTTCGGTGGGGTAGTTACATGTGTGGTGTACGTTCGCTGCCGAAGTGTGTGTGTGTTTTGCAGTGAATTGTGATTTCGTTGCCAAAGCAGTTTTCACGAGCCAGTCTTCGCGAGCCAGTTTTTGCTACCGAAGGAATAACCTGCAGCGAACCAGTTTTCGCTGTTGAATCCTACAATAAGCCTCCTATGCAGAAAGGACTTAAATGCTAGTAACAATTTTATGGTATGATGAGGTAAAATGTGAACATATGAACTCTTGAAATGAGTGTGGTGATGAATGTGGTTCAAAAATACAAATGTACTGATTGATGTCGTAGGTGGTGCGGTCGAGATTGGACCATCGTCAAGACAGGAACGACCCACAGGTGGAGTAGGTAGGTGACTTGCACCTTCTTTTTCATTTGTTGAATAAAGGAAATACTTTAACATGAATATTACCTTATTGTGTTAGAATCTATATTAGTTTATCGAATGCTTTAAAGGTTGACAAAAGAATGATTAGCTTCGGCTAATGGCATCCGAAAGGATAGCCGGGACAAATGATTGATTAGCTTCGGCTAATGGCATCCGAATGGATGGCCGGGACAAAAGAATGATTAGCTTCGGCTAATGGCATCCGAAAGGATAGCCAGGAGAAATGATTGATTAGCTTAGGCTAATGGCATCTGAAGGGATGGCCGAGACAAAAGAATGATTAGGTTCGGCTAATGGCATCCGAATAGATGGCCGGGACAAAAGAAAGATTAGCTTCGGCTAATGGTATCCGAAAAAGATGACCGGAGTGAATGAACGGTTAACCTCAGCAGATGATGCCTTATGAGGATAGTCAGGTTTAAGATTATGGTTGATTGCAATATTGGTGTATATATATTGCATTACAAGCTAGTTGTACTAAATACATGAAGAAATTATTAAAGTTGATGCCTCATTTAATTGCCAAACCGTTTAGTCATCATTATTATTATCATTAAGTAATTACATTCTCTTAAATGTTTTGTACTGCTGCAGGGACTTCACATCCACGAGACGTCTAGGGAACCCGATACACGGGAACCCACTTTTGCAAGGAATCATGTAGATGCATTCTAAATCACAGTGTATCTTGTATGAATCAATGTACTGAACACATAACTTTTACTAGATCCTTTTGTGTAAATTTGTAATAGCTATTAGTAGGATAGGAATGCAAACTCATGTCTATGTATGTATATTTTTAATATGAATTTCTAATTATGCAACCATAATATGAATTTCTATGATGTGAAGTAATCAGGTTAGCTGATGTCCGGTACCATGTGTGTTATACATACATAGCTGATGTCCGGTACCATGTTGCATAATTAGAAATTCATATTAAAAATATACATACATAGACATGAGTTTGCATTCCTATCCTACTAATAGCTATTACAAATTTACACAAAAGGATCTAGTAAAAATTATGTGTTCAGTATATTAATTCATACAAGATACATTGTGATTTAGAATGCATCTACATGATTCCTTGCAAAAGTGGGTTTCCCATGTATCGGGTTCCCATAGACATCTCGTGGATGTGACGTCCTTGTAGCAGTACAAAACATTTAAGAGAATGTAATTACTTAATGATAATAATAATGATGATGACTAAACGGTCTGGCAGTTAAATGAGGCATCAATATTTATAATTTCTTCATGTATTTGGTACAACTAGCTTGTAATGCAATATATATGCACCAGTTTTGCAATCAATCATAATCTTAAACCCGACGATCATCATAAGGCATCATCTGCTGAGGTTAACATTTCATTCACTCCGGTCATCTTTTTCGGATACCATCAGCCGAAGCTAATCATTCTTTTGTCCCGGCCATCCATTCGAATGCCATTAGCCGAACCTAATCATTTTTTTGTCCCGGCTATCCCTTCGGATGTCATTAGCAGAAGTTAATCAATCATTAGTCCCGACCATCCTTTCGGATGCCATTAGCCAAAGCTAATCATTCTTTTGTCCCGGCCATCCATTTGGATGACATTAGCCGAAGCTAAACAATCATTTGTCCCGGCTATCCTTTCGGATGCCATTAGCCGAAGCTAATCATTCTTTTGTCAACCTTTCAGCATTCGACAAACTAATATAGATTCTAACACAGTAGGGTAATATTCATGTTAAAGTATTTCCTTATTCAACGAATGAAAAAGGAAGGTGCAAGTCACCTACCTGCTCCACCTGTGGGTCGTTCTTGTCTTGACGATGGACTAATCCCGACCGCACCACCTACGACATCAATGGTCATAAATCAGTACATTTGTATTTTTGAACCACATTCATCACCACACTCATTTCAAGAGTTTATATGTTCACATTCAAGTGTTCCATATTTTACACCATCATACTATGAAATTGTTACTAGCATTTAAGTCGTTTCTACATAGGAGGCTTATTGTAGGATTCGGCAGCGAATATTGGTTCGCTGCAGGCTATCCCTTCGGCAGCGAAAAATGGTCGTGAAGACTGGTCGCGAATACTGGCTCGCGAAGACTGGCTCGTGAAAACTAGCTCTCGCGAAGGCTGACTGGCGAAGACTGGCTCACGAAGACTAGCTTGTGAGACTGGCTCGCGAAAACTGGCTCGCGAAAACTGCTTTCGAAAACTGGTTCGCTGCAGGCTGTCACTACTTAATCAAAATTCACTGCAAAACACACACACACTTTGGCAGCGAACGTACACCACACATGTTGTAACAACCCCACCGAAAACAATTCAATATGCCTTTACATTTGTTATTCTTTTATAACTTTTGTCATAAAACAAATATCATTATAAGCACCCATTTTCAAACATAACTTGTTTCTTTTCCTTTAATGCATCTGCCTTCATCGTTTCGCGACCTCCCTCCTCTCTTCCCCTTTTTCTCAAAGCTGCCAACAGAGGCCGGATTTCGACCTCTGCCCATATTTTTCACTATAATGAGAGTTGTAGAACTCCGTTTTGTACAAACTTTATCTTGTTAGAAAGATAACATATAGGGCTACAACTCTTATGAAGGGAATAAAACCCAATTCTACCCCTAAAAGTTACGAAATGCATCTCAAATGTGACAAACCTGCTGTTCTGCAGAGTCTGCCCTGCACAGTCACGTTAGGTGATCCTTAACTAGAGTTATAAAATTCCAAATTAAGTGAAACAAGTTTCCTTGGATAGTAGACATCCAGAACTACAACTCCTATGAAGGAACCCGATCCTAATTCCTTTGTTTTCCTACTCAAATTCTCTCTCAAAGTCAAGACATGAATCTGTCAAGTTGTTAATTTCTGCAACACATGCATTTGGCCGAAAATTGGCCTTGGGAAAACAAGACTTCCCTCATTCTTTTCATGCTCAACCATTCATTACACAACATTCATATCCTATTTCATGCCACATTCACAATTCCACATTTCCCCCAAATTTTCAAGAACCCTAACCCAAAATTCATAAAGAAAAATCATGCAGTTTAACCATAAAGTAAAGAATCTTTTAGATGCATATAAGAATCACCATACCAAGAGGGATTCAAGATCCTAATAGCTTGTGAAATCAAAATACTCTCCTGTCCTCTTTCTCTTCCTACAGTTGTCGGTCAAACACTCCTTCTTTTCTTCCACTTTCTTCTTCCAATAATGCTCCAAATCCTTGGGTTTTTGATGTTTGAATGTTTAAAGTAACCCTTAATCTCACTTTCACTTTGAAATTCTTCTTCAATTGAGCAAGAAAATATCACAATCTCCTTCCCTTTCTCCCTCACATTTTTGCTGGAAATGAGAGAAAAAAGGGGTATTTATACTCCTTAATTTCTCTTATTGCACTAAGGCCCCCCATTTTCTTTAAATGTTTTCTTTTTACCCCACCTCTTCTCTTCTTATAATTTAAATCATAATCTTTTCATTTATTTGAATTTCACCCCTCTCTCAATTTGTTTTATTCATCTTTTAATTCATTCCTTGAGTTTTTGCAAGTTCATCTCGTTGCAAATTAATTACGGAATATTGACGTTGGTCGCATTCCTTTACGATTTTCTGCCGCGTCACGAAATCGGCAGTGAAAAACTAAGTCAACCTTTTATATATATATATATATATATATATATATATTGGGTGTTTACACAATTTACCTGAACTCTTAATAAATATAACATTAAATGATAAATTACTTGAATTATTATTCTTATTGTTATAATTATGATTGAAAGTAGAACAAAACAAATATTAGCAACATTTAAAAGAAATTATTTGAATGCATAACAAATAAAATAATTGAAGAACAAAAACAAAATTAGTATTATTATCATTATGAGACATTACAAGACTATCAAACACTGAAATAAAAGTTTTTTTTTGCTTGTTTGTTTTTTATCTCACATTAATTTAATTTCAGTACTTAAATACTTTAAATTTAATAATATCAAGATCAAATCTTAAAAATAAAGAAATATTTTTTTTTAGGTAAATCACTTTAAACTAAAATATATATCATTTAACACGTAGATAAAATAGGTGAAGAAAAACAGAGAGATAATAGACTACTAACAATAGAACATTCATTATACATGCATGAATGAAAGTTTCACTTTCATTTTACGCCGTCAAATCTAAACTTTTTCTGTTCTTTAATGCAAAAGATAAATAGCAATAACAAAATCAAAATCAAAATTAAGAGTATAGATACATAAATACAAACAAAAAATAAAAACTGCTAGAAGGATAAAAATATTAAAGGAATCAAAACTAAACCAAATATCAAAATAATAAGAACCGAAATGCAAAACAAAAATTAAATAAGAGAAGTTTTTTTTTAATGTTGATGTTATGTAATACAATTTTTATGAAATAAGATAATCCAAGATATTGGATTTCAAACATTATATATACAGAAGTTGCAACACTTAATTTATAATAAATGCAACATTAGACGATAAATTGCTTGAAATATTATTTTTATTGTTATTATTATGATTGAAGGTAAAACAAAAACAAATATTAGCAACATTAAAAAATATTATTTTATCTAATAAATGTATCAAAATAATTAAAAGACAAAACTAAAAATACAAAATCAAAATTAGTATTATTATCATTATGATTATAATTATAAAAAATTGTTATTATTGATATTCTTAAAATGATGTTATTAGTTATTGTTATTATTTTTGTTATCATCATTATCGTTACTATTATTGTTTAAGCAATAAAAAATATTAAAATTTTCCTATGAAACAAAAAAACAAAAATTGTAACAAAAGAGCAAGCAAGAATGCAACTATAAACAAATCACTAAGATTATTTTTTATTATTATTACTCTTGTATAAACAATGAAAACCATGAAATTATCTTAAAAATTAAAGCAAAAAACTTTAACAAATAAAAACAATCACATAAATGAAAAACCACAATGCATATTATTTTAAATAAACATAAATACATATTATTAGCATATAAGCATAAATCATTTCATTCAAGAAAAATAATAGCAATTTTAAAATAATTAACAGCATAAATTAACATTTTAAGACTAAATGGAATAAAATAAACCCCAATAAAAGATGAAATAATAAAAAATCAAAATCAAAACTAAAGAGGATAGAGTATAGACAAATAAATATGATAAAAAAAAAGACTACCTCAAAAGGATAATTTAAAAAAAAATCAAAACCAAACCAAAAAGTAAAAAATTAAGGGCAAAAATAAAAAAAAATAGATAATATTTTTACTTTTATCCTTTAATTGTTTTTATTTGTTCTTCGTATCAAATAATATTTTTAATGCTAATAATATCTATGCTAATAAAATTTTGTTCATGTTTATTATTTTGTCCAAATATATAGCATTATCTATATACTTTGTTAGAGTTCTTTATATTTGATTAGTTAGCTAGTTTTTTTAGTGGAATTATTTGATGGAGTTCTTTATAATGGGTTTGATCTTGTCTATTAGAGCCCAATAATAATAAGGAGACCTATAAGACTTTATAACCATATATGCACTTCTCATGTATCAAAAACACATTAAATCTAATACAACAACTCATACTAAAAAGGATAAATATTTATGCTCAATTCTTCTTCTCTTCTTTTCCATTCCTTATTTTTAATCTTATACTATTTATCTAATGCTAGTCTTGGGCCTTAAGCAATATATGTTTCCATTGCCAAAACAATATAGTAGTGTTACCATCTTCCATATAGAGGAAGGAATGGGACCATGAACCATTCAAAGTTTCAACCCATCTCCTAAAAACTCAAGGTACTAGTTACTAGCTAGGCAATGAACTTAGGAACCCACTAATTATCTTGATTAATTTGTTAATTCTATTTGTTGTTGTTATACATATGTGATTGTAATGGAGTAATTACTAAATATATAGGTTTTATTGTGATGTTTATCAGCTCGTCAGAACTCACTTAACAAACACGAAGCACAACTACATCCTAGCTACAATATGTGAAGTGTGGAGCATACTTTCCAATATAGTCACTTTGTTTTTAGCTTACCACTACTGATCTTGCTCTCTTATCTCCTCGGCAACTTTGCTAACCTCAAGCTCAAGTTTGGTCCTTGGATGACTTTTGTTGACCTTGTTGTATTTCATTGATTTTCTTTGACTTTCATGTTTTGATAGTAAGTTATTGTTCGGTCAATTGTTCCCCGAGAGGTATGCCTCTAGTTTTCTTGTACATGACCTCTTTTATTTGTAATTGATGTTGATGCTATAAATATTGTTCAAGTTCTAAAGATCAAGGATAATATAAGGAGTATAGGAGAAAATGTTTTGAAAATAGATCATTACTTACGAAATAATGTTTCAAGAGTTAGGTTGAAACAAGAAAAAAAGATGTAGTGATATTTTCCAATCTAATAGTCATTATTTATAGTTGTCTCATTACTCATAATGATTTGTTATATTTTTTCAAGGTCATCTCATTCACTTTAAGAGTAGTCCTCACCCTATTTTACTTTTGTTATATTAGACTTGGTAAAATATGTGTAAATACGGGAGTGAATGTATTTTACTTAATTATATAATAACAATGCTAAATTTCTAATTTGAAAAGGAAATAAAATAAAAATCAATACATTTTAAATTTATAAACTATTAATTTTTCAATGATGTATGTGATAAATTAGTCTCCAATCTATATATTCATCAATAAATTAGTTCTCAACTTTTCAAAACATGATTTCCCTGTATGTCTAATAAGTTGAAGCTCCTCACTTTACTCAAATAAAATTGAATTTAAGGAAATTATGTATTTCAAGGATACGCCTAAGAAAACATATAAATTTATCATTTAAAAGAAATTATAAAGTAAAAGAGTACACATCTACTCTTTTTTTATTCTTTATAAAATAAATTGTGAAATATATGAATTTAGTAATAAAAAATAGTTGTTAATACTAATTAAATATCAAAATAGGAAACAAAGCTTCATAATAGAAAAAGAAATGCATATTCAAATGTTTTATACCTAATGTACTTTATATTTAACAAATTTCATTTATTTTATCTTATTGACTAAATTTTGATGCTAACAACAAGATTTTTAAGTAGCATGTAACTAAAAAATTTATAAAAGATTAATCACTATTTAAAAAACAAAGTTAATTCAATTTGTTTCATAAATAAGAGAAATAACATAAATCAATATTTCAATAAAAACAATAGATGAAAAGAAGTAAAAATTAAAAACAAAAACAAAAATAAAGAGACTAGACAAAAATATGTCTAGATCATGCATGTAGGTTTAATCATAAAGCCTATGCTCACATCTAATTTTTTTTTCTTAGGATGCGCTTTCTGAGGACACATTCAACCATGTGTGTTTAGTAACAAGTTAATGACTTATTAATTTGTCATCACCCTAGGCAACTAGAAAATCAAGGTCCATGTTTATGGACCCTAAAATTATTTCTTCTACTAGTTTTTACTTGAAAAATAGTATATAAGCCTTAAAAAACATAATAAAATCACTCTAAAAAAATTAGCCACATAAAAATACATCAAACAAATGTTGATATGCTTTTTTTTATGTTATGTTTAAAGGGAAAAACCATCTCAATTGAACTCTTATTGAGAGGAAGAATTAATTGATACAATAAATAATATTTTTTTGTATCAAATATGATTATTTGATAACTTTCTCTTTTGTTTGTTATTTTCAATGAGTTTCTCTCTCATCTCTCAAGGCGACAAGGAGCTAAAAAATTTAACAAAATAAAATAAAAAATTTAAAACTCTAAGATTGATTACATATTTTTTTATATGCTTTACAGTATAGCCCTCTTATTTTCAATTTATCTTTTAACTACAACTTAAAATTTAATCTCGTAAAATTATATCACAATCTTTTTTATAAAAAAAATTGCTTGGAAGCAACTTTACTATTCATATAAATAATAACACTGATAAAAAAAAATAGCTGTTTATTTAATTTATAAAAGAGAGCTTAGTAAACTCAATTTTATGATAAGACAACTTGTAAGGATATGAGTTTGTCCTCAGAAAGTACGGGGAGAAATTAGCAGGATCTTGAAGATTGAGAACTAATATGTTGATGAGCATCTATGGAGACTGATCGGTCTTTTCCGTCAACTATCCGCCACTCTCTTACCTTTTATGGACGTGATTTCCTTCTTTTTACAGGCAAACCTTCGTTTATCAAAAAATGGTGTAGTAATAATGAATAACCTAACCTGTTCATATCTTTGTAGCCAAACCGGATACTGTTGTACTACTTACAACACAGTATAAATACAAACAAACCTATCCTTCTCATGGCATATTAACAAAAAAAAACCCTGTTCTTGTCCAAGCCTGAAACCTTTATTGGACCCTGTTCTCTCTCTCTCAACTGCATTGAGTACAAGTCTTTATCTTTCTGCTTATTGCATTTACAAGAAAAGAAAGAGTCTATCTTGGTAATTTTTCAATCAAGGATTTATAAGAGATATCTCTCCTGGTCTCAAGGCAAGAGTGTGTTCAAACTCTTTAAAGAAGTCAACTGTTAATCTTGGAAAAAGCAACAACTTTTCCCTTTATAAAACCGACCCCAAATTTCATTTCAAAGATCTACTAACCTTATTTTGATTTCAAGATGTAAGCTCTTGTTTTTATTGTTTTTGACGAATTGGTTTTTGTTATTTTGGATTTTAGACGCAGCAATGGCAGCGAGTTTGGCGGCAACTTCTCTTTCTTTGATATCTCAGCGGGCCCAAATCGGTAGTTCTCGAAGACAAAAGCTGCTGCTTCTGGGCTCGACTAAGTTATTACTCGAAGCAAAGTAACATAATCAGAAGTAGAAAAAGTGCGAGTCTGGTTTCTGCTTCATTGTCTGGGAACTTCAGCTTCCACCGTACCTGCATTCAATGAGGTCTGCCTTTCACATTTATTTATTAGTTTCTTGGTATTTTAAAATTTGGTTATTTTTTTTTAATTTCTTTTGTTATTTTATGCTCCCCCCGTTTTTCTTGCAGCTGATTGAATCCTTGATTAACAAGGTCGATCTGTCAGAATCTGAGGCTGAAAGCATCATTAGATTATTTACTAGATGATGCTAGTGAGGCCTTGATCAGTGCTTTCTTGGTATTGCTGAGGGCCAAGGGAGAGACTTTTGAAGAGGCAAGGAAAAACATTTACTTCTCGTTATAAATCTTTGTAGTCTCGTACATTTATTTCCTTTACAAGTAAGGCTAGCATATTCCGTATGCCCCCCTCTTTGAATGTAAGGAATATTTTGTTAATGGGAATATACTACTGCTGACACAATATGCTGTTATAATCAGAAGAAAATAATGATTAGCTTGGGTTTTTGATGCTATTAGATTGTTGGATTGGCAAGGGCAATGTTCAAGCATGCCAGGAAGGTGGAAGGGTTGGCTGATGCTGTGGATATTGTTGGAACGGGTGGTGACGGTGCCAACACCGTTAACATTTCTACAGGAGCGTCAATACTTGCTGCTGCTTGTGGTGCGAGAGTAGCCAAGGTCAGAGTTTATTTTCGTCGAAATTATGCTTAAAATTTGTGGACAACGTCATGTGATTTATTTCATGTGATATGCTAAATGATAATGCTTGCTTTGCAGCAAGGGAATAGATCAAGTTCTTCAGCATGTGGAAGTGCTGACGTATTGGAAGAACTTGGGGATAGTAATTGACGTGGACCCAGAGGTAGGTTTTCCATTGATGGAAGTCATTAATGGCTGTTTGGTTCTAGGACAGCTTGTTTATTTTCTTACCAGTATGGTTTTTGATGTGGTTGTGAGCATAAAAGTGACCTTTGAAGAACACTTTGTCAATGCTATAAAGATAATGTAACTGAGTACCGACCTCTATTAAGCTTGCTTACCATATTTTTATAACCATGGTACTGCTTTCCTCCATCTCCCATCTCATCATCACTCGAGTTGCTCATTTAATAGCATTAATTTGGAAGTTGGGCCACCAAAACTATAAGTTGCCGCTTGATCCATCCTGCATTCTTTAGTACATTAGAGCTTTAAGGAGGCTGACTCATTTCCTTCAGTTAATTGAATTTTAGATCGACTCTTTTGAGGGCATAATCCTTGCCTTTTTCTGATGAAACCTATTTGGTGAACAATTTGTTGTTGAACTTATGAGCTTTTGGAAGAGTATATTTCTTTCTTCGGGGGTCTCATCTGGCTCCAGAATGAACAATCAACTCTTATGATAAATAAATAAATATGCTATATGGCCCATGTTCATTTATATAGGCATGAAAATAGTGTCTTTGCTTCTTACTTCAATGCTGTTTTTCTTAAATTCTGGAAATTTTCTATGATACAAATTATGTTGGAATACTCTGTCAACTTTAACTCATCAAGCAAAACTCAAATGGCATGTCACCTCCATAATGCCAACTGTATTCTTTTGCTGATTCTGTTCCAATAATAAACCATAATCCACATCTTAGGCAGATAAATGTCAGATCATATGCAATTCCATTCACATGTTCTATGCATGTAATTTAGCTTATTCTCAATTTTCATGAAATTAGGGGGTATCAAGATGTGTGAATGAAGCAGGAATTGGCTTCATGATGTCGCCAAAATACCATCCTGCAATGAAGATTGTCAGCCCTGTAAGGAAGAAATTGAAGATCAAAACCATCTTCAACATACTGGGTCCTATGCTGAATCCTGCAAGTGTTCCCTTTGCTGTTGTTGGGGTATTCCATGAAGATTTAGTAAGTTTCTGTATCATGAACCGTAATAACTGTGACATAATCATCTACCCAACAAATTTTGCTTATTGGTCATCACTACATAGAAAAGATTACAATATATTCGTATGTATCCCAAGGCTATTTGGTTATATTACTAAACTCAAAGATCCTAAGATACTGATTTGAAGCAATTGTTATATATGTGTATCTGTGGTCCTAGATGTGTTTTGATAGCACTTTCCATGATTTTCTGATGTTGTAATTCAATACTACTAACTTATCCTGGAAGTTTACATAGAAACTGTTAAGAAACCATCTCACCTAAAAACTTAAGCTGATAGATGAGGCTCTAGAATATGATTTATATAATTCTCTAACACATCTCCTCAAGTGAAAGTTCCTTGGGCTTGAAAATTGCACAAACTCACACTACCTTATGCTTGATTTTTATCAAATAGCATGAGGGTGGTGAGATTCGAACTCATAATTGCTGGGTCAATAAAGCTTTGATATCATGTTAAAAAACTATCTCATCTAAAAGTTTAAGCTAATAGGTGAGGTTCTAAAATATGATTTACTTTTAGGTGAGATAGTTTATTAATAGAAACCATAAGGGGAATCAAGAAATATGGGTGAAGTATATAGTGGCTTTATTTTACAAAATACCTCTCTTGCTTGGGCAGTAGCTGAACATCTCCCTTTAATTCATACTGCCTACCATGTTTCTTGTGTAGGTGCTGAAAATGGCCAAAGCATTGCAACGCTTTGGCATGAAGAGAGCATTGGTTGTTCATTCAGAGGGCTTGGATGAAATGAGTCCCATTGGTAAGATTTCTTCCTTTTATTCAAAATACCATTATTCCTGCAAGGGATATGTAGGAGCTAACTTTGGCTGCCATTGGTTATTCCACATTCGCATTGCTTAAAATCTCTTCTGACAATGATATGAAAACAGGACCTGGAGTAGTTTTTGAAGTCAGCTCGGAAAAGATATCAAAATTTTCATTCGATCCATGTGAGATCATCACAAGCCTGTATTTTGTTCAGTCTCTTTTTTTTTTCTTTTATTTTTTGATAAATTTATTCTTTTCGCTTAATAATGGATAGTGACTGCATGTTAGTTACCTCATATTAATGCGGTTTTCCAAGATGCCTCTGATTGCTTAAATCACTGATACAAAAATGTGCATTTGATAGTGGACTTTGGCATTCCACGCTGCACACTATTTGACTTGCAGGGTGGAGGGCCCGATTATAATGCAGATGTTTTAAGACGTGTATTGTCGGGAGAGAAAGGCGCCATTGCTGATGCCATTGTGAGTTTCTTTGACAGTGTTAAGTTTCAAGTGTCAGCTCTTTATCTCTTTTAATATGGACCTGTGCTAGAAGGAACAAGTATTTGTGAATAAAGTTCTCATGCCAGAATACTTTTTCAGATCCTAAATGCAGCAGCTGCTCTCTTTGTCAGTGGCCGCGTTAGTAGCTTAGCTGAGGGAGTGGTTTTGGCCCAGAGAGACGCAATTATCAGGGAATGCTCTTAATACACTTAATTTATGGATAGAAATATCTAATGTAAGTGGCGCTTAGTTTAGAATTGGTGGAAATTTTAGAATTTAACTTTCCCCAGCTGTCTCATATCCCCTCTGGTTGACAACTGCAGAAAGTGAAAGAAGATTCTGTTGCTCAGGTCCAAGCTTAAACATTTTGAAGATCGGAAAGATAACAAACCTTGATACGGGCACATCATTGGCAATTCAACAATGAGTAAAACAATAGAGATATCTTTGCGATTCATCTTGGTGCAGAAATGCTACAGTGTGTTGTGTTTTAGCATAGGAAACTTTTCATGCACAGATTATACTCCCAGTAGTTTAAATGATAGCTTCTTCTTCTTCTTTTTTGGGAATTGTCAAGAGTTTCTGTGTGACCTGAAATAGTCGGATAAAGAAATCCATAAGGGTAGTCACCGTTAATCTATTTTGGCAAGGTTGGTTCTGAGCAGTAATGACTGTTAAATTATGAACAAAAACTTCTTGGATTTGATAGCTTGTTTACATGAATATTCATCTAAATTTCATTGCAGGATAGATTTTTTGTCTAATGCTACCAGCCATAACACATCCAGAAAGTAAATTTCAATTTCTGTTTTTATCCAGGAGGAACTACAAATTCAGAAGCAGCAGAAATAAGAGCATCACCCCATATTATTGATGCTGCACTCTATTTAGTTTGGTTCACGATTGGAATTCCTCAGGTACATTGGCAATGTGGAAAACGTTTTCCCAAATTAGAATACAAGATCCTTGATAGTTGTGCAGTAGATGGTTGTGCTCTCAGCTTTTGTAATGCATGGTAACGGTGGCAAACAAACACAACTCACAGGTGGCTTTACAGAATTTTTTATTAAGAAAAAACACTAGTATGCTAGGGAAGTTATTGTGTTATTCATAAATACTACATTGCCCCTCCATCACTTATCCTTTTAGCTTGGTTTTGGGGTGAATTAGTTTTTCACCCTATCATAAATGTTTTTATTTTTTTTAGGATTTTATTTGTATGAGGTAATGATGGTGATTATGTTTTTTAATGTACAATAAAATTACTCGTTTTACTTTTGAGTAAAATAATCCAAAGCCTACTGTATTTTTTTTATTTTTTATAGAATAGTGTAATTATCTTATTATCTTTATAAACAAAACTAAGTATTAAAGGGTTTTTTTTTTATTTTACTTTATTTTTATTGTAAATTTCTGGGGTACTAGGGGCATTGTTGTAAATATCATTTATTACATATATTTTTTTTTAAAAAATAAAAAATATTGGTGTGTGCTTTGTAATGCACCAATGCGTGGACGATCCTTACACTATTTTAAGTTTTTAACAACATATAAGGCGTCATCTAACTGCCAAACACAGTGTTCCAGGATGATGTTTGAATGGTCTTGGCATCCCTTGACTCGATGAGATGACATGTAGTTCATTTTATAATTTAATTTAAATTAAACACAATAAATAAAATATAAATGCCACCATTTATAGTGGTTTGATGGAGGGAATTTTTTTTCTACCCCCCTCATTTTTTCTCTCTCTTCCCAAGTAGATTTTTATGTCAACCCTTTGGTCTCTTTTTTTATTGTGATTTTTTTGTATTTTAAATCATTTATAAAATTTATGTGACTTTTCAATTTCATCCCTCTAGATTTTTTTATCTTTCCATTTTCATCCTCGATCTTTGATTGTTATAATGTTTTGCTCTTAGTTATATTTTGAATTGATTTTGTTTTTCAATTTCACCCTTTTTTGTTTTTTCCCTATCAAATTTAATTCTTATTCTTTTGATTGCTTATTTTTATGACAAGTTTTTAAAATTGACATTTGTAAATTGGTTTATAATAAACTTCTTTATTAGACTCAAATCCAATGTTTCACAGAGATTGCGAGTTTATAAGATTTGTTCTAGCTATGAAACACTTTTCATACGAAGGATTAAATTATGATTCTTACAAAATAAAAGGATAAAACAATCCAAATAAAGACCAACTTATAAATTAAAAAAAATCAGGGACAAAAAGAAATATTTTTAAAATTATAGAGCCAAAAATAAAACTTTGTTAAGCCTGCATCATTTCCATTCCTAAAAGTCTTCCAACCATCATGCCGCGAAGGAATACTTGATAATATATATCTCTTTCTGAAAGTGCCAATAAGATCAGAGCCGTCAGAAAACACAGACACGTTATCACAGAAGCCATAACGAGAAGCATCAGTATCAAAGCAAACTCGCCCGTTAATGTCCCCTCATCAAAGTAAACTCCAACTCGATCTCTCCGTTTTCCACAAACCCATTCTCCTCTCTCTCTCTCTCTCTCTCACCCTGACAGAACTCCTCTTTTCGTTGATATGGCAGATTGGGGGCCGGTGATAATAGCAGTGGCGCTGTTCGTGGTGCTAATACCAGGGCTGTTATTTCAGATACCCGGGAAGAACAGGGTGGTTGAGTTCGGGAATATGCAGACGAGCGCTGCTTCCATGGCTGTGCATGCTATTATTTATTTCGGCCTCATCACTATCTTCCTTATTGCCATTGGTGTTCACGTCCATGCTGGCTAATTAATCGTCGTTCATTCGATCCCTTTACAATCTTGTAGTCTCTGTTTCATTTCCCCCCCTTTTGTTTGTCCTACTTAAGTTGATTGGACTTTTGTCTGTTGATTGGCTTGGCTTGATATGATTTCTGTGTTGATTTCAACCAGCTGTTTGTTTTTGGGATGAAAAGAAACATGCCGATCACTATTTTGGAAATTAGTAAATTAGGATTGAAAATTACATGTATTTAAGATTTTAGGGTTGCAAGATTAGCTGGAAGATTTTTACTTGAAGACGAAGAGAATTTGTTTATATTTTCTTGATTTGGTTGTTATGTAATCTTGTTTATATATAGTTTTTTTTTTTTTTATTTGTGTGTTATGTATCCTTAAATTTAATTGTCTGTGGTGAACTAAATTTACTGCCTTGACTTGGTGCAGCTTGTTTCATCATAAAATATATTTTTATAGCTTAGCTATAGGATCTGGGCGTGCTAGATATTTGTAATTTCTTGTTTGGTAGTTATGGAAGGATTGATCCTGAAAGTATTTTTTGGGAAGAAAGTATTTTTTGGGAAGAAAGTATTAAAATAATTTTTTTAATTATTTTAAAAAAAATATTTTTTGTATATAAATATTAAAAAATTTAATTTAAAATTAAAATAAAATTATTTTTGAAACACAATGAAGTGATAAACAAAGAATAAAAGGGCTCCATAACGATAAGTGGAGATAACCCTCGGTAACTGATATTATCTTGTGTTTCAAAAGGTTAAATATATATATATATATTAACCTTTTTTAAAAATATATTATTTTAATATATTAATAAATAATACTTTTAATTACAATCTCACCAACAACACCGTACTACCGGGCAATCAAGGGGGGCATGCACTGTACAGGATGTAAGAAGATGATGCTTCTATTATCTTTAATTATTCCATCTTCCTGCTTTCCCAGTTAAGTCTAATCGAAGGTACAGTACGCATCTGTATTAGAATATTACTAGTACATTTTCCTCATAGCCGCCGTTTGGATTATTATTTTTTTAATTTAAAAACAAATATTAAGAATATGGAGGTTGCTTTAACCGTGTTATTAAATCTAATTAAACAGTTTTATCTTAAAAGTTGTTAATCTGGTTTTTAACTATCTGGAGTTTCCAACTAAATTGGGTGAAAATTGACTCACTCTAATTAATCAATTTTAAGGACTATTAAGAAACTGTTTCACATAAACATTTAAGTTATTAAGTGAAATTTTAAAATATAATTTATATTATTTTTTATTACATACCCTTAAATAAAAATCCTTTAAATATGAGTTTGCATAAACTCATATTACTATGTGTTTAATTTTTTTTATTAAAAAAAATGAGGATAGTGGGATTAGAACTCATGATCGTTATGTCAACAAGGTTTTAATATCATGTCAAAAAAATATTTCATATTAAAGCTTAAACTATGAAGTGAGACTCTGAGATATCATTTATATTATTCTCTAAAAGGGTTCAAAAACAGTTTGGATAACTACTAAAAATATAATATAACTTTTAAAGAAACTTTGAGAATTTTTTTCCTTCTAATTTATGGTTTATTATGTCAACAAGTCAAATCCGCAAACTCGATAATGAATTTTATTGAGATTAATAACTTGCATTGTTTTTTAATTTATTGTTTGTTTAATTATATGATAACAAAAATAGACAATCTTAAAATAAAGTGTCAAACCAATATTAAGATTTTTTTATAACACCATGATAACCTTGTAAAAAATAAATGAAACAGATTATAAAACCTAATTCTTAATTTGTCAATATCAAAGAATAAAAAAATATTTTAAAATAGATTATTAACTTTAAATTCCAATAAACAATAAAATTAAAAAACAGTCAAAAACCATAGAAAATGGAGTCAAATTAAAAAACCAGAAAAAATATAGACCATTATTGTAATCTACCATGGGAAACCATGTTTCCTCGTCCCTTTAACCTTGTACGTAATTCTATGTTTCAGAAAAAAGAAGGTAAAGTTCATTTTCAAGCAGATAAATAAGAAATAGAATGGAAAAAAAAACATATTTACCTTTCGCTATCTTTTCATCGATTTGAATTGGGATTCCCAAATATGTATATAGTTCTGCATTCTAAAAGCATTTAACATTGTTTTTCTTCTTAGATTAAAGGGAAAACCTTTGAGCATTATTAATCATTTTTAATATCAGTATATAAAAATAATTTAAAAATAAAAATAAAAATAAAAAATTTCAAATTTTTTTATAAATAATTTTAAAATACAGTGTCAAATAAGATCTGAGAATACTGCTAAGAGAGTGTAAAAGTGGTGCAATAATAGTTTTAATATAATCTAGCATGTATACACCACAAAATACACAGAATTCCCAGCTGGAGTGCATAATCTAGAGGTTGTAAACAGGATTTTAGCCATAGTCAATGGATATTACAGCACCAAAATATGGAGATGATGTACATGTATGCTTATATTATGACAAGGAGATTGATTTCCTAATGGGTCTGTGGTAGAATGTATGGGTCTTAAATTAATATATATTATATTTCATCTCTAAAATCTAAGTGGAACCAGTGGTCTAGTGGTTGTATAGTACCCACACACGGGCCAGACCCGGGTTCAAATCCCGGCTGATGCATTCTCAAGCCGTGATGAAATATGTGCTCGCTGTGATGATAGGGTCTATCACTACCGTCAGATGCTTCATCAGACGAAAAGGAGTACATCTGAGCTTTGAAACTTTTTGAACATAAAATGTTTTTGAACCAACGCCTAGCTATCAAATTATTATACCCTTCATCCTGATAGAGCTAAATCAGAAAGTTCAAAAATATTTGAAAATATCATAATTTTTTTTATTCATGTTTAATTAGAGTTTAAATAATATATCATATTATAGATTTATTATATTAATTACATTCAGCTTATTCAATTAGAAGCTAGAAAAATTAATCTTGCCTAACCTAATAGAAGTTAGAAACTATTAATTCACCTCCAATGGGACTCCATCGTCATCCCTAGCATAAAACATTAGTGTTAAGAGAAAAAAACAACCTTTAAGCTAAAAAAAATTATAATTAAAAAGAAATAATGAAGAAGCTTGAACTAGTCCAAGTAGAAACAAGCTTTGAATCATATTTCGCTCGTTCTCACAACACAAATGTTGTGGGATATGGAATCGTAGGCAAATCCATATATTTTTAAAATTATTTGTTTTTTTCTTACCTTAAATTCATTTTTTTGGTGTTTTTTGGATTGTTTTGATGCGTTGATATCAAAAATAAATTTTAAATAATAAAATAACATTATTATGATGTGTTTTTAAGCAAAAAACCATTTTAAAAAAATAATCTATAACACACTCCCGAACAGATTCTAAAAACCACAACTTGCATAGATACTTTTATACATAAAAATTGGAATACCAAAAAGTAATCTCATCAAGTTTAACAACACACAAACTCTATGTTAAAATATGACTATAATCCCCATCGTTACATTCCTCTTCAATTCAATAAATTCTTTAATGTGTGATTTATCATTAACCCTGATAGCATGTAGATCTTAGAAATAACTAATTTAGTTTCAAAAAGATGAGTTGATTTGTTTTCTTGAAGAAATCATGACCAGGGTTCTTATTCTATCCTAATTCCCAATTTGATTTGACAACTTTCCAGTAGACAAATATTATTTGTTAAAAAAAAACTCTATAGTATGGTTCAAATGTATTATGTTTTTTCTTCTTCTTATTGCAGGCTTCTTTATTTTTTTATATGTTCCTTGCTTTTGAACCTAAATGCCACATGACTATAAAATTCCACTTCATTGAGATTTTTTAAAAATATTAGTAATAATATTTTAATTTAATTCAATTTAACCCAATTGAATTAGATTTAAGTAGCACTTGACATATATAAATTAAGAATCCATTTTATAAGGACAAATTAAGTGGATGTTTGGCGTTGCAGTGTGACCTGCGTTGCGGTTCACCGCAGCGCCAAACGCTAATTTAACCAAACACGAACTGAATTTTAAGTGGTGGGTCCCACCAAAAAAACAGTGTTTGCTGCGTAATTTGAGAAGTATCTGTGTGATGCTTTACAGTACGCGTTTTGTGTTACAAAAAGAAATAATAAAGAAAAATAATAAATGAAAAATAACATGCGGACAGACAGGGAGCAAAGATTAGCCACCCATCGTCTTCCCCAACTCTGGCGACAGCAACACCGGCCACCAAGGTAGATAGCGCCAGCTCATCCTTGTCTCTCCCCCAACAACAGTCTCTCTCTCTCTCTCTCTCTTCCTTCACCATTACAGCACAACAAGCTCTCTCTCTCCTCGCCAACTCCTACAATAGCTCCCGGCCAGAAGCAGCACCAGCTCCACCGTGAGCTCCAGCAACATCTAGCCACCACCCAAGCCTTCTTCTCTAGCTCTGGGAAGCAGCAACGAAGCAGCAGAGGCGATCAGCAGCACAACCCGACAACTTTTCAACGCCCCGTCTGGCCACCACAGGCCTCCATTTTCGACGTCACCACGACAGGGAGAGCCACCTCGACCTCCTCTACCCGTCGGTATCGACCGTTCACCCTCTAGCCACAGTCGACCATGTTATGAACAATAACATGACTCTGATTAATTCATGCAAAACGAAAGAAAAAACGCACCATTTTGTGTGTTTTTGCCTGTGCCTGTTTTGAACGATTGGGCTAGGTTGCTCTCGGTCCAGCCCAAGTTTGGCAGGGGTGGGCCTTTTGGCCCAACTTGGCTGGGCCGGTCCATTTATTTGGGTCAGGCCTAGTCCATTTTTTTAAAAATATAAAAATCATATTTTAAAAAAATTAAAAATTGTGTAATTTACTTGAATTATTAATTATATTTTATTATTATGATAATTAAATCTACAATATTTTAAAAAATATATGTGTGTGTCCTTTAAAGTAATTTCACAAGTTGACATCAATATGAAAAACATGGTAACCAAACACTCGAAACTGCTTTTCATTAACCTCAAACTCAACCACAGTTTTAACCAAACACCAATTTCAGTTTTGAAATGCAGGTAAAAGCGCTTTTCATGAAACTGTTTTTTTTTCAACCTCAACTATAACGGTAACAGCTGTGCCAAACAGGTCCTAAAAAGCTCCTTGCTCTGGGTGAATCTTAAATGGATATGTGGATGTAATAAAGCTAATTGAACAAAAGAATGAAGCCCTAACTCTCAGCCCATAAAACCCAAAATAAAACATAAGAGGCCCCTAAGCCCATTTCACAAGCCCGAATGTCATCTCTCAGTCCTCACTTGCGCACCCTCTCCATTCTCATTTCTGCTTGTTCAACAAACTCAAGCTCCACAAAAACACTGATTAAAAAAAATAAAATGGCGACAACCCTAGCAAGAATAGCCCGAAAATCCCTAACCACCTCCACCGCTTTCTCGCTTAAACGTCACTTCGGGACGGAGGCAGTGGCGGCCGCGACAGCGTCGACAAAATCGATAACGCCATCAGCAGATCGAGTGAAATGGGACTATCGAGGACAGAGAAAAATAATACCTTTAGGTCAATGGCTGCCAAAAATAGCTGTGGATGCATACGTGGCACCAAATGTGGTACTCGCGGGTCAAGTTACTGTGTATGATGGAGCATCCGTTTGGAATGGAGCCGTCTTACGTGGCGATCTTAATAAGATCACCGTCGGTTTTTGCTCTAATGTTCAAGAACGGTGTGTCCTTCATGCTGCCTGGAACTCTCCTACAGGTTAGGGTTTGTTTTATTGTTTAATTTGGGATTTCTTGGATATTTTAGTAATTCCGAGTTAGATTAGGGCTCTTATGTATAAGTTTTAACTGATTATTTAGAATTTCGTAATTTGATTGTTGAATTTCTGTTTTTTTTAATTAATTTGCGAGTAAGTTTGAACTTTGAACTGATTAGCGAAATTTGATATTTTAGGAGATTTTCTGTTTGGGATTTTTTTTTTAATTTGAAGTGGATATTAGTAATTTTATAATTTATTGGTTGGAATGGATGCAATAAGTGAATGTGATGTATTTTTGGCTAGAATGAGCTGAGTTAGATTTGGAGGCTTGAAGTGATTGAGAAGGCAACTGTGGAATTTAAATTATTTAAGTTTTGATTATTCTATATTGACATAATAATTTTTGGTTTCTTGAAGCGGGGCATGTAAATTAAGGGCCGGAAATCAGTCTCTTATTTTTTAGATTTTGATGGGATTCAATTGAAATGACATTGATGATGATGAATGGCACATTTGCTACTAAGTTTTATTTTATTTTTCTTCTTTCTGGCTTTCATGCTCTTTTGTTTTGTGTAAATTAGTGTTGGTGAGTCATTATTGATTTTGTGTTTCTGGCTGGCATTTTTGGATATCCCCATGCAATTCTCATTATGTGTTGCATGTTGAAAGAAGGAAATAGAAGGTGTAATCTGTAAGTGTCTTCTTGTACTGGTTATAGAAAGAAGGAAAGGAAAGCTGTTTTGAGGAACAAGAATGAATTGTAGCTTTCAAGAGATCTATATTTGAAATTCTGTGGCACTTTGTGTTATGACCTCCATGGAACACTTCATTAATAAGGATTGTTGCTGTTGAAATTCGTAGATTCAATCTATTTTTGACTTTTAATCTTTGTGGATTTTGTGCTCATGTGAGTATCATGTAATCACATTAAGGAAAGGAAAGCTGTTTTGAGGAACAAGAATGAATTGTAGCTTTCAAGAGATCTATATTTGAAATTCTGTGGCACTTTGTGTTATGACCTCCATGGAACACTTCGTTAATAAGGATTGTTGCTGTTGAAATTCGTAGATTCAATCTATTTTTGACTTTTAATCTTTGTGGATTTTGTGCTCATGTGAGTATCATGTAATCATTCAGAAAAAAAAAATGGAGTGGTGGAATAGGAAAATAGATACTAAGGAAGGTAGACTAAACTTCTACTTTGATGAATGGAATAATGTCTTGAAGTTACTAATTTGCTTAGAACTGTTTAGATCAGCTTATTTATATGTCTCTGATAATCTAATGAATGTTGTTTCAACAGTCTAAAGAGAAATAAGAATAGTGATCGATTTCGTATTCCATAAAATAGGCAGCATGTCATCAAAAGCATTATAGTGCAGATATGTGCAATGAGCATGTTGTAGTTGGAGGTTCAATCTGTTAAACGATTTCTATTCTAACTTCCGATGGTTTCTGAAGAAGTTACTTGATTGTTTATATTTAAATTACAGTTTTCTAGAACTACAGAAATGGTGCTCACAATCACATCAATCCACTAAATCATTACTTTAAGCTTTTAGTTTTAGCGAGGTGCCATTAAGCAGAAGATTAAGTGTTTGAAAATTGGTATGGAAACATTGACTTTATATGCCTCTAATCCTGAGTACCAACTTCAAACAAATCATGACCATAAGGAAAGGTCTCTTCTAGTATATTATGTACTTCATTGGTGATTTGAGTGATAGACTTGTAGCACTGCTTGATATTATATTAGCACACTGATATCTGTTCTGTGTATGTGTGCGCCCATCTGTGCATGTCAGATTGTGTGCGATGTGAAAGCTTCCTGTCATGTAATCTGTTGATTCTCTATGGCTTTAGATTGGTCGTTTCCCAGTAGGTTCACTAGCTAGTTCGAATTAGAGGCACTTTGTATTTGAAACTAAAGAATTTTTCATGTTAATTTTTACCTAGACATTAGAGACTAAGATTTTGGCAACTACATATTCAATAAGCCAAGTTATTCCAAAAGGGTCCCATACACTATGGAAAAGCAAAAGCTGCAGTTAGAAGAGATTGGTGCGTGGACACCTAATGTGGTATATAGTTGTGGTTTGAATTAACTTGTACTTCATGCTAAAATAACCTTAAGCTTAACCAAAAGGTCCTTAGATTTGATTTTTGCCTGAGTTGACACAACATATCTTGTCAGTATTTTTTTAAGTATTGGTTGTTAATAATGCAAATGGTTTAATTTTCAAAGCAACAGTATTGGCTGTTAATAATCCAAATGGTTTAATTTTCAAAGCAACCATTTATCATCTTGATAGCAACCATTGCATATCGATCCAGCATTCTGTTCTAGCTGTCATTTTTGGCTTGTTTTTCTCTTATCTTTTGTGGCCTGCATGTTGACCTCGTTGAAGTTTTTAGTCATCTCCTAAGTACCTTGCATTGTGAAAATAGTCTAAAAAATATGTATGTGCGTATGTATGTATAATACTTACTGCCTGTGTGTTTGGAGAGAAATTCCTTTATTTTGCTAGGCTTTACCATTACCTATGAATTTATGACTTGTGTGTGATATTTTACTTTGCATGGATCCATAGCATCTGGAAACTGTTGCCAAATATACCAATAAGTGATGGAACTACACTGATAAAGTTTGCATGGTTACTATGTGCACCATAGCATGTTTACCACAGCTTTCTGTTCTTGATATCTTCATACAGCTTCTCAGGTTCAGGGTGACTTGGTTTGAGGTGAAAAATTGGATGTAAATTGTTAAGGGTGTAAATGTTAGATTTTTAGGATGTTTGCTGTGTTAAAAAATTGGAAAGTAAATTGTTAGTGGAGAGAGAGAGAGTGTTGAAATCAAATCAGTGGTAAGGTTGAAGAAAGATAAAAAATTATGTGGGTTGTTTTGAGGAAAAAAGGGAGAGACTGAAATAGTTGGGAGATAATAGTTACTCCGAAGGAAAACAGGGAGTTTTTTTTTGGGTTACTAGTCATCCTCCCTTAAAGTCAGTGCATTAATCATGCCATTCATTCATCTCCACCAGAAAGCATCCTCAATGTAAAATCTTCTACAGATGCAAGCCCTTGTTTTGAGCTCCACTGAAGACCTCTGATTGTATTTGTTTTATATGCCAGGACTGCCAGCTGAGACATCCATTGAAAGGTACGTTACTATTGGTGCATACAGTCTTTTGCGGTCCTGCACCATCGAGCCAGAATGCATCATCGGGCAGCATTCTATCCTGATGGAAGGATCTCTGGTGGAGACGCACTCTATCCTTGAAGCTGGGTCTGTGGTTCCCCCAGGAAGAAGAATTCCAACTGGTGAACATTGGGCAGGAAATCCAGCAAAGTTTGTCAGGACTCTGACCCATGAAGAAACTCTAGAAATTCCTAAACTCGCTGTTGCAATCAATGATCTCAGCAAAACCTATTTCACCGAGTTTCTTCCCTACTCCACAGTATATTTAGAGGTTGAGAAGTTGAAGAACAAGTTGGGAATTAATGTGTGATTCTTTTTGGCCGTCCTGTTTCTATGTATCAGTTAAGTGTACTAATTTCTTGCAATGAAATAAACACAGCTCGAGAACATGTTGAAGCAATCTTCTCAGTTCTTTCAGTTTGTATTTGATTTTCTTTGATTGTTGAAAGAGCCGGTTGTGAATTTCAACCAAATGGGTTTATAAGAATCACGAAAGACACTTTGTCAAGTGATCCTATTTACCATAAACTTTTTGTTTAAGCTTACTGTATTTGGCTTTGTTTTTTCAGTTTAGTTTAATGTTAGCCTCTCTTCTTTGGCGTGGGATACATGGCAAAGATTGGAATCGCAAAATCAAGGGTTGGTAGAAAGTTGTAATGATAGATAGATACATCAACCCTATCCTTTTTCATGAATATAGAGCTTGATCAATTCTTAGGCCTCTTTGATATTGCAGTTGTTGTTGTTGTGTTTGAGATTTAAAAAAACAGTTTCATGAAAAGTACTTTTAGCTGGGTTCATAACTAAAATTGAATTGTTTGGTTAAAACTGTGGTTGAGTTTGAGATTTAATGAAAAGTAGTTTCGTGTGTTTGGTTATCATATTTTTTATATTGTTGTTAACTTGTGAAATTACTTTAAAGGATATATATATATATATATATTGTCTTTTAAATATTGTAGATTTAATAATTATAATACTAAAATGTAATTAATAATTCAAGTAAAATAAACACTTGTTTTTATTCTCCCATCAAACTACTTGCAATTCCATCACGAACTAAATTCATACGTGAAGGCTTCTGCGATCCCTTGCTATTTGATTGAGGAACAACATTTGATAAAATATCATCAGGAACATCTGCGAGCCATACTGAGTGTTAGGATCTTTATCTACATGCTGTAGAGATATAATATATTGCCTCTCATGTACAACAATTTCATATCGGTTTAAACAGGGGGAGTCATCTGGATTTCAAGGTGAGACAATATATAGGCAAGCAATGGTATCACAACTAGAGGATTCCGGTAATTAGAATAAGACTACGAAGCCCTAACCAATGACACTTACATGAATTCTTATGTTTTATAATAGCTTTTCCTTTTTTAAATAGATTGTTGGAGTAGTGATTGCTAATATGATAGTGTGACAACTCTAACAACCTTAACTATTTTTCATAATTTTTGTGACTCTAATGATAACAAATAATGTGATTATTTTTGTTCTCCTTATTAAAAGTGTGAGAGAAACAGGATATGAATCCTATTTAGGAGAGAAAAATGTCAAGATAGTAGAAAGGTGGATTCAAAAGGTGGAAAAAACATTAAATCATATTAAGATACCAAAGAAACTTCAAGTGGTTTGTGTCACCCAACTACTTTCTGATAAGGCACATTCTTGATGAGAGACAATACTATATAAAAAGGTTCTTTAGGTACTATCTTTGAATTATTTTAAGATATATTTTAGGAATAAATTTTATCCTAAATACCACCGCATGTAGTCTGAAAGATAATTTGAAAGAACCATTCAAACACTCGAGGGTTTATTATAAACTCATGTTTAAATTTTAGGGATACTTGGAGGACCACCTTTCATTCAAACTTATGTTTTAGGATAAAAAGAAAACTAGCATGAACGTACATTGAGCTTTTTTTTAGTTGAACATAGGGTTGAGCCCGTGGCATTTAAATTGGTATTATCCCATAATTCTCTATAAAATCCATAATGTATTTAATACATCATTGCTAAGAAAGGCCAAGAAAAATCCCTCACATGTACTACCTTATGTTTCTCTAGAGATTGAGGAAGACTTGGTGTTGGAAGTAATATCGTTAAGGGTGTTAGATTGAAGCGAGAGGGAACTGAGGAACAAAAAGATACCCATGATAAAATTATTAAGAAAAAGCTCCCAAATCAAGTAAGAAACATAAGAAAGAAAATAAAAAATGCAGAGGAAATATCTTGAACTGTTCATAAAGTTAGGTATAAAATCCAAATTTCAAGGATGAGGTTTTTGCAAGGAAAATGAGAGTGTAAACCCCCAGTCTGAATTTTTAGATTATTAAAAATGTCAAATAAAATTATAGACAATAATAAAATGAATTGACTTAAAGGAAGAAAATATGAAACCTAAAGTATATAAAGAGAGGTAAAATTCAAGAAAAGAAAAATAAAGATAATATTTAATTATAGAGAAAAAAACCTTATAGGGTTATAATAGAATACACAAGGTAAAAATAAACCAATATGTAAATAACAAGGGTCTAGTAGCCAATGGCAAGACGCAAAGAGGAGAGGCAATAATGTGCAAATAACAAATAATTGTCACTATAAAAACTGAGTGAGAGTTTTGAAGTTGTAGAAAAGAAGAATAAAGAAAGAAAAACTTATGCACTCTTACTATTTCCACTTAATTTGTCATTCATTTGAAGTAAGAAACTTATCCAAAGAACTTATATTAGATGAACATGTGATTTTCTTTAAACATTGAGTATAATAGGGTTGTCAAAAAATACTTATGAATTTAATTGTTTGAAATGTTGTTCTTATGCTTGAATGTCATTCATTGACATGAAAAATAATTAGGTAATGAGTTAATGGAAAGAAATGAAGAAGAAAATTCACCCCTATCTTTTGTGACATGTTCGACCAAAGAAGAAATAAATAAGGGTACTAAGAGTATTTGATGAAGTTGATTGTTACAAATGACTAAACACGTGTTTCTAAGGGTGTTGGAAAATGAACAGGACATGTTTTAATAGTTAATGAGTTAACGGAAAGAAATGAAGAAGAAAATTCACCCCTATATTTTGTGACATGTTCGACCAAAGAAGAAATAAATAAGGGTACTAAGAGTATTTGATGAAGTTGATTGTTACAAATGACTAAACACGTGTTTCTAAGGGTGTTGAAAAATGAACAAGACATGTTTTAATAGTTGAGTATGAAAGAATACATGGAAAATTGTTTAAATCTTGTCATATGTAGGAGTTATAGTTGTTGGGAGATGCATACCTAAATATATGAATTTATATCAAAGATTAATTATGCAAATATTGAGAAGAGGAACCTGTACTTGACAAGGAGAGCCAACCTCACCTAAACTACCAAAATTGTTGGTTTGAATTGTTTATGTAAGATTTGTGTTGATTTTAGAAAGCATAATTTATGCTAATGGAAGAATTATGGGAAAAGTTTTAGAAAGGGACTTTTGATATTTTCCTTGGCTGTATTCGACCAAGAAAGGAGAAATAAGGACAAGTTAGCCAAAAAAAAAGGGATTTATGACAAAAATGGATTCCTAGGAAAAGATTTTGATGGACTACATTGTTAGACATGTATTTTATGATAACATAATGGGGGATAATTGAATGGAACATAACAATGGAAGAAAAGAATCAAACCTCCTTTTTTATACCCTAGGTTTGGCCAACAACGCAAAAAGGTGGGGAAAAAATATTATTTTATATGGTTTGTATATGTAAGTGTACATATAAAGGTGATGTTGGAAGATTGTAAAAGGGAATTTATGTGAATTTTAAAATGTGTTGAAGGATAAATAAATGAAGAATGATTTAATATGAGAAATATTGTATTTTTACCATGTTGTAAAATTTGAATTTGGAATGAGAATTAACTGGATTTTCGTTGTGTTGCCTCTACTTGTACAAGAGGGTAAGATATATGAATGTGATAATTCATTAAATAACTTGTTTATATTTTGTGTAACCTCGAGTGCATCTTGACTCCGCATGAAATAGTAGATCAATTTGATGTTTGTCGCTCCCATCTTGTGAATTTTTCAAAGAATTGATATTTGGGATATGTTAGGATTTTATGTAATATGTAGAGGTTTGGTTTTAAATATGTAAAGTATATGTCACTTTATAGATTTAATATATTTTATTAGCACTATTACCCTGTTAAAACTTTATTTTTTAATCTTATCTCTATTGGTGATCTCTAGATTTTTATTATCTCATGTTTTTATGAATTTCAGATTATGAATTTTAAGCATATTAATTATCAGCTTGTTAAAACACCTATAGTTGGAGTCATAGAGCTTGTTAAAACAGAAGCAAAGTTCAGAAGCAGCAGTAACGGTAGAACTGGAGACCCAAAATTTTTTATGTCCATTCAAACCTTCTGTTTCTTGTTGCTATACACAGGCTTGGAAAATTTACTTCACAAAGGAAGAGGATCTAAAGTGTAATGTCCAAGCCTCCCAGTACGATAAAGATTGAGCAACTTAGCTGAAATCTTGGTTTGAGAATCATTGCCGGGTTCCGACGAAACCAGGAAAGCTTCTCTCAACGCTGTGAATTGCGCTTCAATTAGCTCCTCCAAATCATTCTCATTTTGAACATTTCCATCTAAACAAGAAATAGATTCAAGCAGAGTCTGGCGTACCCTATTCACCATGAAATCCTACAATAACAATAATAAATGTCATTCTCAGAATAGGAAGAAACAAAATGAAACGATGTCATAAACTAGTCATATAATTGCTTGATGTATATAGATAGGGCTGATATTTTTTCTGGGATTACTGTTAGATTACACATTTACAGTATGCGAGGCTACAGCTGGTACTGATGTCATGGATTCATGCTTTACAGACTACCATCTACTTATAGATCAGGAAAGCAGAATGAGGACGGAATCGCTGCAGTGGATCATACAATTTCTTTTATGATTATCATCACAAGAAGAAAAGAAAAAAAAATGAACATTTTAAAAGTTTCGTGGGACAAGGAAGAGTGAAGACAACAAATCTTCAGAACCCCCTTCCATAGAAGCACATAACTGTTTATTCAAATAATTAATTTACAGCACAATTGCACACCAAATTATATTAGCCATTTCTAATAAACATCGGATAAATGAAAGACCCTTGAGAATGTATTTCTAAAACGAATATACTTGATTGATCATTTTTTTTTATTGTATGAGAAGTCGAACAAGAAAATTTAAAGAAAGTCAGATAGAAATCCTGATAAAGTACAGGTATGGCAAATGGTTATCTCTATTTGTATCCAATTTATTTTCTCTGTTTATTTACTTATTATTTATTTTTGGTTCTTTAATCTCCTACAGCTATAGTAGCCTTTCCCCATCAGTCCTTGGGTCTACACCAGTCAAGTTCTTATAATCCTTTGAAGTCCTCTCTCTTGCAGTTATTTCCTTGAAGAACACTTGCACTGTAATTTACTACAACATCATCATAAGCTTCTTCTTTTTTTAAGAACAAAAACAGATAAAAAAAGAAGATGAATGACAACTTATAAATAAATAAATTTTTGAAGATACCAAATATCAATACCTGCGTGTGATCAGAGGGATATTGCCTTCTTTGTTTCATGTCTAACTTTGAGCCACTTGAACCTTCTACGTCCTGCCCTGTAAATGATTTGTCATTTCCGTGTGTGGATAACCTTTCCCATTTCTTATATCCATCACTTGTGTTGAAAATAGCAAGAAAATATCGAGCAAGTTCTTTTTCTCCAACCAAGTTTTCAATTGCTCCTGTTTTAAGGGAAATAAAAACCTCAGTTGAGATTATGGAATTTTTTTGAAAATTCAAAAGTATCTCACAATCCTAATTTTTAAAACCATATGGATAAGCGGATCAAGAGGGTTTCATTATGATTTTAAGTTTGATGCAACCAGTGGACATATCACTCATTTGTACGGAAGAATGAAAGGGTTTGCATAGTTGTACCTGTTAAAGCTAGCTTGGAGCAGACTTCAGAGTCATGAATCTGGGGAGGTAAAATTCCTGGGGTATCCAATAAATAAATATTGGGATGGCTACCAATCTGGAAAATGAGAGTCAAATTTCAATAATAATATGACAACTTGATGCAGATAAATGGAAGGAACAGTTAAGTATGGGCAAGGGGGTACTGGAGGACCATTTTGGTTACTGTCCTTTATTCTTAAACCCGTATTTCTGAAAGCAAAAAGAAAAAGAAAAAAAACAATGATCAAAATTGTTTTCATGGGGAACATATAAGAACCATATGTCAAATAATGCCCTAAAATAGTTTATATAAACGTAAAAAACAAAAGTGTTGTCATAGTAGTATTTGAAAACTTAAAATGGCATGCCCTGTAATTTTTTTTTTTAAAATGTGTTGGATACAAGCTTTCAAGCAACAGTTTCCTGGGTTTTCTGAATTAAAGAGTACATCCCAGAAATCAATTTCAATCACAAATAGTTGTTTGATTCAAAATTCCATTCCCCATCCTTGGTTTCCTAGCTACAAAGAATGTCACACTGTAAGCAAAGGATACTCACCTTCAAGCTGCTAATGTTTTTTGTTTCTCCGGGATGAGGAGTCACCGTTGCATGTTTCAACTTTCCTTTCTCTACGAAAGCCAATATTCTCAGAAACTTGGATGTAATCAAATTTTTCCATTGCAGATAATGAAAATAATAAATCGGATTATTAAATTACCTGCAGCACTAATCCTCCCAAGCTGATGCAAAGAGTTGGCAAGAGCCGACTTACCAACATTTGGTATTCCAATTATCATCATTGTAGTGGCATGACCAGAATGACCAGTCCTTTTCAATTCTCTAACTTGGGCTTGTAAGAAATTGAGGAACTGCGGAAAGTGATCCGACGTAACAACGTGGCATCCATCAGGAACTGCGTAATGTGGGGTACAAAGGAGAGAGGGAGAGGGCGAGGGAGAGAGAGAAGAGCAAAATGCATGGAGTGAAGAACAGAAAAAGTAACCTCTTTGACGTTTTCCTTGTTATGGGAATTCACTCCATAAGAAATGCAGTTTTGTTGTTCAAAATACTTAGTCCACTCCTTGAGTTGGGAACGATTAGCAAGGTCGGTCTTGTTCATTACTATAATCCGGCGAAGAGAGGAAGGCGGGAAGTTGCTCAACAACTGATAGTGGGATGACAAAGGAATCTAAAAGAAAAGTATATATACAAATTAAGCTAGGCATCTCATCAAACAGTTGGTGTGGTGCGCAGTTAATGACATTAATAGCATTACCCGGGCATCTCTGACTTCAAGTATGAAATCAACTAATGGGATTCTTTGAGCGATGGCATGAGAGGCAGCTGCCATGTGAAGGGAGTACCATCTTGATTTTGCTTTCTTCAACGCTTCTCCTATTTCCGTCAATCCTATACTCCTACTTGCCATTCCCATTTCTTCTTCTTCTTCTTCTGATGATGATGATAAAGTAAAGGGTTGAGGCATAAGGCAATGTGATCCGAAATTCATAAATAAAGACGGATTAGTTAGAAGTATATTGGGCTTAGTTATGGCCCAAAATGGAAAGGAGTAATATGCTGAGACCACTTTCTTATCTTGACCCATTTGTTTTTATGTTGTAAGATTTTTTTTAAATTAATTTGTTTTTGGATGTTTTGAAGTTATTTCAATATGTTAATATTTAAAATAATATATATATATATATATATATATATATATATATATATATATATATATATATATATATTATCTTAGTATAATTCTGAATGAAAAATTTGTTAAAAATAATTGCTAATATTCTCAAACATCCTTGTATAAAAATTTTTCATTTGGATTTTATATAAAAATAAATATTAATTTTCTAATTTTATAAGTTTGTCATTCAATTTTATTTTATTTTTAAAAAAAAACTTATGATGATGTTGTAGTAAATAGTAAGTAAATAAACAAATAAAAATAGAGAACCATTTCCATACCTGTATTTTATCAAGATTTCTTTTTGAATTTATTTTATTATTCTTATTTGATTTCTTAGAACATTTTCAAGGGAAAAAAACTATTTAAATAAGCCAAAATACTAATATGGCTTTTTGAATAATGTAAATATAATATTTTATATATATATACACACTCTAATGAAAAAAAAATCATTTAGGAAAAACCAGTTTTATTTTAATATATATAATATTAATATAACTATTTATTAATAATAACTACCTAATACAAATACAATCAAAACAACCTTTTTGCATGAAATATATTAAACATATTTTTGGCTCTTTTGATCAATATGTAATAATAACTCTTCAACTTAGAAATGCTATTTTGGCTCTTCAACATAGATTTTCCCTTGGATCTATAAAAATGAAGGATGAAAACTAAATCTTTTTGTTTTGTCTTTTAGCTCTTCTCTTGAAATGCTTTTATATAATAAAAAAAATATAGTATAATTTTAGACTGAGATTTAAATAAAAAATTAAATCAATAACAGATAATCTATTGTAAAATTATCAACTTAGCAATGAAAAACTCATTATACATTCCATAAATTTCAACACCAGATTCTGATGCTAATAGCCTTTTTTTTTTACGATTATTAGTACATAAATTTAACATAACATTGTTTTATATTGTTCTCATTATATCAGAATCCTATTCTACTTTCTATAATTAATCTTGATTTGGTTACAAATAAATAAGGAAACCAATAATAAGCAAATAAATCTACATTAATTGATAGTGGCAACATCTTTACTCTACAGATTCCTCTATTTGATAGTCTTGAATTAGTTTTCCTTTAGCATTCCTCCTTAAAGTTGGAGTGTATGTTAATGCACCCAACTTATGAAGGAAGACTTCAAATTGTATGGAGTTTTGGTAAGAAAATATGTTGGTTGATTTTTTTTTTTTGGAATATAAGTTGGTTAATCATTCTTTCTTGGATTTTCTCATGTACCAAATGACAATCAATTTCTATATGCTTTGTTTGTTCATGGAACACCAAGCTTGAAGCCATGTATATTAATGCTTGATTATCACAAAACAACATTACTAGTTGGGGATGACTTACCTCTTAAGTCGTTCAACATATTCCTCAACCATGTGATTTCACAACATGTAATAGTCATGGATCAATATTCTGCTTTTGCACTTGAATGCGACACAATTGTCTCTTTCTTGGTTCTCTAAGATATTGGTGGCATTACCAAGTAAAATGAAATATCATGTGATCAATCTTATTGTATCTTTACATTAAGTCCAATTAGCATCATAAAATGTTGTTAATTTTAGTGCACCTCTATATTACAGTAGAATTTGTTGTCCAAGTGCATGTTTGAAGTATATGAGTACTTTATATGCCACATTTAGATAAAGCTCACGTGGTTTATCCATTAATTTACTTAACACATGCATAAAGTAGGTCAAGTATGACCTTGTTACTTTCAGATATATAAGTCTTCTAGCTAGTCTTCTACCGATGAACCTTCCAATATTTTCCTATCGGATTGTGTCAATGAAATATTCTACTCCATAGGAAACAAAGATGGATGGAACCTAAGACCTAATGTCATCTAGTATTTCCATTGCATATCGTTTTTGTGGTATACTAATTCCGTGCATTGATCTTACAACCTCTATGCCAAGAAAATATTTGAGTTGACCTAAATATTTAATTTTAAACTGTTTGGACTAGAAAACCTTGGTATCTTTATGTCTTGTGATAAGTACTATATGTGTGTGTGTGTTTATTCCTTTTACATTATCCTTTTTAATGTGTTTTAGTATATCTAATAGAATTTGTGAATTAATAGCTAAAAGATAAGAATTTCTGCATTTTATATCTTGGGTGTTGATTTTTGTGATATGTTTTTTTACTGAATTATAATTTCAGAATGTGAATGTGCACCGAATCAGAGTTAAAATACAAATGTCAATCTTTTTAGTAAGGTATTATGAGAAGAAATTCGAGTTTGTTTGGACCTTTTAATTAGACACTGCAAAATCAGGTTAAAATCCTACTCATAGTAGGATTTTCAACTTTCACACTATAGACTCAAATGAGTATAGCTTGAGCCTAAAATATTGGAATCATGTGATTTGAAAGTCAAAATTCATTTACACATTCAGGAATACAACTGTTATGAAGGATTATTTATCAAATAAAATCTTTGAATGCAAAAATTAGGATAAAAGATATAGGATGAGACTAGCCTCCTCATCTTATTAGGAAAAATAACAGATTCAAGTATGATGAGAATTTTACATAGAAATGATGACCTTTAGGATCCAATAAAGGTGAAAATTAATCCTATAACATTCCATAAATGAAATAATATAGATGGGAATGACCAAATATTACAAGAAAACCAAGTTAGAAATAAAATCTAAGTTGCAACAAAGTTTAAATTACAACAGAGTGGTCACAACATAACTATTTTTCTACATAAAATCTTAATAAAAGATAATCTAAAATGTGGCTGGTTCTTTGAGATTATATTTTTCTATTAGATATGGTGCTCACTCTTTTGATTTTTTTTTTAAGATAGTTTTTGAATTTGTTTTCCTTTTCAATGTCACCTTCTTTTTTTTTCTTATTTCTTTCTCCTTTTATATTTGATGCTCATTATATTTTTTCCATTTGGTTAGTTTTTTTAATTTGAAATCTTTTTGTTTTATTTTATTGTTTGACATTAAACTGGTTAATAATTTAGATTTTTAATTGAACTTGGATTTTCAATTTCATGAGTTGTGAATTTAAAATATTAACCTAGGTTTAAGAGATTCATCTGGATCAATTAGTATGATTTTTTTTTTGCAAAATGATTTATGGATTAGTCATATTTTAATTGATCAAAGTAACTGCTGACTTTTGTATTATTTATTTTTTGCTAAGCTAAGTCATTATAATATCTATACATGCAAAAACAAAATTGAATTTTAGTCTAAGGTTTGTTTTTTGTTTAAAAGAAAATCACTTTTAAAGCTTGATTTTAGAGGCTTAATCATCATCTTCCCTCGTAAGAAGCTCCACCACAAGTGGAGATATTCAAAAAAAAAAAAAAAAAAGGCTTAATCATCATCTCATAGACAATCTCATCTTTTACTTAAGGTCAATAATATTTCTAAAAGAAAATTATTTTTTTCAATTTTATCCATCAATATTTAATTGGTTAGAAAATTTGTGAATAGATTATTTTCTTGTTTTGTTTAAGGTTATCATGATTTCAAATAGATATCTATTTTATGATTGATGCTCGATTTTTGCAAGCATCTAATTTATTTTTATTAAACTCATTTAAATTCATGAATCGAGTGGTATGTGACTATAGTTATACAATATGTTATCGTTTTAATATATATTATATGTTTATCAATGTTTTGTCAATCATTCAAGTCGGGTAGTTTGTTTTTTGAAATTTACCTGATTGTCTGAGTTTAATTGTATATCAACAAAAAATTCCACGCATCTAGTAATATTTTTTTTAAAACAATGATCAGCCCACAACAGCTACTGGACTTGCATAGATGTCGGAGAATTGACAGAGAACGTAAACAAGCTTTCAAATACAACGTGGCCGATTGATCATAGTACTTCTTGCATTACTTTTTCTTTTTCTAGAATCCGCTGCTAGTCGTGGATCTGTTGCCACGTCAGCTAGGGCGTACCCGACCTTGTTTCTTGATCTTCCGACCACCGAACGATCGACCACAAGACCGTGAAGAGTATTATAGCCACGAATACAAATATTACAGCCTCGGGCAGCCCTGATTTCATAATTTGCTCTTCTGTCTTCAAGCCAGTTTAAAATCTTCCAGGAAAGCAGGAAAAAAGAAGAAGAAGAAGAGCTTTGTTAGCTAATTAACAAGAGGAAAAGTGAATAAAGTAGAATGACTGATTGAAATATAAAAATAGTAATTAAATATATTCTGGACATGCAAAAGTGAAATTAATTCCTTAATTATATACATGCAATTTCGCTAAATAATGATAGCAGAGAAGAATTTAGACAAACTATATTCTACCAACCAGAGAGTCGACAAAACCTTAAACTTACTCAACAATACAGCAAAGAATCGTCTTGAATGTATGAAAGCTAGTTCGCAAAAAGTTCTAAGACTATATACGCACAAACACGTAGCCAGTACAATATAGGAAAAAGTTCATAAATTTAGACATAGAATGCTGTCTAGTAGTATAGGAAGTGTTTCTCTGTATTTTCTAACAATATAGGAAATTTTGATGACAACATGTCCAATACTGTGTGTGTCTGTGTGTGTGTATGTGCGTTTATATATATATATATATATATATAGATAGATAGATAGATAGATAGATATTTGATGAAATAGCTGATTTGACTCTTAGATTTTTAGTACCTTAATGACTAAATTTGATATTCCAATAAATTTATTAATGCTAGCTTTTACCATTAAGAGTTGCAGTTTATAATGATGAACAGCTACCAACAGATGCTTGCAAGAAATTGGAGTTCGGAAAACTGAGTTGATCTACTTAGCCTATTCATATTCACCGAGTGTTGCTGACTCTGACTCAGTTATCTCTGTCCCTGATCTTGCTCGATTTCTACGATGACACTCATCTCTTAAGTGCCTAGTCTCCCTGTAATGGTAACATAGGGAATGGAAGGAGGGACACTCCCTCCTATTTGCAAATATAAAATCATCCAAGGAGGATGAAGAATGTCTCTCATCCAATATTGTTGATCTCGATTTGTTTATGTTGAAATGACCAAAATATTTTGTATCAGTTAAAAAAATAAGATAAAATAACATATTTTTTGCCTCTCTTAAAATTTTGTTTCGTTCCAGAAATTTCATCGAAATTTTGACCGGAATATTCCGGTTTCGTTCCCCACTTTCGTTTTGTCCAAATAGTTTTTTTTTTTTTAAATAATCAATAATTTGACAATATCAATCATATCTCTTAATCCGACCGTTAGATTGATATGGAATTTTACGAGGAGTCTCTTGACATATTTATATATATTATGTTAAAATTTTAGATTAATCAGAAAATATAATGACTTTGCGAGATTGATGACGTTCTCATAATATTATACATTTTTATAATTTTGTTTAGAAAAATTATTTTACTATGTCTTTTGTAGATTAAATTACACAATTTTAAATAATTTTATTTTTGGATTTGAACTAATTTTTTTAAATTAATATATTTAATTATATATATAACCCCAAAACAGAATATCAAAACATTTCAAAACCAAAATATTATATTCCAATTAAAAAAATAAAGCATCAATCAAAACAAAATTGACAGCATCTCTCAATTTTATGCTGCTTAGTGGGGAGGTAAATCAGAAACAAACAAGGAAAAATCCTGAAATCATTTCTTATATTCCGAGACCGTCATATTTCCTCAACTCAGAGCTACAAACTCGTGTTATTTGTTCTTCCGATGAGATCTCGAGCAAAATTTATTCTTAAATTCTGTCTAGAAGTCCATCCAACCAAGCTAATACTTCAGCTGCCCTCATCTCTTTCATTGTCTCCCGCCATAGCAGGGCACTGTTAGAGAGGAATTGAGTGGCGCAACCCACTCTCAGGTCATCAGGCACTTCCATCTTACTCCTTGTGTTCTTGATTTTCTTTAACCAACGCCCGACTATCCTCTTCAGGAGCCATACTCCTATCAATAATTTGAATCCTTCTCATGTCAAAGAAAGGGTTTTTCTTGTAAGGATCATCATTGAATCAAATCAATACTTATTAAAGCATCTCAAATCATAATTCAAGTCTCATGATATCAACTATAATGACATTAAATTTTATATTAATTTCTGATGACAAATGAACTTGTAATTGAAAAAGAATTATTATTTTTTATTTTTTATTTTGTATTCGTATAGAAATCTCGATGGAGTTTCCTCTAATATATAACAGTCCAAAAATTGTCATTAATTTAATTTACTCAAATCTATCTCATTCACAATCCAATATATATGGGATCACATACCATCTATGCTCCAATAACATTCTACCATTTCATGCTAGCATAGTCTATTTATTATGCTATTAAAACAATGTAAAACTTGAATAAAGGAAATACTATAAGATGAAAACAATTTCTACTTAAAAATACAAGTTCTTCTCTAATAAGACCTTAAATTTCAAATACTTCAATTTACATACCAAAAGGAATACTTAAAAAATATTACATCTCATTGCCCTTGGTTACAAAATAATATACAAATCTTTACTATTAATTAGTATATGAAGTAATTGCAAGAGTTCGTTCTTAACAATTTTGTAAGAAACTTGTGACAAGAATTACATTAATCTTCAATGTGGATTTATATGGTTTCAAATACTTTATAAAGAGTCCATTTCCAATTATACTTCATTCCTTTAAGTTAAATCATCGAAACAATGGAGTAAGTCATTTTCCATGATCTATTTCTTCTTCAATCTTCGTGGCCATCCTTCTTAAATGGCTTCCTAACTTGACTATCAAATTTCATAATCAACTAATCGAGCTATTCATTGTTGTGATGATGATTTTCGCATGCCCTCCCGGAAATGGGAGAGTGCGTGAAAAATATTTTTATATAATTATAAAATTATAATTATAGTTATAATTTTTAGAAGTCATCATCTATATTAAAGTTATTAGAAAATTTAATGATTTACAAGAATTTAGGTAAGAGGATTTGTTGTATAAGAAAAAAACATATCACTCTTAGTGCACTGTACTCTATCTAAAGTAAACTACATTATTTTTTAATTATTTTTCCAGCTCAAAGTGGATCTCTTTTTTATTCTCCATCTCATTGGTCAAAACCTAACTGTTCTAAAATCTGAATTGTAGCGCTATATCTGTTGTATTTTTAATATCTAAAGGTGTACTTTATAATATAGTCTTACAACTCAAATATTAAAGTTTTCCACTAAATTTTAATATATAAAATGAACAAAATGATTGGTGAAAGATTTTTAATATTTTGATCAAATTCTAACGAATAATCATAAACAGATCATGATATTCCATTATGTATTTTAAAACATGTCAAAAATATAGTTTTTTTGTTGTTATAAAATATGTTGAGAAATATTTATGCATGAAAATAAAATATATTTTTTTTGTTTTTTAATAAGGTTTTTTTTTAGAAATTTTGGAGAAAATCAAATATTTTATGTCGAGTCTATATAATATAGTATAAGACTATAGACCAATATTGAAAACAAATCGGTAGAAAAACATGCAATGAAATCACAATTTTTTTAAAACTATTCTTTTGGAACCTTTTTTTATCGAAATTTTGGAGAAAATAAAATATTTTTAATATTGAAATTTAAACTTACAATATAAGTCCAAGATCTGATATTTTACAGAATTGATGAAAAAAAATAAAAATATATTTTATTTTTTTTAAAATACAACAAAACTTCAATTAAGGCATAGGCAAACATAATTAAGTCCATTGGATGGAAAGGAATGACAAAGCAAACTAAACAAATCCAAAACAAAAAAACACCTACCGACACAAGACTTGATGAGGTGTAATAAAAGTGATGAGGTCTCTCCACAACCATTGATCTCGTAGTTTTCTTGGTTGGTTTAACATCATAAAATAATAAATTTATTATTTATTTGGTATTGCATTTTAAAAGTATTTAAAATATATATATATATATATATATATATATATATATATATATATATATATTTAAATTAAATATTTTTTGTGTTTTTAAATTATTTTCACTTAATATAAAAAATAATTTCTTAAAAATAAAAAAAAATATTATTCTGATACGTTTATGAATAAAAAATATTTTAAAAAATAATCTCAACCACGTTCCCAAAAAGACACATAAAAGCTTGAAAGTATTTTTGAAAAAAAAATGATTTATTTTTATTTTTATTTAAATTAAATGTTTTTGGTCTTTTAACATCATTTTCATATTTTCAAATGTAAAAAATAATTTTTTAAAATAAAAAATATTATTTTAATATATTTCTAAACAAAAATCACTTTAAAAAACAATTTCAACCATACACTCCCATTGCTTAAATCTTGAAATACATCACACACACACACACACACACACACACACACACACACACACACATATATATATATATATATATATATATATATATATATATATATATATATATATTAACATATACCTAAAAGAAAACGGAGAAAGGAATAGTGAGAACTGTTCACCGTGACTCATGTGCACTATTCATGTGCAGTTTGACCCGGTGCTTCGTGGGTGTATGTCCTCTTTTTTTTTTTGATTTGTGAACAGTGTATTAACGAAATTAGCCCCCGAAAAAGACAAAAAACGCCGCCGGTTTTAGGGGCTCCGAGGTAATTGGCCATTCCGGCCCGGTTCGGCCGGGCGGTTCTTTTTTTTTTTTTAATATTTTCTTTTAACAGTGCATTGACCGTTGTAGCCCTCCTAAACGACAAAATCACGCGCAGGGTGGAAGGGGTGAAACGGTAATTAGCTAATTTTTTATTATTTTCTGCCCGGGTTATCGTTGGCGCGTCCCAACACGCGCCGTCCATTTCCGCGCGCACGCGTGCTTCAGGCGGCGTGTGCGACGTCATATGGCGTCCGAAAATGCTCAACCGCCGTCTAGAATGATGTTTCGCCATGTTCTCTTCCACATGGAGCGGCGCGTGTATGCATGTGGTTTCCCGGTACGTGTAAATGGGCGTTTGAATTCCCCCCCCCCTCATTTCTCTCTCCTCTTGTGCAAGCTAACGTCAGCGAAACAGTGTTTTTGGTAAACTTCATTTCAGTCCCTGAACGCCCGAATTTGTTGTTCTGGCCCTTATTGCAATTATATTAGTTTGATTTGTTTCAATTGCGTCCTTAAATTCAAAATCAGTATAGTATATAGTTTCAGTTCGGTCCTCCTACTTTTAATTTCCGGATTGGCTGTAAATAGCTCAATAAATTCGGTACACAAGTTTCGATTTTTTCAGTTTTGTCCTTTGATTTAAATTGATAATAAATGTGGTTTCCATTTCAGCACTTGGACTTTTAATTTTTCAATTTAATCCCTTTATATTTGATTTTCATTTCAGCCCTTATACTTTTATTTTTTTTATATTTCAAGAATAATCCCTACTTTTGTCCATGTATATATAAGTGTACTTAACATAATAATAATAATAATAATAATAATAATAATAATAATAATAATAATAATAATAATAATAATAATAATAATTTAATTATTTTTCTTGCTTATTCATTTGTTAATTTTTTTTCTCCAGATAATTTAATAATTTTAATTGTTTTGATAGTGATAACAAAGATAATTTTAAATTTTATTTTTATTTTTTTGTTTTATCTTTTTTTAAAGTTTCTGCAATATTTTTAGTCTTTCATTAATTATATGTTCTAATATTTATTGAATATTATCGCCTAGGAATAAATATAGGGAGAAGAAAACATGACCTAGGATTTTTTCAATAAAAAAGATTAATATCAATATTCTTAAATACATTTAATATAACGATATAATTAATAAATCGGATAACAAAAAAAAATTGTCTTCGAATTTTAATTTTGTCTTCTTTTCTTAAAATTTATTTCTTAAAAAAAATCACAATATTTTGGTTTTTAATATTTCATATCTTAAAAAAATAAATTTCTAATAACATATTACAATATTTTTATTTACAATGTTTCACATCTAATATTACTAGGGAGAAAAAACAACTCATAAAGAAAAAAAACAATTATATGTTCTAATATTTATTGAATATTATCGCCTGAGAATATATACAGAGAGAACAAAATAGCCTAAGATTATCCTTTAAATTAAATATATTATTGAAATTATGTCAAATTAATTATATATTTGTATATTTATGTCAAATTAAAATATGTAAAACTAATTATATGTTTGAATATTTATTGAAATATTATCGCCTAAAAATATATTGAGGGAGAAGAAAAATGACCTAAGATTTTTTGAAAGACAGAAATTTATATCATGTTCTCTTAAATATATTTAATATAATAATATGATTAATAAATCTTATATAAAAAAAATTATTGGCTTCAAAATTTAATTTTGTAATCTTTTATTTAAGTTTATTTCTTCACAAGAATTTCCAATGTTTACATTTTTAATATTTTAGATCTAATATTATTGGAAAAAAACAAACATCTCAAATTTTTTTTTTTGACAAATTTACCTGCATTATCTACAAGTTAAATTAAAAAATATACAAGTCACTTCCCGTTTCCATTAGACTGTTCTTTTTAGACGGCAAATAAATAATTATAACACACAAAAAAATTAAGTTTATGTTTTGAAAACAAATATCAATATTTTTATTTCTAATATGTCTGATATTTATTGAATATTTGTGCTTAAAAATATATTGAGCGAGAGGAAAAATGACTTTGGATTTTTTGAAGGACAAAAAATCATATCAATATTCTTAAATATAATTATACTAACTAAATATTAAAATAATAAAATACAATACATATAAAAACAATTAATTTTCTACATAGATAAAAAAAAATCCACCGCATCGCGCGGGTATACCGCTCGTATATATCTATATATATATAAAAGATCATCTCACTAGTGAGATGCTTAATCTCTCCTTACACATCATAGTCGACACCATAACAACTGACCAAAATAATATCCTTAAATTAAAAGTATTTAATATTAAAAGATGAATTTTCAAATGAAAAAAAAACACTTCTACAGATGGATTGAAAAAATTATGAAAGACTCATACTAACTATGAATATGCTAATCAGCTTGACCAATTTATTTTCATTATTTTCTTATCATTTAAAATTTAAATGCTTTATGATAAAGCCAAGATGAAGAAATTAAAGTTAGAGTCCATGTAAAATAAAAAACTGGAAAGTATTAAATATATATTGGTATTTAAGGTCTAATTAATTAAATATTTATTTTTCACAGGTCAAATATCTCTCCTCAATTCTATAAAGAAACAATAATTATTATGATTATGATATCTTTTACTAAGAAAATATCAAAAACACAATTTTAGGCTTTGTTTGAAACTAATTCTCTAAAAAAATTCAATTTATTTTATTTTTGTATTACTCTTATTATCTTCATCTTATTTCTTCAAAGATTTTTTTTAAAGGAAAAGAAAGCTAGATGAGTATTTTAAAAATGTGATTTTAATATTAATATTTATGCTTTAAAATTGTAAATAAAAAAAAATCAACATCTTATTTATATCTATATAATCCCAAATTCATAGAATTACAAATATAATTATAATAATATTCTTTACTATAAAATTCCAATTTCATAACATATTGTTCTTGTTTTTCGATTTTCAATTTCTTTATTTTGGAAGCTATAATTTGGGTGGGCTTGTAATAGTATTTCTTTAATGCCCTTTTAGCTTAGTTTTATGGGATATTTATTTTGCATCCAATAGGAAATTATTTATTGACAGATATTCTTACAAACACTACAGCAACACAGAACAGAGGACTGCTGCAAAGTGCAAACACAAGCTTCAATAGATTGCCCATAATTCTTCTGTTTGATATCAGGATAATTCAGTCTCTTTCTCTCTGTTTTGGCTAAAAGAAAACAAGAAAAAGATGGATACTTCCAGGTACATGGATAAGCAAATCACCGAACTTTCCAATTCCCAGTCCCTCAATTTCTTGGGCGATGATGATAAACAAGAAGTGCTAGATGGGGATCATGGCTTCGAGTTCAACACTGTTCGCTCTCTCCACAACAAAGATTGTGAAGGAACTAGCCTTACGGTACCGTTTCTCTCTTTTTATCATCAGTTGAGATTATCTATGTTTTGTTTGGTTTCTGGGAAAATATTGGGAAATATGATTCCTAATTCATTGAAATTATGAGAATATAAGAGAGTATACCATGATCCTTTGGTTTGTTTGTTTATGCCTTGTCCAAAATTTGACAAAAGTACCCAACTTTATGCTGTTTTTAGTAGCAAGTTGAATTTGGTATTTTGTGTTTAACTGAATTAGCTTAGTTTGTATTGTGTTGAACTATTTGTCAAAATTATCATCTGGCAAGATTATATTTATGAGAAAAAGGTGATGCTTTTGTGATTAAGCCAGCTGCTTGTATTTTTACCACTTTGTTTTTGTTTTTGGGTGATAACCTACAGGATTGGAGTTCCATGGAATGCATCGATTCTGCAAAATTCTCCGCCAAGAAAGCTGGGGACTTTCAGCAATGCAGCATTGATTTCTGAGATCGATAGAAAGATGAAGGAGCATGTTGACGTATTGCTACACTCTGTGGAGTTTCTCAGCACTCGAGTGTCTCAATTGGAAAGTAAAACGCACCAAATAGAAGATGTTGTTGATGATATAAAGGAATCATTGGAATTGAATCAAGGGATAACTGATGGGAAGCTAAGGGAAATAAAGAATATTCTTGTGGAGGTACTTTTATCTTCTTACAAGTTTTTATTAACTTTGATGTTCATCCTCAGAGCACAATTCTGTACTTTAGGCTAACATTAAATGAAATTGGGAAGCTTGACAGGGGCAAGAAAATGAAAAGTAGATCAACTTCTATAAGCTTAGAAGTTGGGAAAGTTAGGTGGTCTTCAATATATTTATAAAAGCATCAGTTATGACACTAGACTCCTTAAAGTCACAGGTTCTCAAACATAACTTTTGTCAAATCCTCATGCTTTTGGCAATTCAAATGTGCTAAACTTAATAAAAAAATTGTTCTTAAAGATGTTTTGCTTGAGGTTCATAAAGCAATGGTAGAAGATGTAGGAAGAATTTGAATGAACATGTCCTTGTTCTTTGTAGTTAGTTAGGTCTTTGCAAGATTTGGTATTTAGTATTTTTTTTGTGAATATGTTTTTATGTAATTTGGCTGGTATTAATAGGGTGTTTTACTTTCTAATTTTAACTCTGCTTCTTCCTCAGGGTTTGTATGGTGAATTAGTCATTGCTTTCAACTCTTTTGTTATGTTGCTTCTTGGTTTTCCATTTTGTTAACCCTAATTCTTACTGCCAGTTAGTATGCACCTTGACCATTGTCTTACTTAGATAGGCATCATTATTCTTATTTTGTCTACTGGAATTCCTGAGCAATTAAATGCCCATCTTTCTTGTGTAAGTATACATCACACTTCTATTGTCAAGACCAGGACTTCTTTGTAGCTCTCTTCCTTGATTCATTATGGTTTGTAACACAGCATATTATGCCTAGAGATATACCTATTTGCTTGGAATGCTAATACTCTAAGATGTCTATCATGTCAGCTTAAACTCCCTCTTTAGTTCATAGCAGGGAATTTAGATCTTTCTTGGTAGAATAAGTGTGATATGGTACCTCATATTAATGAGAAGTCACGTGCTACGTGCCCTTATAAATGAAAAGTATCCATGACCCCTGAGCTTAGATTCTAGTTTCAGTTGATGTCTTTCCATGTGTTAAGTGACCCTTGCACATGCAAAGCCAAGGAAACTCTCCAGTGTTCAGCTCCCAAATAAGTGGGAGTAGAACTTGATGGCCTGATTGAGACATATTGGCTTTTATAGTTGGTATCCTCTTAGTACAGCCAGTTGTGTGCTCCCATGTTTTTTTTTCCTTCAGAATTTGAGTTGTGTGCCTTTCTATGGTGATGCTGCACTTGGTTTGTGTAAAATGTTTTCATTTGAGAAGTAGTAAGCTTAATATTATGGTGGGTGGCTTACATGCAACAACAAGATTGTTGATAACTACAATGCGTTTGGAGTTCATAATTGGTTAATAGTGAAGATTGTTTTTTTTTCTGGCGCATCCAAGTTTGAGAAACGCTAGTCCTGGTCCTTTTCTCCCCTGCAGGTGGTAGCAGAGTTAATGTTTCTACTAGGATAACCAGTCAGGCAGTTTGTTTTCCCATGGTCGGTGGCTTTTACAGTTGAGTGGGCTATTAGGTTACTCTTAAAAAAAGATTTGGTTCATCCTTAGCTACTCTGAAAATTAGTTGTTGGCGGTCTCTCTCTGTCTTTGCATTGAGGGAAAGTGAGCATGATTTATAAGAACATGCATGAGCTTTGTATGCATATACAAGCATGCTTTTTCAGTGTGGGATGTGGTTTAATCATGTAAATGCAGGCTGTCACAATTTTTTTCTGTTTCTCTTGATCCTCCAGTTGGGAAACAATTATTTTTAGAAAAACCTTAGATAGCTAAGGCCTTATGGTTTCCATATTTTCTTCATGTAGACAATCACCTTTTTTTTTTAACATAACAATCCTTCAGAACTTGCACTCCCGAGTTACTTCTTTTTGAGATATGATTTTAATGGAATTTGTTTAGCACTCTGTTTTGGGTGAGTTTTCCATTTTGTTGTGAGTTTTCCATTTTGTTGTAGATACTTGCCTTGCAGAAGCACCACGGTCCAAAATATAACTAATGATGTATCTGGGCCCTTTTTACTTTTGCAGATGTACCACATTCATGATCCTTGTGTCTAAAGAGATTGCATATATACATCAGTTACTGTTGAATCATTCGTTTTTCATTATCTCACAAATTATTGAACAGTTGACATTTTTTTCTGATTCATTTCCAGCACAATATATTATTCATTATTCTTCCATTGGAGAAGGAAGTTATTGGTTAAGATAGCCTTGTTGCCAATATTATTTACAATTTTAATCTAGATCTCTCTACTGAAATATGGCTATAACAGAGAGAAGTCCACAGAAACGATGTAGCAATACCTCTAACTACTCGTTTGAGGGATGAACTTGTAATGCTTCTTAACATGGCAAATTATTGCAGGTTCAAGGTGGTGTGCAAGATTTGAGTGATAAACAAGAGATAGCAGAGGCTCAGCTGCAACTAGCAAAGCTTCAAATGTCCAAAAATAACCAGCAAGTGGAAAAACAAAATGTCACCGGTCAAGCATATGAAGCACCTTCATCGGTCTCTCAGCAATCCCATCAGCTGCTTCCTGTTTCAGGTGCTAGTCTACAACCTCATTCTCCCACTTCTAGTGGTACTTACGGACTTCCTCAGATTCATCCTCAAGCAACAGCTCCAGCACCACCTGTTGCAACAGCACCACAGTTTCCCACCCAGCTCCTCCAGAACCAGATGACTGCCCCCTCTGTTCCAAAGGAAGAACCTTACAATCCACCTTACAATCCACTGGTAGTTCCTACTCAAGATAGCATGTATCAGCAATACCAGGTTCCTCCAGCTCAACAGTCGCAACCAATACCCTATAATCACCAACCTTATCAACCAATGCCTCATTTTCCCCAAAATTCACAGTTACCCCAACTGTCTCAAGTGCACCCAGATCCCTGGTATGGTTAATCCTTACCAACCAATGCCTCATACTGAAGTTCCTTATTCACCAACTCATAGCATCTCTCAGCCACCTGGCAGGTCTCTACCTCTCCAACAATATAATGTGGGTTCTACCCAGCAGATCTATCCTCAACCCCCAAACAGGCATTATGTAGAATCTAATTTTGCAAGTCTGCAAGAACAAGGATTGCCACTACATGCGACAAACAAACATTATGGACTCTTACCATTATAGTGATTCTCCAAGCAACAATGGCAGTTCATCTATAAAACCATTGCAACCCATACCATCTCCTCCGGTCCTGGGTGGTGAAAGCATTTACAAACAATTGCCAACTGCCCGTCTACTGCCGAATACTATCCCATCTGCCTCTACTGTGGATGCTGGATCAGGATCAGGTTCTGGTGGGAGTGGAAACAGGATACCAGCTGATGATGTTGTTGACAAGGTTGCTACAATGGGATTTCGTAGAGACTTGGTGAGAGCAACGGTGAGAAAAATGACGGAGAATGGGCAGTCAGTTGACTTGAATGCGGTGCTAGATAAACTGATGAATGGCTAACCTTGCCACAGTAGAGTGGATTCATATATTGAAGTTATATGTTGTTTTCAGCTGATTTGATCTGCTTGATTTACCTGGAATATCATATTGCACTGGCCTTTTGTGTATATACATTACTTGATTGATAGTTTTTTTAACCCTTTTCCTAGTTTCGTACAAGCTGCAAGGTAAATTAGTTATGCCAATGGCTCTGACCCGTGGCTCTGTTTTTCGCCAATGGAAAGGTGAGTTAAGTTGCTTTGTGGTAAATGATGTTGAGATGTTGTGTTTTTGTGGATGCCTGCTGCTGTATTCTGGAATGTATCATCATCTTGGTTTTCCTGAAACTCCAGCCACCCACCACTAAAATATTTGCCTTCCTTCCTGTTGTTTCTGAGCCATATGCATGCTTGAAAATCCAATCACGTCATCCTTCTTTTTCCCGACCAGTGGTTAACAATCAATCCTTCTTACTGAACTGTAGCAATAGCAGAATTGAGATGTATGGAGTGTGCAGTGGCTACGGCTAGGGTGGTTAGGAAGACGTCAATGATCCAAATGTAAAACGCTTCTTTAATGCCAAAGGACCAAATCATGGGGTGTTACAGAGATGACTAGGGAAGTTGACTCAACCGAAGGCATGCAATAATGCCCGTGTGGAAAGAAATGGAACACCAACTGATCTTTTCACACCATGTTTCCTTATAAGGATCTGATGTACAAATTATCGGATTGGTTTTTGGCAAAATTAGCATAGTAATTATAAATATTTAGCAAAATAACATGAATTTAAAAAGATTTGGTGAAATAATACAGTGTGGTTATGTTATGTTTTAAAAACATGATATTTAGTAAATATTGTTATTAAAAAGAGTGACATGGTCAAGTATCGCATTTTTGAAATGCAATAACTTAACATGTTACCCTTTTGAAGTGTATCATCAATTAAATTTTAACCACTTTAGATTAAAGAACAGCAACACAAAGACAATGTCCCTCTCCCTCTCCCTCTCCCTCTCCCTCATAAAAAACAACCAACATCCTCAATTTCTCTCTAAAATCCTATTAAGGACTTAGATTTTGCTCTCAAAATGATAAAAAATCAAACCCGTTCTAGTACTTAAGCATCCTTGGATGCTTTTCTGTTATAAATCCATCGTTATCTCTATTGGTGTCGCCGCCCCAACTCTTTTTCTAGTCCTACAAACAAGGTAAACACACCTAGTTATTATGAATTTGTGTTTGGTTTGGTTGAAATGAAATAATTATTGAGGTTAAATTTAGAGTTTATGGTGACTTGTAGGATTTGCTAAATTAATGTTAAATTAGTTAAGAATATCAAACTAAGTTGACTAGATTATGAAACAATTATTTCAGTTAATTATGTGTTACGTTTTAATTGATGTTGTTGTCAAATTAGGGATTTTGCGTGTATTATTGAAGTCAACTAATAATGCCATTAATAATGCTTGATGATTTAATGCAAGAGAGCATGAATGTGGTATTTGCATAACGAATTACATGTTCCATTGAATTGTTGATAATTTCATGAATTCAATTTTTTCTTTAAGTTATATCAATTTGCCATGAAATAAGATTTGATTTAATACAATTAAGTATGGAAATATCAATCAGATCTCATTTCATCAATTATGTTTAATTATTGGTGATTTTTATTTAACATTAAATTTTGAAAATTTGATTGTATTTGATATGGATTTTTCCAATTAGTGTTAGAATAATGCAATTTAGTTACAATTACATCCAAGGGACAAGAATATGATTTTTTTAACATAATATCGTATAATATATGTATGTTAGTTAAATCATTATGATCACATTGTATCATCAATTGACAAGAATATGATTTTTTTACCCTATTGAAATCATACCTTATCTTCCTAAATTTGAAGATGCTTCTACGTTTAGTTTTGCTATTTCTAATGATTGGACACTTAGTCATAAACATATACAAGAAGGGTCAAAGTTAGAGGTTGGAAATCATTTAATAGTAAATATGAATTGGTAATACAATTAAATAATGACATATTGCACATTCACTTGAGTGTTGGGTCCAAGGGTCAAACTCTAAAATTTTCAATTACAATGTGTGTAAGCACTTGAATGTAAATGATATTTATGTGGGGTTTTATAAAATATTGGGTTTATTTGAGATAATAAAGTTAAAAAAGCCACACACGTGTATTTCAACCTTTGTAAAAAAAAGACAATCCATCAATTTGATGCAAATTTTATTGTCAATGATTTATCAACCTTTGTGATGAATAAGATTTTAATGATGGTTGGAAGCATACAAAATGAAATAAAATTAGAAATATAAAATTTCATATGACAAAGCATGAATTTCAAAATAAAAGGTCAAAGAGCATTTTTTCCGTTCATATAAGGATTATTTTAAAAATTTACTTGGATTGTTATCAATAATAAAGGAATCAAGTCCTAAAACAATTATTGATTGGATATATAAAAAAAGTCTAGAATAGTATCGTGGTTTTTGGGAGAGTGTTTTGGTCATTTGAGTATTGTATTGAAGGTTTCAAGTATTGTAGACCACTCATAAGTGTTGACGACAAATATTTCTATGGGTGATATGATGGGAAGTTATTGATTACAATTGTTTTTTATGCAAATAATAGGTTATTTCTTTTGACTTTAGCAATTGTTGATGATAAAAAATTTAACCTAAATTTTATGGTCATTTGTAATATGACTTGATGACTATCTCCATTAGGTGACTTGTAGGATTTATAAATATTTTTTTTTGTTATTGAATAATAGTTATGGTCATAAAAATATCTTCATGTGGGTCAGCCCTATATACCTTGATTGTCGTTTATGATTATCCAGACAATGAAGGTTACATTTAATCTCTTATTTGGATGCAATTATTGTGTTGTTATTTTGCACTTATATTTATATTGTATAATTATAATTTTTTTAAAAGCAATTGAATTGACATATTTTTAGTGCTAGATGATGTCTTAGTAGAGTATTTGAAAATAATCCAAAACATGTGTTAGCATTTTATGAGAGCAAGGTATACATGCAACATGCTAACCAAGTTTTTTTGAATTATTTGTTTAATAAAATTATTAAACTTCATAGATGAGGAATATATGCTATGGTACATGAGTATCACAAAGTCTGGTCATTACTTTATACCCATGGTTGTCAAAATCGCGAGTTGACTCGTAAAATCATACGATTTTACGAGCCAACTCATCAAACCTTGTCAACTCGGGTAGAAAAATCGATTTTGGTCACACTCGGTCAAACTCGATCAAAATCGGTTAAAATCGTAAAATCGGACCGGATCGGTCCGATTTTATGATCTTGCTATTACAAAATTTTAAAGCCATTTCATTCGCCTCTTATATTTATACACAAAATTTTTTTGCCTCTTAATTACTTATCCGATATGGGATAAGTTAAGGAAGGAAAAACTTAAAACTTGCTTGCTTCGGCTGAAGAGTATTTAGCTGAAGAATAAAAGTGGGACAATGCTATTTGTCCGATGTGGGACAAATTGCATTGTCCCACATCGGACAAATACAATTTGTCCATCATTTCCACTGGACAAATTGTGTGTGTGTGTGTGTGTGTGTGTGTGTGTGTGTGTGTATATATATATAAAATTATAAAAAAATATATATTATAAAAAATAAAATTGTTGTGTTGATTTTATAAAAAATAAAAATTATATATATATATATATATATATATATATATATATATATGTATATATATCATGGAATCACTCTTGAAAATCATTAATATTAACTTTAAAATTTATACTTAATTTTTTTTTATTTTTTACTTTAAATTAAATTTTTTTTTGATGTTTTTAAATCATTTTTATGTCCTGATGTTGAAATAATTTGTTGGAATTGGAGCTAGTACTACTGTACTAGTAATATCGGTGTTGGTACCAGTATTAGTACTAATAATCCTTTCAATAATAATGCTTTTGATGAATGTATTAAAAATAACGAGGAAAATGACGGTCATGAGACTGATTTTAATTTATATAACACATCAGCAAAATATTTATTTTAAATTTGTTAGTTTTTACCTATTGAAATTCTATGGACATAATTATTTTGTAATGTATTTTTAAGTTATTTTGAATTACATATGAACCTTAACTAATGAAGTTTTATGACCATAATTATGTTGTATTGTATTTCGGAAATATTTTACTTATGATTTTATAATTTTTCTACCTACATGATTTTAGCTGTGATTTTATAATTTTTGTACGGAAAAATTCAGGTATGATTTTATGATTTTACGATCCGAGTTTCCGAAGCCCTTTCCGTGTCGTGTCAAAATTGCGATTTTGACAACCATATCTATACCCCAGGTACGTTCTTTCATCTGGATACATAAAGTATAAAGAATATACCTAATGAAGTAAAAATATTGTAAGTAATCATATATTTTTGTAATTAATATTTGTTAAACATTGAGTTTTATGTATTAATCTTTGTATTTAACTTTAATTATTTATTAATATTAGGTGGGCTTCATACTACAAAAGTTTCAAGAGGTTGCATCTTATATTTGTAATACTTGAATATTGTATTATTAAATCTTTTTTTTTTTCATGTTACTTCAAAAAGACATGGTAGACCCCTTTCATGCATTACCATAAGTTCCAATGGAGCTTCGAGAAGATTTGATAGTGGAAATGAAACTTGTAAGAATTATAGGTGGAAAAAAAAAGAAGGTAAGGAATAAGAAATTTGTTTTACTTAAGAAAATTAAGGTAATAAAATTAAATTTTAGTGATAATTTTTTTTAGGAGGGGATAATGTGAAACCCTAAAGTTTTTTTATAAGAGAATAATATAAAATAAATAATGTTCTCTTAAAGGGTATAAAAAAAGAATAGGGTTGAATGCAAAAGGAGAAATTTAGAAGGTGAGTAAAATTAACTCTAGATTTTCCTTATAGAAATAATAAAGAAAATAAAAAAAAGTAATGGTCTCTTTATTTTGAATAAAAAACAAGAAAGTGGGGAAGAACTCTTTTACAATCATAATCTCTTAGAGAAAAAAATATCAAATTAAGAAAATTAAAAGAAACTCAAATTGAGAGAATTATAAAGTGAGACTTTATATAAGCTAGAAATTAAGAGCAATATAGAGGGAAATACGAACTCAAAGAAAGATTTAAAAGTATAAGGGAAGATAACATTTGCCTAAAAGGACTAATTCAAAAAAGGTTCAATTGAGTTTAATAAATAACATAAACTATATATGAACCTCAAATTATGTATTTTTGAGATGAGATTAAGGGGTAGAAAGCAAAATCCCTAATTCCTAATAAATTTAGGGTTTTAAGAAAAATGTATTCTTTGCAAATATTATAGGATATAATCTAAGATAAAGTTTAATTAACTGGAATAACAAAAACTTAGAAGAAAATCCATAGGTAATAACCTTATAGAGGTTCAGTCAAGATGAAGATTTCTTGTGTGTTCTTTGATGCAAATTATACATGATAAATGTCATCTTAGATGGAATATATATTGTTGATTTCTTGAAATATTGGTGAATTAATTTCTTGAATCTAAGGATTTGTTTAATTAGATGTGTTTCCTTAAAAATACCATCATTTGCATAAGTCGGATTTGATCTTAAAAAAAGAGAAAAACAAGACTATAAGGATGAAGTTTCAGTTGAGGAGAAAGAAAAGGATGAAAATTTTCCAGTAGCCAAAGTAGGCTAGCTATTTTAAAAAATGGCTAGACCAATTCAAGAAATTGCTAGTCTATTTATAAAAACGGTGGGACTTTTTTGGGGTAACTTAATTTTATCTTTTAGTCTTTTTATATTTTTTTCTTTGAATCCTTTAGATTATTTAAGGAATAAAGATAATTATTTTATGGAAAAGAAAAACATAATTTTTGTGTATGCCTAAGTTTGATTGATAACATTTCTTATGTTAAAATGTTAAGAGATGAAAACTTATGGGTGATGATGAAAAGAAACTTGTATTCATGGGTTACAAATATTTGGTGTGCTTAAATAATACTAAGATGTATAATAAACTTATATTTGAAAATTTTTCTTTCTTCTTTGTATAATATTATATTTGAAATTCATTACTGATAAATATATTTAGAATTAAATTTATATTAGAAATAAATGTTTTATTTGTTAGATAATATAATATATTATGAAATGAATATATTTGTAATGACATGACACTAGTTTAGAATCAATATGTTTGCAATGAAATGGCACCAGTTTGTGATGACTTGGTTAACTTCATTATTCATAATGTTTTAGGTTGGGTCTCGTATAAAAGAGGTGTTGCTAGAATTTTGTTATAAATTGATTGATAGTTTAATTGAGTATTCTCAATTATTTAGTTATATTTAAACATAACATTAAATTAATGTTAGCGTGTTTATACACCTTGGATTTAATTATATTGTTTTTATAGTCACAAATCTGAAAGTTATGAAATCAATAACATCAACGGTAAAAATATATCATTGGACGTGCCTTTTTTTCCAGTAGAATCGACTTAAAGATCATCTATAATGGTGGCTTGTTGTTGATGCTTGGTGGGGAAAGTTCAAGGTTAGTATTTAACCAACATTTTTGATGGATAAAAAATGTTTTATAATTAGGAACTAATTGTTTCACGAGAATGATTTCAAGGAAAACATTTGGTGGGATGACACAAACATAATGGTGGTATGGCAAGTCTAGGAAAATCACAAAGCAGCTAGGTAAGTTTTAATATGTGACATGCATGTTTTGTTGTAAAGACTTCAATCTTTTATTTTATTATATTTGTTTTATTTTAACAAATTTCTGAACTAGGTTGCATGATTTCAGTTATATGCTAAGAGAAGGGCCAACTCATTTGACTTTAAAGAGTGGAAAAATTATAGACCTCCTCATATAACTAAAAGCAATTGAGAGAGATATTTAGAGTTTTACATGTGGGAGTGTTTTAGAAGGTGTTCATGGAATGGTTCCTCAAACAGAAACAAGAAGACTTCAAGTTATATTAGGAAGCACATTGATATGTCACTTCCTTTACAAACCACACAAATTGCCTAGCAAGAGAGCTTTGCTTTAATTTCAAGGTTTTTTTTTCTTCTTCTATAAATAGTTATATAAAAGCAAGTATATGCAGGGAGGATGAATTTAAAGAGGTGCAACAATTTATTGATAATCGAGTTTAGGCATTTATTGTAGGTGGATTTTGAAACCTTTTTATACATTATTTAGACTAATTTTTTTCCCAACCATATATCTTACTTTGTATGTGGTTTAAGAATAATATAGCACCACCATACATGTAAAACATGGAAATGACACTTTAACTCATCTGGAATACGATCTAGATTGGTGGTTAAAGAGTAATAACTAGTGGATCAAACATGAAAAAACTGTTTTGGTCCAACTCCAAATAGGTCACAAAACTTTGAATAGACTACCGATTAGGGTAGTTAACAATCACATATAAGATTAAAAAGAAGGAAAAGAAAGATGTTGAAGAAATGCATGCGGCCTCCTTTCCTTCTTGACTAGAAGGTCTAATCTTTGAACTTCAATTTGAAGTTTGAACATTGTTTTGTAAGGATTCGGCAGAACCATCAATCGAGTGGCAATGATTTACACAACATTGGACCTATTCTGTTGGTTGTCCTCTCCAGTTTCTTTCAATGAAAACAAACATGCTATCATCACACATGTAATTCTGGCAGCGGCTGAAGTGCGACACCAAGGGGTGTTTTGTATTACGTTTCAAAAACAACGACAACTATAGTCGCAACGGGGCACTAAATACTGACTCATATAGCTAGCTGGGCCACTGAATTTATCACGAGCAGGAGGGGACCTTTGCTAGTTGCAGCGACAAAATGTTGACCACAATGATCCATGACACGATTGGTTAGCTCGTAAACTTGAGAATTGAGAAGCACCATCTCCATAAATGAGTGCAAATTACAGCACCAATCCTAGATGGAGGACCATTATTTTCTAAGGCCATCAATTTGATCTCAATCCCGTACAAGAGATTAGCTCTCAACAGCTATTAATATCTGGTCCCGGAATGCCATGGCTGGCTAGGCTTGTGTTTCCAGAGTGCTTGATTTTGTGGACCCTAAAAAAACTGGAGGCTCAGCCTCTTCTGTGCATGAAGAATTTAGCTGTAAGATCCCTTTCATCTTTATTTCATCCTCGCGGATTTGGAGAAAGAAACAGCACAGGCAGTGGCGGGGGCTTCCACTCCCACTAACACTCACCTCTGCTTGTTTCTATGGAGATAATTGTATCGTTAATACGTCAACTTTACATCTTTTCTGGATTCAGTGGATAGATTTTCATTTGAATGCATTGATATTTTATATTTTCAATCAAATACTTCCGTCCAAACTTATATTTTATTATTATTGTTCCCGTCAAATACCTCTATAAAATATATATATTTTTCATTTATATTGCGATCACATATTTCGTTTATCTTGCTAAAATAATAAATATATTTAATTATATGATTAGTTTATTTGTTAGGTTTAATTAATTATACAGTTGTTTTTAGTTTTCATATAGGTGATAAACCATTAATGATAAGATTTTACAGCTTTAAAAGTTTTATTTTATTTTATTTAAAAGCATTTATGTTAATTTAAGATATTTTAGCTCATTAAAATAATATTATTTTAAAGTGTAATTCTACTGAAAAATAAACCCACGTTAGAAAATGAAGAATCGACTAAATTATGGATTGGAATAATATATAAATATGATGTATTAAAAAATTATATAAATTAAAGTTCATATACTCGATTGGCATAAAATGAAAGTTGAAATACCAAGAATGATTTAAAGGTAAATCACATATTATCAAACAAATAAGATTAACAGAAGGTGGATGGAAGTAATTAATTATTTTTTTTGATAAAGTCAAACACATTTGGCATAAAGCTATCTGCGTTAGCATATTTGATATTGCAAAAACAGATATTTTTTATTTATAAATATATTAAAATAATTTTTTTAAAAATATTTTTGATATCGATATATGAAAATAATATAATAATACATAAAAATAATTTATAATAACTAAAAAAATAAACTATTTTTAAAATTAATTTTAAAACACAAAAACAAATAAGCTCTAAGCAGAAAACAAAACGCATTAACTTGTATTATAAAAACAATGAGAAAATGACCTCAAACAAACAATATGAAAAACTCTATGCACTTAGGGACGATTATGATACAGTACATAACAAAGCTGGTGTTTCTTGTCACTAAAGTAGCGTTTTTTTATTGTACAAAATAGAAAAGATAAAGGTATGATGAAAAAAGATATTTAGTTAAATTAAAATAGAGATATAGATATTAAAAAAACAATTAATTTTAGGATAATTTTGAAGTAAATTTTTGTATTTAATATTTATTATTTTTTATCCATCAAATATTCTATTAAAAAACTTTTAATTCTAAAACTATTCAATTAAAATAGATAAAAATAATAAAAAAAATTATTACTATAATTTTAAAACTCAACTCAAGGCAGGATCTGGATCAAAAGGCAAAAGATTCAATCCTTAACTAATGCTAACTTATTTTTTAAAAGGATCAAAATGATATTGGTTTTGTAAAAAAAATAATTGGTTTTTTTACTTGGATTTACTGGGTTGTCAAGTGACCTATGTTTTTTATCAATTCAATTTATTTCAATTATTCATCTTGTTTACAAAAATTTACATGATTAACTATAGATTTTAATATTTATCTTACATTATTTTGAGTCTTACTTGATAATAATAATGGTGGTGGTGGATTGCCTTCAAGTAAGAATTTGTTATGGATGAACATTATGAAGAAAAATAGTAAGGAAAAGATATTTGACAGACATTAAATTTATACAATCATATAATTATTTCAAATTTAACTGTGATGAGTTGAGATAGTTTTGTTAAACAAGTGAGTTTTATAATTATATATAATTTTTAATTTTTGTTCCATTTTTTTTTAAATATAAGATATATAATTCACTAAATTTAGTAACTTCCTTATAGGTAGCATTACTGAATATTGTCATCCTAAAAACCCAAATGTTGGTGAAGCTTAATTATTCTAATTACAAGATAAACAAATTGCTAAGCGGTTTAAAATACATGCAGGTTTTAATAATTAGCAACTCCTGGAATTAGTTATTTTTTTTCTTTGATCTTTGATGGGTGTTAAATATAAGTAGGTGGTCAACATAGGTGTTAATGATAATAAATTGAAATTTCTATCTTTGGGTTTTGAAAGAAAAGTCAAATGTTACAATAATTATTTGATGGATGAATATGTTTGATGGAATCTAATTCCTCAATCAATGAGTATGAAATCTAATTCTTCTATTATTATTATATTAATAACATTTGAATAAAAATATATTCCATCAATCTTTCTAAAAGAAATTTCACCATAATATGCACATTCATTTTGGGATTTTTGGAAAAGTTAAAAACATGTGGTAGTTTTTTTTTGATAGAATCACTAATAAAATACTCTATCAAAAAAAATAAATAGCGTTGAATTTGTCGATTGAAAATTGGTGATAAAATCTGATTTTTGAGTAATAATACTATGTTGATGCTAGTATTATAAATCACTAACTAAATTAAAAAAAACTTGATGAATTGTCACGAGGTTAATTTTTTCCGCTCAAAATCAGCCCCTTACGGCAGTCCAGCCCCCTACTAGACCTAGTTTTTCCTCGCCTTTCACTCATGTTTGCCTACACAACTAAGTTTTCTCCCTCACCCTAGAGGTTCCCACACTTTTCCTTGTTTCAAGACAAATATAATAAATAAGTATGAAAGAGATGCAAAGTAAGCACACAATCTGTACGAAAAAAATCTTAGCCTTTATTATTTTTGTAAGCAATAATAAACAAGTATAAAAGAGATGCAAAGTAAGCACACAATATCTATGAAAAAACTCTCAATCTTTATTATTTTTGTAAACAAAGAAAATACATAAATTCATATGTGCTACGCAAAATGACATAGCAGAAACCTGTGTTTGGATTATGAATAAAGAACACCGTCTTTATCCTAGGTTGTTCGATTCCACAAGCAGTAACAAGAACTCGAATCCACGAGCAATTTAAGAATAAGGGTTCCAGAACAAGTAAATTCTTCTTCAAGAGGTTTTCATCAAAAGCAAGATAAATCCTAGTGGTTTGGTTGCTTCACATTTATAAGCTACCAAACCTTAACTGTCATACAAAATTACGGAATTAAAATAGGAAAGAAACTAGGGTAATAGACAAATCCCCACAACTAGGACTGAAGTCCTTAACTTACGTTCTAAGCAACAACAGAAATAAAGAATTCAATAAAGAAATAATTAAAATAGGAAAGTAATTGCAGCTGATCCTTTTTGCATGGTAGTGATCTGGTCGTGGTTCATTCTATAATAAACTCTTCCACGTGATTTATTCCCTGTCTGCCTGGTCCTCCATGAGTTCTGCTTTTGTAACCAGTTGTCCTGCATCAGTCCCCCTAGCTTGAAAAGAACTCGTCCTCGAGTTGCTGATATTGGAAGGTGACTCGTCCGGTGGATGATACTCAAATAGGTTTGGCATGTTGAATGTTGGGGAGATTGTCATTTCTGCTAGTAAGTCCACTCGATAGGCATTGTTGTTGATTTTCTGTAGAATCTGATAAGGGCCATGTTTCTTGTCACTTAACTTGTGAAGTGTTCCCCCTGCCACTCTTCCCTTGCGTAAATAAACCATGACGAGGTCCCCTTCTTTGAATAATTTAAGGTGTCGTTTCTTGTCTACGACTGCTTTGTATTTCTTGTTGGAAGCTTCCAGGTTCTTACGTACTTCGTCCTGAATGGCTTTGACCCTGTCAGCCATATGTTCAGCTGCAATGTTTATACCTGGAAGCTTTGGTAGAGGTACTAAATCCAACGCATGCTTGGGTGGTTGGCAGTATACCACTTGGAAGGGTGTCTTCCCAGTTGATCTATTTAGCATGCTGTTATATGCAAATTCAGCTTGAGCCAAAGGTCCCATTGTTTCGGTCTTTCTCCCGATAGGCAGCAGATCAAGTTGCCTAGTGTGCGGTTAACCACCTCTGTTTGTCCATCGGTTTGGGGGTGGCTGGTACTGCTGAAATTGAGTGTTATATCAAACCTTCGCCATAGGGTCCTCCAAAAATGGCTTAAGAACTTAGTGTCCCGATCTGAGGTGATAGATTTGGGAACTACGTGCAGGCGAACCACTTCTTTGAAGAACAAATTAGCTACATGTACAGCATCCGAAGTCTTCTTGCAGGCGATAAAGTGGGCCATTTTGGAGAACCTGTCTACCACTACGAATACGGAGTCGACTCCTCTTTGTGTTCGGGGAAGCCCTAGGATGAAGTCCATCAAGAGATCCTCCCACGGGCCTACTGGTATAGGTAGTGGTAAATACAAACCCATATTTTGGGTTTGTCCCTTGGATGCTTGACAGGTCGGGCACCTTTTGACATGGTTTCCAATGTCGCGCTTCAATTATGGCCAATAGTAGCGTTCTTCCTCAAGTGCCACGGTTTTGTCTCTTCCGAGGTGTCCCCTTAATCCTCCTCCGTGTAGCTCATGAATTATTTGCCCTCTCAATGAACTCCTGGGGATGCATAACTGATTGCCCCGAAATAAGTAGCCATCGTGTACATGCATCCCTTCATGATATAGTCCTTGCTGGCACTTGTTCCAGATGTTGCCGAAATCCTCATCTCCTGTATATAAGTCTTTGAGGCATTCAAAACATATGACTTTGGCTTGCAAGGTGGTGAGCAGAGACACTTTTCTACTTAGGGCATTTGCCACCGTATTCAATTGTCATGACTTATGCTTCAAAGTGAAGGTGAATCGCTGGATGAAAGCAACCCAACGAGCATGCATTCGGTTCACATTAGTTTGGTTGTTGATGAATTTTAGTGCCTAGTGGTCACTGAAAAGGATGAATTCTCTTTGTACTAAGTAGTGCTCCTAGACCTTCATAGCCCGAAATACTGCATACAATTCAAGCTCATACGTGGACCATTTTCTACGAGCTTCACTAAGCTTCTCACTGTAGAATGCAATAGGTTTGTTCTCTTGGGACAGAACAACCCCAATGCCAATGATAGAGGCATCACAATCTACCTCGAATAGCTTGTCAAAATCGGGTAATGCTAGAACTGGGGCTGACGCTAGTTTTTCTTTGATTAGTGCAAAGCTGAGTTCGACTTTAGGTCCCCAGCAGAATTTCCCTTTCTTCACGCATTCTGTGATTGGCGCAACAATTCAACTAAAATCCCTGATGAACCTCCGATAAAATGTGGCTAGACCATGGAAACTCCGTGCTTCTCCGATATTTTTCGGAGTAGGCCAATCCCGAATAACCCGTACCTTCTTTTCATCAACTTTAACCCCATCAGCACTCACAACAAACCACAAAAATACTAGGCTGCTAGTCATGAACCTGCACTTGGTCAAATTAACATATAATTTGTTATGTTGCAGAACTGAAAATACCTCTCTTAAGTGTTCAAGGTGGTCGGTTTCACTTCGTCTATAAATCAATATGTCATCGAAGTATACTACCACGAAGCTACCGGTGAATGGTTTGAGTACTTGTTTCATTAACCTCATGAAAGTGCTCGGAGCATTGGACAACCCAAATGGCATCACTAGCCACTCGTATAATCCCTCTTTCGACTTGAACGCGGTTTTCCACTTATCCCCCGGTCTGATTCGAATCTGATGGTATCCACTCCGTAGATCAATTTTTGAGAAGATCTTTGAACCGGCCAGCATATCAAGCATATCTTCTTGTCGCGGGATGGGAAATCGATACTTAATAGTGATTTTGTTGATAGCCCGACTGTCGATGCACATACGCCAACTTCCGTCTTTCTTTGGCACTAGTAAAGCTGGCACTGCACAAGGGCTCATGCTCTCTTGAACCAACCCCTTCTTAATCAGTTCTTCTACCTATTCCTGCAAGATGGCACCTTCTCTTGGACTCATCCGATAGTAAGGATGATTTGGAAGGCTAGCTCCGGGAATTAAGTCAATGTGATGTTGGATATCATGCATTGGTGGCAACCCTTCTGGTAACTCCTCGGGTATTATGGCTTGGAATTCTGCTAGTAGGGACTGTAGTGTCTCTGGAATATTGGGATTGTTGGTCTCAATTTCACCCCCCATTATAACAGCAAAAACTTCACTATCCTTGTCGATGTTGGCTAGGAATGTCTTCCCATCTACCAACAGTATTGGCTTCTCCTGCACCCTTAGTCCCGATACAGAGAAATCTTCTTTGAGGGGACCCACTATCACTTTCTGCCCCTTGCTCATGAAGATGTAGACATTATCCTTGCCCTTGTAAGTGACATCCATGTCATATTACCATGGCCTGCGTAGGATCACGTGACATGCATCCATCTCCACAACATCACAAACAATCTCGTACACGTAATTCTTCCCAATAGAGAATTGGAAACGACACGTCTCAATTACCTTTGTCTCTACACCTTTCTTGATCCAGCCAATCTTGTAGGGTGCAAGTTGTTTTTCTGTCTTTAGGCCTAGCTTTGCCACCATGGTTTTAGAAATGATATTTTCAATGCTGCCACTGTCAATAATAACATCACACACTTTCCGATTTACAGTGTATCGTGTTTGGAATATGTTGTTTCGTTGTGATGGGTTCTCTAGTTTTGGTGCCAACATAATCTTTCTGACTACCAGCGCTTGGGAGAGTAGTTCTCCCTCAACTCCTCCGGTGATTTCTTGTTCCCCGTAGGTGTATTCATTCTCAGCCTCAGCTCCTTCTGCCTTTAAGTCTGACTCTTCTCCTTGTTCAATTAGATTCACTACTCCACATCTTGGGCACGTGTTAGACCGATGACCCTGCTGGCCGCATCTGTAGCATTTGTCTGTAGTGGGTCTGGAATATGGATTCCTTGGTGTTTCAGGAGGCACTCCCACTGTGGGTTTTACCTGAGTCCTACTGCTAGTTGGCTCTTTTGTCGGGTTGGACATGGAGGGCAGGTGATTTAAGGGGAAACTTCCTTTTATGTGCTGAAGATTGAGTGGGATCAAATGGGGAGCCTGGGTGTACCTGTTGATCTCGTCAACTGAGCTTTAGCTTTCGTAGCCAAGTTAATGGCTTCTGTTAATGAGTATATAGTGTGCATAGAGACTCGGTCCTGTATATTCCAGCGTAATCCTCCCATAAATCTAGTGACTTGTTGGGCATCCATTTCCAACAAATTATTGCGAGATGATAATCTGTAGAATTCTTCCACATAGGCTTGAACAATCCTGCTGCTTTGCTTGCAATTCTGGTATTGTTGAAACAAAATCTGTTCATAATCAGGTGGTAAATACCTGTATCGCAGTAGGCGTCTCATCTTAGCCCAAGACTGGACCATTCCTTTCTCTCTGTCTCAGTCGAGTGAGTTGCAATTGTTCCCACCATGCAGACGCTCCTCCCATCAGCCGATAGGCTACTAGTTTCACCTTTTTGTCTTTGAGAATCTCCATGTAGTCGAAAAATCTTTCCACCACTGCTAACTAGTCAAGGAACCCCTCAATCTAGAGTTGCCCATTAAAACTGGGGAGATCCATCTTCATTCGGAATGCTTGTTGTTCCCTATCTCTCCCATTATGGTAATCTGGTCGGTTGGGACGTAACAAGCGTCATGCATATTCCTCATCATCACTCAGCTCTTCCTCAGGGGCTAGCTGTTCCCCGTGGGATTGGGTGGCAATCATGAATACGGTCAACTCTGCCTCCATGGTTCTCTCGAACCCTCTCATCTTCCCGCTGCTGATTAAATCCAGTGTTTAACCTATCAAGGGTTGCTTGAATGGCTTGCAACGCCTGCTGAGTTTCGTGCTGCAAATTTGTGAACTCAGCTTGGGTAATTACGTTGTTTTCCTGGATTCTACCATTAAGGGCTTCTGGTTCCTCCCGTGGGTTTGCCATCTGAGTAGTAAAGGCTCTGATACCAACTGATGTAACGGAAACCTGTGTTTAGATTATGAATAAAGAACACCATCTTTATCCTGGGTTGCTCGATTCCACAACCAGTAACAAGAACTCGAATCCACGAGCAATTTAAGAATAAGGGTTCCAGAACAAGTAAATTCTTCTTCAAGAGGTTTTCATCAAAAGCAAGATAAATCCTAGTGGTTTGGTTGCTTCACATTTATAAGCTACCAAACCTTAATTGTCATACAAAATTACAGAATTAAAATAGGAAAGAAAAGAGGGTAATAGACAAATCCTTGCAACTAGGACTGAAGTCCTTAACTTACGTTCTAAGCAACAACAGAAATAAAGAATTCAATAAAGAAATAATTAAAATAGAAAAGTAATTGCAGCTGATCCTTCTTGCATGGTAGTGATCTGGTCGTGGTTTATTCTATAATAAACTCTTCCACGTGATTCATTCGTCCCTTCCATAATAAGCTCCTCATCGTGATTTATTCCCTGTCTGCCTAGTCCTCCATGAGTTCTGCTTCTGTAACCAGCTGTCCTGCATCACAAAAGCTCGGCATGCTATGCAAAAAGATTGCATGCTATGTCTAAAACTCTGAATGCTTGGCGTAGATGGTATTCCATCAATAATATCAATAAAATATTTTTTAAATACTAATAGAATATTTCATATGTAGGAAAGCTAATTTGTCTTTCTCTATTGTATTATTCATCTTAAATAGCAGATTACAAGAATGGTAAGTTTGTAATGCAGTAAATACAGGGCTGTCTCTTATGCCTTATAAGGAAACATATTTACTGCATATAATGACTATCTAGTAACGTAAACCAACATATATTGTACACAGAAGGAATGGTAGAGAATCATGGAGAAGTAATTGAGGGAGAGAATCATGGTTGACAGATCATATCTCTTCATCCCCCTTCAAGCTCAAGGCGGGATAGGATCGATGAGGAGCTTGTGACGATTAGGTAGAAACTTGGCAGCACACAATGGTTTCGTAAAAATATCAGCAATCTGAGCTGAACTAGAAACATGTCACAGAAAGAGAGTACCACGAGCAAGTTGTTCTCAAACAAAATGAACATCGATCTCAATATGTTTCGTACGATGATGGAAAACAGGATGCTTAGCCATGTTAATGGCACTGATATTGTCACAATATAAAGTGGGAGCTGGAAGAGAAAAACCAATGTTGTGAAGGAGATTAGTAAACCACATAAGCTCAGCAGTTGTGGAAGCTAACGCACGATACTCTGCCTCCGCTGTGGATCGAGATACTGTGGCTTGCTTCTTAGCTCCCCAGGACAACAAATTATCACCCATGTAAATAACAAACCCAGTTGTAGAACGACGATCATCTCTAGAACCTGCCCAGTCCGCATCACAAAAACCAAGTAATGCAACAAGAGGAGTTTGAACAAACTTAAGACCAATATCAAGAGTACCTTTAAGTTACCAAAATATAAGTTTAACAACAATGAGATGACTGTCACGAGGATGTTGCATAAACTAACAAACATTATTGACAGTAAAGGAAATATCAGGTCGCGTCAAAGTGAGGTATTGGAGGGAACCAACAAGATGTCGATAATAGAGTGGATCAGTCAAAAGAACTCCCTCATTAGCAGTCAATGACGTTCTAGAGGCCATGGGATTGGCAATTGGTTTAGCTTCGTCCAGGCCAAACTTTTGAAGTAGAGAGAGCAGATAGCGTGTCTGAGTGACAGTAATAACTGTCTTTGCACGTTTGATTTGAAGTCCTAGAAAGAGATGAGCTTCACCAAGATTCTTCATGTGAAAAGCAGCCGAGAGATGGGAAACAAGGGTCTTAATTGTTGAAGAAGAGTTCCCTGTGATAAGAATATCATCAACATAAATTAAGAGCATAATAATATCTGAACCTTGACGTCGAGAAAACAGGGATTGATCATATGGACAACGATGAAAACCCAGTTGCTGAATATAGGTACTAAACTTAATGTACCATGCTCTTGGAGCCTGTTTTAAACCATAGGGAGCCTTGTGTAGTTGACAGACATGATGAGGGTGAGAGGAGTCTTCAAACCCCGGTGGTTGAGATAAAAACACACGTTCTTGCAGATCACCATGGAGAAAAGCATTACTTACATCAAGTTGTGTAATCGACAATCCTTTGGATAAAGCAATGGTAAGAACCAGTTGTATGGTACCATGTTTAACAACCAGGCTAAAGGTTTCATCATAATCTAGACTAGGAAGTTGTGTGAATCCACGAGCCACAAGGCGGGCTTTGTAACGTTCAATAGAACCATCAGAAACGAGTCTTGATTTTGAACACCCATTTGCTGCTAACCAAATTCATGTCAGATGTGCGAGGCACTAAAATCCATGTGTTATTTCTGTGAAGAGCATTTATTTCATCTGTCATGGCCTGTTGCCATTTGGGATCTTTAAGGGCTTGCTTATACGTGCGAGGCTCCTGTGGTTGGGTGGCAAGATCAGCTAGAAAACAGGCAGGAATAGGATGCCTGGAGGACAGGAACACCTTAGGCTTAAGGGATCCTGTTTGAGCCCGTGTGATCATGGGATGTCTACGACATGGCTCCTGTGGCTGAGTGGCTGCAATGGGTTCAGAAGATAAATCTGGATTTTCTGGAATATCAATGCAAGGAGACGTTGCTGGACTGTTTTGGCATGGTGGATCATAGATAGGAGTGGCAGCTACAGGTGGATCCATTAGAACAGATGGCAAAGTAGTGGATCGAAAGAGGCCTGGGAAGAGCACGAACCTTGAATGCAGGAAAATCTGGTTTACAAGACTGGTGAGTAAACTTGAAAGGAAATGTAAGTTCATCAAATTTCACATGTCTAGAAATATATATGCGACCAGTTAGCATATGAAGACATTGATACCCTTTGTGATGTGCTGAATAACCTATGAACACGCAGCGAGCAGATTTGTAGTCCAGTTTTGATCTTCCAAAAGGAGTAAGTAGTGGATAGCATGCACATCCGAATACTCGTAAGAGAGTATAGGATGGTGGGGATCCATAGACAAGTTCATGAGGAGACTTGTTACCAAGAACAGGGGTGGGAAGCCGATTGATAAGGAATATTGCAGTTGTAAACGCAGCTGTCCAGTATTGTGAAGGAATAGAGGCATGAGCCAGTAGTGTTAAACCAGTATCCACAATATGTCGATACCTGCGTTCAGCGAAGCCATTTTGCTCTGGTGTACCTGGACAAGAGAGCCTGTGAATAATGCCCTTGGAAGCAAAATAATCCCTTAAACTTTGGTTTACAAATTCCCCGCCACCATCACTTTGAATTGTTTTAACACTTATGCTGAACTGGTTAGTTATTTGTTGAATAAATGCTGGAAATATGGTGGCAACATCAGATTTACGAGCCATAGGGAAATACCATACATACCGAGAATATTCATCAACAATAAGTAGATAAAATCGAAACCCATCATAAGAGGTTTTTGAAGCCGGTCCCCACACATCAGTATGAAGAGTATGCAAAAAGGTAGCAGCATATGTTTCTCTAGAGTTAAAAGGTAACTTTGTGGATTTTCCCAACACACAACTTTCACAACAATTAACAGTATTATTCATTGATGAAAAACATAAAAGTTGAAGAATGCGAGAGTGAGGATGGCCAAGTCTCGCATGCCATAAGTTACTAAATACTTTAGCTGATAATAGACCCACTGCAGAATTTGTGTAGTGCCTCAGCTGGATTGGATACAAGCCATCAACCATTGAGCCTTTAAGTAGCACCCTGTTTCGTCTTCAAGTCCTTAAGAAGAAAACCCCAAGGATAAAAGAGAAAATAACAATTATGTTCTTTTGTAAGCTAAGAGACAGATAGCAGTTTTTTTTTTTAATTTCAGGAACAACAAGAACATTACAAAGCTTGATATTAGTAGTTGGCAATGAAACTTGTCCAATACCAGATATCTGCAATCCATTTCCATTGCCAACCATAACAGAATCATTGCCAAGATAAGATTGAATACCTTGCACCTCACTTGTATCAGCTGTCATGTGATGATTTGCTCCAGTATCAGGGTACCAAGTTTCGTCTATAGTATCAGTAACATGCATTGTTGCAAATGCTTTGAATTGTTCTGCTTCTTCTTTTGTGGCAAAGCAACCATCTGCTTTGTGATTAGGGCCCCCACAATGAAAAGACGTTATGCCTCCACGTCCACGTCCAGTGCTGCAGCCACCACGATTAGTAAATTGAGAACGAGTTCCAGGATTACCTTTAGTTGAACGTGCAGAACGAGCATCTCTCTGTTGATATTGTGAATTTATTTGATTTGGTGTAGTGTGATGCCCACGAAATCCTTGAGTTCCACGGGACCTTGTACTGGTTCCGCCCCGATTTGTGTAGAATGCAACATTAGAAGAGACCACTCTTGCTGCTTGAATACGAATCTCAAAATCCCTTAATTTGCCAATGACTCCTTCAAGGGATGGATAAACATCTCTGGCATTTAAGGCTGCCACTATGGGATCAAACTCAGATCCCAAGCCTCAGAGGATACATATGATGAGCTCATCCTCATCCATTGCCTTGCCTGCACCTCGCAATGATAGGGCCAGAGATTTGGCCTTGTGCAGATAATCTTCTAAAGAAAAGCTGCCTTTGTTGAGTGACTGCAACTCACTTTTCATTTGTTGCAGACGATCCCGAGTATGACTACCATAAAGAGTCTCCAATACCTGCCAAGCATCATAAGATGATTCGCAATTGATGACTTGGGACAAGGGATCATCAGTCAGGGAGCTATTGATCCACCCAAGGATCAACTGATCAGTGCGCAACCATGTAGTTGCTGTTGGGTTGGTTTGAGACACACCACCTTCACTAATGATGATCTGTGCTGGGCAAACAATCTGGTTTTTCACATAACCAAGTAAACCATTGCCACGCAGGACAGGAACTACTTGAGCTTTCCATAAAAGATAATTGGTTGAAGCTAGCTTAGTAGAAATATCAGGCAGGTGAGGAGAAGCTGATTGGATGGCAGAAGAATTAGAATTAGAATTGGAGTTGGACACAGGTGGGATCGAAGAGGTAGAGGATTTCATTACTGCTAATACCTCTTGTGGCTCTGATACCATGTAGGAAAGCTAACTTGTCTTTCTCTATTGTATTATTCATCTTAAATACCAAATTACAAGAATGGTAAGTTTGTAATACAGGAAATACAGGGTTGTCTCTTATGCCTTATAAGGAAACATATTTACTGCATATAATGACTATCTAGTAACATAAACTAACGTATACTGTACACAGAAGGAATGGTAGAGAATCATGGAGAAGTAATTAAGGGAGAGAATCATGGTTGACAGATCATATCTCTTCATCATAGACATTTTCTAATTTACTAATTATGTATAGAAGTTTATAAACAAAGCAAAGAGACTATAGAGAAAATAAAAGTATAACCATGGTCGTGAGAAATAGTTTTGGAAAAAAAATAAAAGAAAAAGAAAAAGAAAAACCAAGTATAAACAAAGAAAAAGGAAAACATAAAATATTTATACACAGCGAAAAAGGAACAGATGAACGGAGAATCCACGCTGTAATAAAAGTTGAACATATTTTTTTTCTTCGAGATCTGCCATAATAAGAAAATAACAGTAGAATTTCTTGATTCCTGAGAGAAAAAAACATCTTCTTGCTGGAATTATTTGTAGGGAAGGGCAGCCAAGAGGTTCTAACATCCTCCCAGTACATGCGAGCGCCCATCCCCACAAAGCCACTTCTAGGTTCTTTCACTTTCTTTCTCTTCTGTACAAATACAAGGAATGGCAGTGCCTTCCTTCCTTTTATACTCTTGAAAAAAACGAGTGGTGGCTGTGGGTTAACTTTTTTGTTTCCTCGCCAGTATTCATTTTACTTACTCATTTCAAGTTCGTATTTAAGTGGCCTGAAGATTTGCTTACTAATTTCTTGCCATCTTAAACACCCTGTTCTTTTGAAGCTCGCATATTTGGTGCTGAATAAAGGCTCTAGAACCCCCTGATTCTTCTTTCACCAGACATCAGTTTCTTGAGGGGTTTTAGAGTCCTGCCGAAGGTATCCCAGGATTCCTTCACTACTGGTTTTTGTGTTTATCTTAAGATTTTAAATTTTGAAATCTTATTTTCATTCAGTCAATCGAGTCTTTTGTATTTTCTCTTCGAGTATAGCTATGTAATCACCTCTCTGGGTTCTCCATTGCTCACATCAAGTGAACGACTTCTCTTCCTTGGCAACTATTAGCTCTGTTTCTTGAGTTCTGTCCTCTCAAATTCGTGAGAGAAATGGCAATGTTTTTCAACATTGTCTCTCTGAAGAACTTACTGGTGCTGTCGCTAGCACTCAATGCGAGCTTGATTCTGAGAGGGCTGTATGAGAAAGACTCTGAAGTCATTGATGGCGGGCTCTCTGTGGAAAAGCAGGAAGATGCATTAATGACTACTGCTAGCGTGCTTAGTGAGGCAAGAGCTACTCAGAGGGCACGTCCGTCCATGCACTCTTCTTCCTCTACAGCTGATAGCGATGGCGGGGACACAATAATCAATCTTGATCAGTAAGTGCTGCGGTATTATTTCCTTTTACTTGTTTAAAAGTTATCTTTTATACCTATTTTGTTGCAGAAACATGACCGGAGTAAGCTGGCTAGTTCAGTGATCCTCACTGCCAAAACTGATTAGTAAAGTGTGCCTGAATGATTTAATTCGTTTAGTCTATGAAAACCTCAAGTCCGGACGTGTCCTTTTATTCACATGGTAACCTAGAGGCAGGGACCATATATAATTAACTTTTCTCTCTCTTTTCTCTACGATGGTCAATGGAGTTCTTTTGAGATTTACTGGTAATTTCATTTGGATGTAAAGCTGAATGTTTGGAGATTCATTATTTTTTTGTTCCTTTTCTCTTTCATTTTTAGAAGATGATTCTGTACTGGGAATCCTAACTTGCGGAATCTGTTTGCTTCACTCAGAACTTAATTAGACAAAGACAGGTCTGTTTTATTTTAGATTCTCTATGGTTCATGATAGACAATGGGGGTGACTTTTTCGACTGTCTTTCGTCATCTTTCTGATCCCAAGTTGAAGGGTGAAATGTAAGTGCAAAAATGGCAGCAACACTTGAAAACCATGGATGGTCGTGCATACTGATCGCTTTTTACCAGCACCGTTATTAGTGCGCCCTGGTTGCGGTCTGTGGACCTGATTTAAAACCTCGAAAAAAGAAATAAAAAAATGACTGGTTTGATGCTTTACATGTTGGAAAAGCCCAAGGTGCATGTTCGCGCCATTGCTGGCAGCTTTCCTTTTTAGCTTTCTGCTTTATGGGGAGAACTGAATAATAATAGTGCGCATGTGTGCGCCTCTGGGGAGGCGTATTCTCTGTCCTGTATTTCGCATCAGCTTTTAAGGTCTGTCGAAAAGTGGGCTTTTCTGGATCTACCACTTTGGGGGTCCTTTAATTTGTATCCATGTACTAATTATAACAAGATCTTACGTGGGGCATTATATATATATATATATATATATATATATACATATATGATGTTAACCATGCATTTACATTATCTAATAATTGCTTTCTGCACAGAAAGGGACCAAACCCTAATACAAATAATCAATCCTATATGTTTTCTATGTGAGGTAGAACATTATAAGCACTAGAGATAATTATTTGATCAGTGCTGGTGATGGATTTTGAAGGTGGATTTGGATGGTCAAATTTGAGAATATAGAAATAGATATGGAACTTTCATGGAATAACTTAATATTTTCTAGTTAGTGCTGTATATATTATGTTCTTATGCTGATATAATGACCAGCATGACATTTAGGGTGCTACTTTTATGTATTTGCTCAATGCAGTGGCGATCCGACAATGTACGAGAGATTTTGGCAACAAGCGGGTGACAAATCCACCATTGTGATTCCTGGTTGGCAATCAATGAGCTACTTCTCGGATGCTGGGAGCCTTTGCTGGTTTTTAGAGCCAGATTTTGCCCAAGAGATTATAAGACTGCATAAAATAGTTGGCAACGCAGTCACCGAGGACCGCCACATCGTTGTTGGGACAGGTTCTACCCAGCTTTACCAAGCTGTATTATATGCACTCTCCCCCCAGGATGCAGTGGAACCCCTTAGTGTTGTATCTGCAGCCCCTTACTACTCCGTGAGTATTACTTCTTATATATCCTTGATTTTACCTTCTGATATGTAGTTTGTCATTTAACAGAATTCATTTTTCTGTTATTTTAATCTAATATCTCAACAGGGTGGATGCATTTATGTGTAATATGCCTTTCAAATTTCCCTGCATCAACATTAAAATGGTAGTTAAATGTTCCTTGATGAGTTTTGAGCACAGTGTTGTGTTCTATCCAAGGTGGTATCATCACCTTCAACGAGTCGGGTTGAAAACTGTCAAGAGATCATCTTATGTTAGAGAATAATATAAATTATATTCTGGAGTTTTATTTAACATGTTAAATTTTTAGATAAGTTGGTTTCTTAACATGGTATCAGAGCTTTATTGACCTAGCGGTCACGAGTTCGAATCTCACTACCATTATTCTAGCACAAAGTAATATAAACTTGTGTGCAAAATTCAAGTCTAAAGAGTTTTCACTTAAGGAGATATGTTAGAGAATAATATAAATCATATTTTAGAACCTTACATAACAGTTTAAGCTTTTAGATGAATTGTTTATTTGACATCTTCATGCAAAATATCCTTCCAAATAATTCTGAGCTCAATGTGTCTGAACCGCTATAGCCCTTTTCTGGTTTTCATTGTTCTTTGCAAGTAATTATTGGATTTCACAGTAGAATATCCTTCCTTTGATACGAAAACATTATTCCGTCTTATCCATTGACACACTTGATGCGTTGGTTTAGCTTTTTCATGCTGATATTTTGTTGCAGTCTTATCCATTGATCACCGACTGCCTGAAGTCGGGGCTCTATAAATGGGCTGGTGATGCACGAAGTTTCAATAAGGAGGGACCATTTATTGAACTCGTTACCTCCCCTAACAATCCAGATGGATACGCCAGGCAGTCTGTTGTCAACAAAAGTGGGGGCATCTTGGTTCACGATCTTGCATATTACTGGCCGCAATACACGCCAATTATTTCTGCTGCTAATCATGACATTATGCTCTTTACTGTGTCGAAAAGCACAGGACATGCTGGGATGCGCATCGGGTAAGCTCAACATAGATGGGATCAAACGTTGTAACTACACGAATAAGCACCTTGTGTTTCTGAATTTTTGCTCCACATCTTTCAGCTGGGCTCTCGTCAAGGATGAAGAAGTGGCCAAAAAGATGGTGAAATTCGTAGAGCTCAACACGATAGGCGTGTCTAAGGATTCACAGCTTCGAGCAGCTAAAGTGCTGCAAGTTGTGATCAGTAGCTGTCAATATCCCACCAGCCTTGGCTCCCTATTTGATTTTTCTGCCCACCTCATGGAAGAAAGGTGGAGCTTATTGAGGGCCGCTGTTAGGCAAAGTGGTCTCTTTACTTTGCCTGAGTTTTCCCCTGGATCATGCAGCTTTCTCAACAGATCCTTCGCTCCTCAACCTGGTACAGTGGCTTATATTTCAGATCATTCATAGCAACATCAATTCAATCATTTATGAATGTTTCCTTTTCTTTTATGGAAACAAGCTCTTACACTTGCATTATATTTATGTCTCTTGTGCAGCTTTTGCGTGGTTGAAGTGCCAACTCATGGAAGACTGCGAAGGATTTCTCCGATCTAACAACATCTTGACAAGAAGTGGTAAACACTTTGGTGTTAGCCCACAATATGTTAGGATAAGCATGTTAGATCGAGATGAAAACTTCTATTTATTTGTCGAGAGATTGTCCACCATCCACCTGCGACATTCCATACAAGTAGATGAGAGGGGGGAATAGAATAGGCAAAGAGAGTCCATATTTGTAAAAGATGTAAAAACAAGGGGGGTGGGGTGGCAAGGGCAATCCATCTCTAGCAGCTCAATCACTTCTCATGTTCGGATACCCTGCCTATCAAGAAATTAGTTCTGTTTCACTTCTCAAATCATTTTTCCTTTTGCTATGAGCCAACTCATACGTGACAATCATGCATAATGATGATGGATAATGTTAAGGAACTATTTCATCTAAAATCTTAACCTGTTAAGCGAGGTTCTAGAATATGATTTATATTATTCTCTAACACACCTCTTCAATTGAAAACTCTTTGCACCTGAAACTTGCACAGATTTATACAGTTCAATGTTTGATTTTCATCAAATAGAATAAAAATGGTGAGATTCGAACTATGATTGTTGCGATCAACAAGACTCTGATACCATGTTATAGAACTATTTTATCTAAAAATTTAAGTTGTTAGGTGAGGCTGCAAAATATAATTTATATTATTCTGTAACAGGTAAATTAAAATGTTATTATCAAGTTCCACCCTATACTAAATTCTATTAGGAAGGCGTATGGCTATGCAAATGGTTAAAGCAAGAATCCTTTCGCGTAAAATGACAGAATAAACAAGTAAATTACCTCAATTGAATGTTACTAGAAGGTGTATTTTTCTCTCCCAAGTGCTCTAATATATATTTTTAATTATGTGTTTTGCTTAGAATTACATTATTTAACAAGCATGTGTACTGAACTTCTTGGAGTTCAAGATGATTTCATAAATGTGAAACTTACCTTTACCTGCAGATGGGTAGAATATTGTCTCGAAAAGACATAGGATGTATCGTAGCCCCTTAAGTTGCATTGAACTTGTCGGGTGATTTTGAAATGCAAAGGCAACATGGTAATTAATTTGTTTGGCAAGCTCCGCCAGCCCGAAGAACCCTAACAAAGTTCTTGCGGTTTGACTACTATCACCTCCATAGCTAACGTCATTGCATATGGTGACTCTCTTGCTCATTTTTTATTTGGACATCCCTCCTCGAGTTCATAAATAAAATTAAAGATTTCTATATTTCTAGACCTTGTTTGGAGCCGCACTCAATTTATGCTACAAAGTAAACATAGCCGCAATACATTTTAAAAGAATGATTACCATCTATTTAATTAGGACTTGAACGTTTCTACAATAGTTTAAAATCCCCCAAACACAATCATCAAAAAATATAACTTTTTTAAAAGCTAAGTGGTCGGTTACCAAATACAAAATGCTTTCTCTGGCCCTACTTCAATATCAAAACAATAGAAACCAAAACAATAATGAGTTATACCCCAATATATATACATGCTTTCAATCTTTGCATACCAAAATAGAATTAATAAGCTAAAAATTATTTAATCAAAAGCTGTAGTTTGTGAGAGAAGAAGAATACTCACTATATATAAGATTTTATTCGACTATTACATGAAGTTATGAAAATATTTATAGATAAATTTCGAAGATGATCATCTCTAAGCCTAGGCACTAAGAGATGAAGAATTTAATTAAATTATTTAATTAAAAACCGCATTTAATTTTATACCATAATGGTACTACCCATTCTATCTATTAAAAAAGTCTGTAGAAGAATTTCCCACCACCTTATTCAACATTTGAATATTGACTAGCAAAAGAATAAGGCTACCAGAATCAAATTCGAGACATCAAATGCATAGTCCAGATTTTGTTTCCCTTGCAATTATGGCATAGGTCTAGTTTTTTCTACATTAATCACTACCTTTAATGACTTTCAATATGAGTTCATATTCATCATGTAAGAAAATTATTTTTTTACAACAATTTTAAAGAACGTGCACCACTTTATTTTCAAGTTCAAAGACTTTTGAAGATTCACTTACTCTTCATATCTCTAAAGTTTAACTTTACAAAATCATTGATTCATACAATTAAATTAATGAATAACTAACTAGTAAAATAAATATTTCACATGAGTACAAAATTTAGAACTATAATCTATAGAAAAAAAGAAACAATATCAAATTTATGGTTCTTAGCAAATATGATGATGATATTTATAGATGAGACTACAAAAGATAAAAATGATGTAGAGAAAAAGAATATTTTTAATTTATAAAGACAAATTAAAAAAACAATGCACATGTCTTGGTGAAATTTACAATGTAATATGGAAATCAATAAATTTTCAAAATAACAATAACTAAAAATATATATATTTTTTAAAAACATTTAAATTTATATTCCTGTAAAAAAATCTTGCAAATTCTACTCAAACTAAAAGTTTTAAATACTTTTTATGTGAGTTGTGTTATCGTAGCTAAACAATTTGGTTAGGCAATCATGACTTTTAATATTTTATTTTTAATTTTGGTCGGGTTCTTATGATTTTGCAATTTTCTATAATTGAGTAAAACAATCATGCTCTAAATTCTTGATATAATAGTTAATTTTTATAAAATAATTTTACTCTAAAGGAGTTTGTTTGAATGGACTACTCATATCAAAGGATAGATTTCTTAGTGAAATATCCACATTAGCTAAGAATGAAACATATGAAGTAATTATATGGTAAAGAAGGATTCATAATTCAATAGCCTAGATTAAAAAATAATAGAAAAGAGCAATACAAAGTAGGTAATTAAAAATTAAAATAAAATCACAAGAATTTTAAAGTCTCTTGCTCATTAAACTATCCATTCGGCTCTACTCAAAGTTAGAAATAATATGAGCTATCATGTTAGGAAAAAACTAGATAATTGTTTGGAATTTAAATGGTTAGTATTTCATTTCAACAAGTCAATGGGTGTTTAAAATTTCTTAAAATGATTTTTTTTCTTATAAATCTAAGCCATTGTTTCAATACTAATTTAGATTTACATACCAGCTATATCTTGTTACCTTTGACTTGAGGAGGGCTAAATCCACATGGTTGGACCATACACTAAAGTTTGAATTGATTTAATTTTTAGTTATACCTTTTAAGGTAAATACTTGGTGAAACATAACTATACAAATTAAATTTGTGAAAAAAGAAAATGAAAAATAAATTTTAAGTAAGATAAATAAGGGCTAACTATATATTTTTTTTCCTAGTAAAATAATTGAACATGTAGGTTTTTTCGACAAGTTTTTTTTTTTTACATGAAAAAATTAAATGCAAATTAATAAGTTTATGCATGCATTCATCTAATTAAATAAATAAATAACTATTTATGTCAATAAATCAAAGAAAAGAGTCATTAACGATAATTAAACGCGTAACTAAAAACATTGAGCCACAAATATAGATTCAAATATTTGATTTTACAACATGGATCATTCACTCAATTGTGTTCAATGACTCTATTAATTAAAATTATACTACTTAATCAATGACAGAATAATAGACATGAAAATGGCAATGATTAAATAAAATCAAAGAAAAACAATATCTCACAAGGTTGCATTTATTAGAAATACTATCAAAAAGTAAATATTTTTTATTTTCAAAACTAAATTTCAACAATATAAAAAATATAGATAAATTATAATAACCACTTCAAAAAATAATAATAAAAAAAAACATTATACCATTTCTTAAGGATTTCCTCAGTCTGTCATTCCTTAGAAAATTAGGAGGAAGAGAGATTTTGTTTGAGTTAACTACGCAAAGAATTTTTTTTTTCTTCCTGTTATTACACTTCTCCTTCGTAAAGCAATTACAGCCAAATAAATAGGAAAACTAAACTCTTAGAATCCTAAAACAACTCCAGTAATTAAATCAGGAAACAATCCCGAATTTAATTGTGGGATTAGAAGCTAAATGAAGAAATGGAAAGAAAGCCCTAATTGTTGTGCAAGAAATTGAAAGTGTCTGGACGATAAGTTAATTGTTTTGTTTGGGCCTAGTCCCCTACTAGCCGAAGAACATGACAATGATGACCCAACACAACCAATTCCTTTTTTTGCATTGGGTGCTCTAAGCGACTCCAATATAAATTTGCTATCCGGTCTGAATGATCCTCTCCTAGTTGAGAAGGATTCGACAGCGAATTCAGAAGGATTCGACCTCTTCACATACATACGTATCTATTTTTCTTTAAATTATTTTTTATATATTTTTGGATTATTTGACAGAGATGGTGATCTCCAATTGCATATCCCAGAAGGTCCACCAAAGGAATGAGATTTTGGTCGTCACAACTACGACATAATCCTTCGTATTTTAAAGCGTTCCATGCCCTTTTTTCTGTATATAATCCTTACCACATTCATATGATGTCTCTTTTATAACATTTGGATGAGCTCCGAGTAAAACTCCTTTGATTTGGCAACAAGGTTTTATGATCAAGTTCACATCAACAGAGAAACTGTCTGATTTTCCGGCTTCCATCGAAGTGACTTGTGGCCTCCTCTATCTCCTTCAAGCTATATACAACAGGTATGGATATCCATATTGGATCGGGGAAACCACATGACCCGGAAAGCGTATTTTGTGAGCCCAGGACATGCATAAACCTCCGGCTGTTCCCAGGCTCTTACAGGGGACCTTGCGGTTGGCCTTCGAATCTCGAACCCTGGCCTCCCGCGTTTTATAGCGAAAGAACCAAGGCCGTCACCGCTCGACCAAGCCCATGGGGACAATATACAACAGGTCTTTCAGATCCAAATGTTGCATCTACATCCATCAATTCAGTTTCAGAAAATAATTGAGATAATGTCTTTTAGATAATCTGTCGAAATCAATTATTTTTTTTATATGAATTTATATTTTTTTTGGAGTTTAAAGTAACACCACCCATTAAGCTTCACCTAATGGCTAAAAACAGTAATTTTTATTTTTTATTTTAAATTGAAAAATTCTTATGCTTTTAAATCATTTTAATGTGCTGGTATAAAAAATAATTCTTCTAAAAAAATATATAATTTTAATATATTTCTGAACAAAAAATACTTTAAAAACACAAGCTTAACAGCACTAATAAATAAACATATAACCTTAGGTTTAACAGCAGGTCTAGATTTTGGTTGATGGTATTATTTGGAAAGTGTTTCTCAGGATGGTCAACAATAGAAGCAACTGACCTGTTGCCATCAAGTGAACTATTTGACCTCCCAGTTAAAAGTGAATGACGATGAACAGTCATGCGAAGTAGCTTTTCAGGTTGCTGTGTCATCCTCATACAAGACGCGATAAACCCGTATGAGTGTTCCTCATCCCTCATGTCCGTACGTACGTGAAACAGCCATGGCATGGATATTATATAGACGGGTGGCAGCAGAAAGAGGAGCCGCCGGCCGGCAGCACATGAGGACGGCCGGCATTGAGTTATGATCTGGCCCAACCTAGCTTCTGTGGATGTCATCGATCTCTTTCCAATTTCATTATCCATGAAGCAACCCTTCCATATACTGTTACTATCGAATAAGTACACAAAACAACCACTTAAATAATATTGCAATATTAAAATTTATTTTTAAATTCAAATCAAATAAAAGAGAAATAAGTTTTAGATTTTTTTATCCATAAAACACTCAAATTCGATGATAGCTTGGCTTTAATATTGATTGAGATGAAGTCAGACCTTTCATTTAATGATGGCCTTCTTGCAATAATGGACAAAATCCATTTCCAATCCCATTAAATATATGTTTTGAATTATCATTGATATTGTTTTCTTAAAAAAATGTTAATTTTTTTATTTATTTATTAAAAATTATTTGTATCATTAACCCATCAAAATAATTTAAAAATTCTAAAAAAGTAATTTTAAAGAAAATAAAAATAATTTATTTAAAAAAAAATCAAAAATATTTATAAAACACAGTATATAAACAGCCACTAATACGCAATGGCTAGCAAAACCAACTTCTACACATCTTTTACACGTAGCATTCTAGCCCTCCAAAACATGCACTTCCTTTTTTAGCTTGCTGAACAGTTCACGGTTTAAGTAGTCAGTAAATAGTTGATGAACAGTAAGACGGTATAGCACTCTCTATTAATTAACTATACAATAAAACGCGTCCCGGTTTTACTTTGTGAATCCACAGTAGACGTTACTATTTATATATACTGGCGCGAATGAAGAACCAAAATGCTGAGGTGGCTGAGTTGGTTTAAGAGGTGCGGGTTTAAACGTCTAGCCGGAGGAGGGCATGGCTTCGAATCCTACTGTAAGGAAATTTTTATTTTGTTTGGAAATGTGATTGATTTATTTTTTAAAAATAGTTTTTGTTTAGAAATATATTATTTTTTAAAAAAACAAAATTGTTTATAAATAAATTAAAATGATAAAAAAAAATATTTTTAACATTAGCACATAAAAATGATATAAAAACATTAAAAAATACAATGTTTGAACATTATTTGTTTTCTATCCGTATTTATTCATTTATGCTTTTAGATTATTTTTTTCGGTTCATTTTATTTTTATTAAGTTCTGCTATGAAATTTTAATTTATGTTGGTGATAATTTTAAAATTAATATTGCTCATTGTTTTTTCTTTTTTTTGTGTTTTATGTTATTTTATATGTTTTTCGGATCAGATAATTTTATGATTTTATTGTTTACGCAATAATAATGATAATTTTAGTGATTCTTTTTTATTGTTTTTTTTTGTTAAAATGTTTTGATTTTTTTATTTTTTGGTTCAATTTAATGATTTTAATTGTTTAGGCAGTAATGTTGATAATAATTTTAACTGTTATAGTAATGAAAATGAAGGTAACGTAGGGATGAATTTTTAATTTTTTTTTTTGTCCTTTTATGGATAGAAAATTAACTACTTATTTTTGTTATGTGATTATTCCAGGTCTTTTCACAATTTATATTTTGTTTTTAAATGTGATTTAAATTGAATTATAAAATGAACCAATCTTAATAAAATGAATTCAAAAATTCAAATATCCAAATTTTCTTTCTTTTTTAATGATGATGATAATTTTATACTGGTTATTTCGTTGAAATCTACTAAACAGGTAAATTTATATCGATTTAAAATTCATATATTTTATAGAAAACTTGCACTTTTCACAGGAATTCTGCACAAATTTATTATTTTGACTAAATTTATATTATAAAAAAAAACACATATTTAATATTTTTTTTCATTGAAAAAAATATGGTGTCGCCCGCAACGAGGAGTAGGGGCAATGACTTTATATTTTATGTTTTTAAATGTGATTTAAATAAAATTATAAAATGAACTAATCTTAATATAATGAATTCAATAATTCAAATATTCAAATCTTCTTTCTTTTTTAATGATGATGATAATTTTATGTTGAGTTATTTCGTTGAAACCTAATAAACAGATAAATTTATATAGATTTAAAATTCATATATTTTATAGAAAACTTTCACTTCACAAGAATTCTGCACAAATTTATTATTTTGCCTAAATTTATATTATAACAAAAAAAAAAACACACAAGTAATATTTTTTTGCGTTGAAAAAAAATATGGTGTCGCATGCGACGAGGCGCGGGGGCACTGGCTAGTATTTAATATTTTAAAATTTTTTACATAATAACTATCATCATTATAACATTTATTGATTTTTTCTTATGCAATTCTCATTATTAATTAAATATAATGAAATTTATTTCTGATTATATTATTATGAATTATTTTTATAAAGTTGAAAGAAAATGACAATTCATTCGTGAATACTTATTTCTTGAGTTATTTTTATTAAATAGATATTATTTTTTAAATATTATTTGTTTGTCAAAAATCAACTGCTACCATTATTAATATATCATATGCACATGAAAAGGCACATCACCACACAAAAACTAAATTGACCTCGACTACCCTTTGTTCTGGCTTGTCTCTGTAGCTTTCTAACCCACTTGTCCTGCTGTTTCTTGTGCCTTCCGTTTTGCCTGATCCAATGTCCGTGGTAAGCTCCGCAAATAGTTACCGATTGACTGTAAATTTACTTAAGTTATTTTTGAAAGATTTTTTTTTTAATTTTTTTTAAAATAATTTATTTATTTATTAAAAATTATTTTTGATATAATGAAGATGATATAAAGATATTAAAAAATTAATTTAAAATAAAAAAAAATTCAATTTTTTTTTAATTTTTTTTTTAAAACACAGTAACAAATCGGGCTTAGTCATCCACGAGCTAACTTGCTCGCGTACTGTGCTAGGACTTTTTTTCTATGTAGAAAACTGATTGATTTTATACGTGTTGTAATTGGTTATGTTAATATTTAATTAATAAAATTATAATTGGTTATGTTAATATTTAATTAATAAAATTATAATTGGTAGAATCTATTAGAAATGGAGTTTTTTTTCCTTCCTAAAAGTGATTGAATGTTACTACTGTTAAAACTGTTTTGATAATTATTTAATTGATAGATTGTACAATTGGAATAAAAAATATCTATTAAAATGAGTCACGTGCTCCGTGTAACATACAAAATGATTGTTGTGTATGTTTTATTTTTTTATGAATTCTTTCATTAGAAAATAGTAAAATTACAATTATTGAATTGTAGCACAAATGAGTAATTTATTTTATGCAGCAAACAATTTGATTGGTGATTTTGTTTTAACTGCTTTGGTATATTTTAATTGGTAGATAGCAAAACCGCAATTGATCAAATTGACTAAAGATATATTATTTGTTGCCTGCAACATACTAATTGTTTGTTGGACATGTTTTAACTATTTGACGAATAATTTATTTGACAGATATAAAAAATACAACTGCTAAAAATTATAAAAGATTATTTTTTAAGATTTTTTTCTTTATATTATTATATTAAAAAAAATTAGAGCACTGAGATTAAATTAATATGAGATCTTTAAAGAAAAATCAGTTCAATTTTTTATATATATTTTAAGACTTTAATATCAAAATAAATACCACAATATATAATTATTCTCTCCTATTTTTTAAAGAAAAAGTCCCAAAAAATAATATATATAAAAATTTAGGATCATTAACAACTTTGTTACATGTTAAAAAATTTTGGTGCCGATTGTGGCAAAATGCTGGGCAATTTTTTATTTTATTATTGTAGATAATTTGGCATAATTTTTCTACCTCTCTGGTCTAGGTGTGGTTTCATATTTGTTTTTTTGTGATATGAGATATGAAATATCATATATAAAAAAAAAGACGCATAAAATTATTTTTCACAAAAATAACATTGACCAATGAATTTTTATCAAAATTATTATAGTTGTCATTATAAATATTATTATACATAATTAATATTCTAATTATTAATGGTCATACTATCAATGACATCATAATTATTGTTTAAAAAATAATTTGTTTTTAATTTTTTAAGATTTATTCCTCATATTATTATATTAAAACTATTTTAGAACAATGCTATTAAAACAAATTCAAAAAAACAACTATATATATATATATATATATATTAAGACGCTAATATTAAATAAATATCAAAATATATAATTAGTTTGACATATTTAACAAAACAAAACGTACAAATAATAATCATCATTGTTTTGAATGTCTTATTTATAATAATTAGATAATTCAACACCTAACAATATTAACAAAAAAGCAATTAAGAAACTACATCAATGACAAAACAAAAATTAATATCATTAGATTTAAAGAAATTATTCGACTTGAAGAATAAATTAAAAAAAGGAGAAATATTAATAAATATTAATTCTCAAATGATAACTAACACAAATTAAATTAAATTTTTAAATAAAAAAACCTTGATAACAGTGGGGAAACAAAATTGGAAACAAAAACTAAGAGCATGTACATATAAACATGAACAAAAATAGAAACTATATAAGAAATATATATAAAAAAAAATTAAGGAGTTAAAATAAATCCAAGATTAAAATTATAAGGGCCAAAATAAGAAACACATATATAATAAATTTCATTTAAAGGAGAAAATGGAAATAAATCTAAACATTGATACCGAAAAAATTAAATAATTTAAAACAAAATCAGAAATTAAAAGAATGAGAACCAAAATAAAACTGAAATATGTAATCAATTTGCATGGAAGGATAAAATTAAAACAAATCAAAAATTGGATACCAAAAATATTAAGGATTTCTAACCAATCCGAAAATTAAAAAACTGAAGACCGAAATGAAACTGCAATATATAATCAATTTCAATTGAAGGACAAATTAAAACAAATAAAAACTTATATATCAGAAATAAGGATCATACTAAACAATTGAAAGTTCAGGGACTACAATGAAAACTCACAATAAACAGCTGCGCTAACGTGTGCTTGTGCAGGAAGGAGAGAGAAAAGGCAAAAACATTTAAACCGACCATTGACACTTCTCTGGCCACCTGTTACGGACACGCATAACATGAGTGACAATCATTCTAGACACCAATGGGCATTTTTGGATGTCAGAATACGCAGCACGCGCCGTTCAAAACCCGCGTGAGTGCGAAAACAGACAGCGCATCCGGAGACTCGACAACAATAATTCGGGGGAAAAAAAGAATAAAAAATGGTAAATTACCGGGACACCCCTACAACCAACTCATGGATTTTGTCTTATATGAGGGTATTAACATATTTGGCCATTTTACTATTCTGCTCTTTACTGTTCTGTTTTGTCTTATATGGGGGTAAATTTGTATTCAGCCATTTTAAAAAAAATATGTGCAATAACCTTAATGCCCCTGGTTGTTCCTGTGCTTTTTTGTATCATTCATGGCTATTATGGTTATTTTACCGTGCAAAAATACACGGAAAATACAAAACTACCCCCAAACAATTTGGTAATGGCAACTAGTCCCGTGAAAAAATAAAAAATACCCCTGATACAAAGGCAAGTGATGAGGCGCGTTGTAATCGACAATGTTTTTTTTTGTGAGTGTGTGCACAGTGTTTGAGCGAGCTCTTTTAGCTTTTTTCTTAATGACTTCCAGATCTTTGTTGTTGCTGTTGTTGTTGAAAGTCAGCCATGGATCAATTTTCTTCAAGAAACGGCTTAATTAGAGAGCTGAGCTCGTAGATTAAGGGAGTGTTTGGGAGTGTGTTTGAAAAACGCTTTTGAAAAAAATTAAAAAAAAATTATTTTTATTTTTTACTTTAAATTAAAAAAAATAGGTGTTTTTAGATCATTTTGATGTGCTAATGTCAAAAATAATTTTTAAAAAATAATAAAAAATATTATTTTGATGTATTTTTGAACAAAAAAATACTTTAAAAAACAATAATTAATATTACATAAATGACATGCAAAAATGGAGATATAGAGATGGAGGCAGGCAGGGATAGTGAGAGGAATATTTAGGAGATGGAGGGAAAGATACGTAGAATAATGACGTGACACATGTTTGAAAGAGCCTCGCATGCTGATGTGTCTTTTCCAGTACGTGTTTTAAGTGTTGCTGTGATGTGTTATGTTGTTATATATATGTTGTATTCGATGCGGATATATATATATATATATATATATATATATATATTCAGTTATTTTGATATGTTTTTTTATACAAAAGATCCAAATTGTAAATAAAAAAATCTAAACAAATATAAAAACAAATTGATAACTATTCTCTTATATAAAAAAATATTAATAATAACCAAAATAAAGTTTTAAAAAATAAAAAAATTAATGCAGATCAAAATATTCAATCATATAAAATATGATGTTTACCTAATTGTGTTAATGAATTTCTTTATTTAAATCAATAAAAGATAATAGAAATAGACAGATAAATAAAATTGATTGAATAAACTCATACTTAAAAAAACACATTACGCAATTATCAACATATAAAAAATAATATTTAAAAATAAATAGTTTTAAAAATAAAAAATGAAAACATAAGCAAAACAATTTTTGGAAAACTTTTATACTAGAAAATCAAAGATAATCACAAAACTATATTTAAAAAAAAAACACTAAAGCAAAATAATAAGATCATAAAAGAAAATGATCAAGAGCAAAAAGATGTCAAACTGCATTAATTTTTCAATCTCGTGACTAAGGTTATTAAGTCGAAAGTTCTACAAATGATAAAAACAAATTAAAGTTGAATCCCCAACAAATTAAATTATAAAAGATAAAACCATGAAAAAATTAATTACACAAGAGAATCTAAAAAATAATTAGAAGAATGGGAGTGAAAATAAAATAAAAAAATATTCGGAAGACAAACAAAAATTTCAATTGGATGGTTAAAATCTTAATTGAATTGAAAAACAACTTTAACAAAAGGAAAAAAAAAAGAGTTTAAATTGAGAAAACTAAAACATTATAAAATTTGATTGAAAGATAAATTGAAAACCAGTAAGAAATTAATCAAAAGGCCAAGGAATTAAATTGAAAGAGAGTAAAAATTTAACAAAAAGTCCAAGGGAAATCAAATTAATAATAAAAAGAATAAAGACTAAAATAAAAAAAATGAGAAATTATAATTGAAAGACAAAATTGAAAACAAATAATATATATATAAAAAAACTAAAAGAAAAGTATAGAATCAAAACAATAAGAGCTAAATTGAAACAACAACAAAAAACAAAGTGGACAATCATGCACTTTATCTTATATATATATGATGTGTCGTCACACTTCATGATATGAGGAAGAAGGCAAAATTACACTTCCAAAAACAAAGTGAAAGGTCATGTTTAGAAACCAGGTGGTTTCTCACACGCTACCAAAATGGCACGAATACCACCTATTTATTGGTGTGTAATGAGCATGCATCAAAAAAAAATTTTCAATAAAATATAAACATAAAAATATCAAAATACCCTCACGACTCTGATAATTACCAAAAAAAACTTTTACGAAAGAACAAAAATACCTCATATGCAAATATTGTTTTATATCTTTTTTAAAGTTAATAACATATTTTAATTGTATACGAAGGGTAAAACAAACAAAAATAATATAGCCTTGGCCAATAATCCAGGAAGAAGGTTATTTATGCCAAACCAATAATTTAAAATATAATTGAAGTTACTTCACCATTTGTTACCATGACGTCACAAATTTTTGTGCCCTGCACTGTGAAAGTAATACAATATTAGTTTATAATTATTCGTATATAATCAATCATTTAGCAAATTTATTAGTTAAAATTAATTGAAAATAAAAGAAGGGTCCATAAATATTTATTCAACATCACTCGCAAACACCTATCTCGTGATTATAAATAAAAGTTAGAACCTTCTTTGGTTGAGGACCTTTCCATCTATTTCTAATAGCCATTCTAACAATCTGGCCATATATATATATATATATATATATATTCCTTCAAGGGACACTTTCTGCGCATATGATTAGAAAGGGTATTCCTTCACCAATTCAGAAAAGCCATGGCTGCATAATAATACATGGGAACAACTACAAGATATTCTTATTCTCTCCATCAAATATAGATCTGTACTGCAATATCTCGGTTTATGAATATGGTATCTGCCACTTTCATATTTGTCGAACGTATCAGGAAAAACGCATTTCTTTAATCCATAATCTTGAGACACTGATGCCAATCCATCATGCCCATCATCATTATGAGTTGACCAAAGAAATACTCTGTTTCAGTGCATGTGATAAAGGCGTCCATGTGTGTGTGTCTGTGGGGGGGGGGGTGTTTATTGCTTAATCCCATTTGCATGTTTTTCATTTCGTTTCTGAAAGATTTTTGAAAATTTATACTGTTAATTTTTATTTTTAATTAAAAATAAGATGATATTTTTAAATCATTTTCATATGCTGATTTAAAATATTTTTTAAAAAATAATAATAAAAAACATCATTTTAATGTATTTTTGAATAGAAAATACTTTTAAAAACAATCTCAACCACACTCTCAAATAAACACTTAATCTTAATACATTTAGGGGGACAATTTATTGCTTAATCCCCGCTTAGTTAAGCTTAATTGTGGGTCTTTAAGTTTGGGGACTCAAGAGCATTCTTTTCTTATATAATATGAAGAAACCCCAAAACCATGCCCAAGAGATCTAAGACATGGTGCGTTGGGGCTAAAGCAAGTACACGATATATCCGAATATGGACGACATGATTAATTAATTGAGGATTTTTTAGATTAACTTATTTTTTTCTTATTTTTTTATTTTATTTTGATATCCAATTCATTAACGTTAATCCTTTCTTTGGTTTGTTGAACGTTATGATGCGTTGCTCCTTTCTTAGGTTTCAAAACTTGGGACTATGTCTAATCATTTCTACCTTCCTCTACAACGAAACAAAAAACAATTAGTGGCTTTCCCTTGGGGCTGTTCTAATTGGCAAAGTCAACTAATTAATTGTAAGACTCTAAAATGAAATGATTTGGGGGGTAGAATTAGGGTTTCATAAAAGGGGATCGGGTGAGATGAAGAAAACAAAAGAAAAAAAGAGGAGTAAATATAGAAAGTGCTAAGGTTTTATTAGAAGGATTAAAAAAAAATGCATTGTGATAATGATTGTTTTTCTAAGTATATATTCCAATTTATATTTATTTTTGACATTAACATATAAAAATGACTTAAATACATCAAAATATTAATTTAAAGCAAGAAAACAAATTCATTTTTCTCAAAAGAGATTTTGCACTGCAAAAACAAACAGGAGTTAAGAAAGAGAGACAAAAAGTGTGATATTTTAATATTCAATTTAATTATTGTTGTTGCACCCTTAACGAGAGTGTGACTTCACAACGACCTTTTCAAATTAGATTGAGAGGTTTAGTATTATAGTTACTAAGAACCCTAACTATTATTTAGAGATTCAAGACATGAGATTGGTTGTTTAAAGGAAAAGAGTTACCACCTTAGTATCCTTTATCTAAGTTAAATTAAACCATTTTTCTTTGTTACATCGTTTATGGTTGTTATGGTTTAATGGTATTTTTTTTTTCTATTATTGTATTTGCATTTTTTTTTCTTTGGTATTTTGAATGTCCATAACTCATGAATCATGAGACATGGGTTGAAATATTCTCAATTATTTTTAGGTTTCTTATAAGATAAACATAGAATCTTTGGATAATGTGTCTTTCCACATAATATTTCAAATAAAACTCGCAATTTTTACCCTCATAGTAGTTAATGAATTGTATTACTCCAAATAATATTTTGCATAATAAGTGAATAATAATAAATAATTATCTATAATAATTGTTGCACGTCTCTACACGGTGTTCAGAGGGGTCTTTTAGAGTCACCACCTAGAAATTTCCTTGTAAATTAACTATAACAACAGTAACAACACCACCAATACATTCATAGAAACACACACACCAGACAGGACCTCGGCCCACTTCCTGTTATGTCAGGCTGTCTTATCTAAAATCTGCCATGTTTCACCACCTCTTTGCTTCTTTCTCACGTCTTCGAAGTTTTTGTTGTTCATACACATGAATCAAATAAAGCTGGATTGATGATGGGTTTGATGGTTTCTGAGTCACTGACAGTTGCGTTTTTCTTTTCAAATAAGCCAAATTGAGCCACAAAAAGCCTTTCATCACTTTCTGATTTCCCTTCTGATCCTACAGAACATGCATCAGAATTCACAATTCACACCACTTACATAATAATAATAATGATAACTCTTTTATTACTATTTTTTGTCTTTGTGTGTACATTCCGTGTTATTTACATGGTATTCTTTGATGAATAAATCATGGTGAAGAGATCTCAGGAGGGTTCAGTGATTAGATTTTGTTCAACAAAAACTCCAAGGAAGATAGAGGCAAGGTTTTGGTGATCTCGAGAGAGGTGGATGTGGAGGCGATGAATCGGAGGACAAAAGAGGTGACTCCATTTTTCTTTTCTTTTTTCCTGATTATTACGAGTGTTACAGCGTTTATCTGTGCCAGCAACAGCAAAAGTAAGTATATAGAAGCCATCAGTTTGTGTGAGAGAGATAGAGGCTGACAAAAGTGAAGTTAAAAACACCAGGAATGGACGTGTTTACTGCTGAAAGCTTTGTACTGCTACGTTAAAACTGTACATGTATGTCGGAGAGAGAGAGAATAGCCTGAAAAAGCATTTGTCAGTCGAAGAGAATAAGGAAATTCAGACATCTTTCACGCGTCCACAATATATATATATGTAGTTTTTTATAATATAATAACACATGTCTAAATATACAAATTAAAATAATACGAGTGTTAAGAATAAAAAGCAATATTCAATCATATATAGTAATAGGATTTCACTATTCAAAACAACAAAACCACTTATAACTTTTGAGATAACTTTATTTTTAACGTGTACCCTCTATTAAGAATATAAAAACTAGTTTATTATTATATTTACGGTGCAACCTTTCATAAGAGATTTTATTATTATATTTAGATTAAACAACATAATGGGTTGAATATGTTTTTTAATTTTTGAGGTTACGTGGTTGAAAACAACGTAGCTTATATATTTTAAGTGGTTATGTTATTCCTTTATATTTTGAAAAAAAATAAAAAAATATATTTAACAACTTGTAGTTTGATTTATATTGCAATTATCTGCTAGCACTTACATTGTTGGCCAATTTTGAGTGAGATCTAACAATTTCTATTGTTTTTGCTGTATTTTTTTTCTCCTCTCATGCGTTTTCCAATGTGATGCAGTGGTTTGACTATGGAGTTCAAATGGATGATGGTTGGTGAGGGATCAAAGGAAAGAGAACATAAGTCTCTAGGTAAAATTATTATTGGAAAATGAAACTCAATGAAAAAAAATAACATTTAAATTTGGAAATCTAGTGGACTATGGCTGGTGGTTTTGAACGAAAGAGATGGAGATGATTTTGATTTTCTTCCTTCAAGTTTCAAGAGGAGAGCACTAAAAGATATAGATTAAGGAGACTAAGTTGAGTTTTTAGTGGATTAGAGAAATCTTAAAATATAAGGGTTCCTTTAAGCTTTATTGTTAGGGTTTTTTCAAGAACAAAAGAGGAGCCTTGTTTGAGAGAGGAGAAGAAACTTGGAATTTCATTCCAAATATTCCATTTATTAATTATCATTCAAAGGTAAGGAACCTTATTTGAGAGCTGATTGAAGTTTTGATGTGTTTTAGATCTTGTTAATGTTATATTTACATTATGGAATGTTGGGTTTTAAGGTGTTGTGTTAATTGGAATTATGTTTTTATCTTGAATTGTTTTCGTAGGCATGAAAATCTATTAGGAAATATGAGAATTGTGAAAAAAAAAAAAATTGGAAGAAAACCACGCCTCCCGTTTTAAAAAAAGAAAATGATATATATATATATATATAATCGATTTTATATGTCTGAATTTATAAATTTATGATTGAAAATGAGAGTGTGCTAATTGCATGGATTTCCTTATTATTGATTTGAAAATAAGAAATGAATGAGAATCATAATAGAGTTCTTATGGTGAATTTCCATGTTTCATGATTTGACCTTGTTAATGTAGAGGAGTTCGCAGGACTAGGATAACAAGCTTGTATAACTTCACGTTCATAGGCTCTAAGAAGGTGTTTGACATCTGACCATATAATTAAAATTTGATTTTTCATATTCGTTATTCCTTGAAGTGTATGATTTTAGTTTGAATAATAGATATAGCAAGGAGCCGATTAACAAAAGAATGAAATTAATTATGTGATGGAGTGATTGGTGACCAAAAAAGGAAGTTGAAATTATTGGCATTTTGTAAGGGAATTGCTGGATTGATTGACGACCAAAAAAGGAGTTAGAGGTAATGGCATTTCATAAAGGAATAGCTAGATTGATTGGTGGCCAAAAAGAGTGCTAGGTTTATTGGCCTTCCACAGGAGAATTGGTGGATTATTTGGCATCCGAAAAAAGGAGTTCAAATTATTGGTGTTTCATAAAAGAAATTTCTAGATTTATTAGGCATTAATGAGAGATGACTGAAAATGGGCTGATCATATGAAAGATGATAATTAGTTATTCATAAGGTTAATTACTTGTTAGGAGTTATAGATATTGCCATATTATCTTACTAATATTAGGTACTGCTTTTGTATGTAATTATGACCTTTTATAAACTTTTTATTTTTATTTTTATTTTTATTTGTAAACAATTAATTTGTTAGTCATGGCATGTAATACAAATAAAATATTTTTAAGTATTTAATAATTGAATAGGTTTAAATGTTTTAAATTGATAATGTATGTCATTTTTAATATTTGTTATGATTTAATATGTGTTAGTGAAAGATGGGTTGTGATTGATTAAAGAAGAATTTCGTGAAGACATATGATAATGCGTCGAGAAATGATCCACGATGATTGGATCAAAATTAAATTGTGTGTTAATAAGATGATAGAACTTATAGGTATAGAAAATTTAGGACCAAATCTTTTTTAAATAAAAATGATCTAAAAGACTTATAATATTACTATTAAGGATTAGAAAAAAAAATCCCTTGATTTTTCAATCTACTCTATGATTGATCTTGATTTCTCATTGGCTCATTATAGATATGCTGGGGGCTTGGTCTAGTGATGGGTGGAAGAAGATAGCTAGGATTTTTTTTATTCAATGATAAATTTGTAATATTTAATTTAAGAGCTATTTAGCCATTAAATAAATAAATAATTGCAATTCTATAAAATCAAATTGCTTTTTACGATGATGATGATGATGATGATGCTGATGTAAATGATAATTTTTCAAACTGTAGCAGGTAACTCATAATGTGATTGTGATAATACAACTCATAAGGTGTGCTTTTTTCTAAATATTTTTTTTTTAGTTGTGATAATTTGCCAAATATTCTTTATTTTGTTGTGTTATTTTTCTTAATAAATACTCAAAAAGCTATTACTAATAATGAAAACATGCATGTATATGTGCAAGTGTGTGTGAGAGAGATAAAATTAATAAAATAAAAAAAAATGTTTTTTAGCTGCAAGCTTTATGCACAATAGAGTACTGATCAAAACCTAATATAGACGGAGCATGCGCTTGTACCAAAGTTATTTCTCTTTTCCTGGAGAAAATAATTAGAGTACGTGCTACTGATCATGTTAATAGCTTTCGTAAGTGCAAGTGCAATTTGAAACACTGATAACAACTATAATTTTCTGATTTCATCTGGGTATAGTTTAGTTTTTTTTTCCTTACATACGAGGAGGATTTCTTCTTACATCTTGCACAATTAAGTTATGATAGATGCTAGGGTTCTGTTCATGTTTTCTTTGGCTTATGAGGGTACTGTTTTTTCTTGGAAATATAGGGGATGATAACAGTAAAGGGGTCGGAGAAGCTGAAGCTGAAGTTCCTTCCTGTTAAGGAACCATCTCATTTAAAAGTTTAAGCAATTAAATGAAATCTCAAAATATAATTTATATTATTCTCTAACACACCTTTCTCAAGTGAAAGCTCTTTAGGCTTGAAACTTGCATAAACTCACATTACCTTGTACTTGATTTTTATCAAAGAGAATAAGGGTGGTGAGATTCGAGCTCGTGACCCTTAGGGTCAACAAGGTTCTGATACCATGTTAAGGAACCATCTCATCTATAAGCTTAAACTATTAGGTGAGACTTCAAAATATAATTTATACTATTCTCCGATTTTTCCATGGAAAAACAACTATATGCATTATGAAACGGATCCAATGAAACAAAAAAAAACCGAGTTACTGCTCTAGATATTTGAAAAACCAGAGAAACAAGAGGAGGTGAGGCCTTCAACGCAGAAGAAAAGGGAAAATATCTACACTAAAAAAATTACAGTTAACATATATATCCACAGCAAGAAAAAAAGAAAACGAAGAAGCAGCAACTTATTTGCCTCTTGGAGGTTTATTACAGAAGCTTGTCTGCCTGTTGCTTATCAAAACAAATGAAAGAAAGAAACTTTGGCAGGTTAGGCGCAACTCTTTTTAATTTTTAATTTTTTTTACCTTGACAATAGTAAGAAACAGTACTCTTAAATGATGGTCTTGACGAAGAGCTTACTGTATACATATTTTTGACGGGTAGATGCGATTCGGTGGATCAATTTGGAAATCTTGTGTAGATGTGGATCTTTTTGAAAACCTATGGCTAAGAATAAGTTGAATAAAATTAGCAGGAAAAGTAACTCAGGGGTCCACCTGGAAAACGCAGAAAGAGATGTAAGAATATTTAGTGTAAAAGGAGGACCAAACCGTAGAATTAGGCTAAAGAATCCTCTTTAAGCTAGCTTAAATAAGTTTTATATCATTTATATATTCTCATACATGAACAATGACAGGAAAATAGCAACTCCACATGCACATGCACATGACTAGAGTTGCACTGATGACTAAACAAAGCTTACACACCCGGCCACCCACCCCAAATATATACCACGCTAGCTAGAACCACAGGCAGAATACTTAAGTAGTTCTTGGTTTTAGCAGGCCATGTGTATAATTAGCACACCAACCCAATAAATTATTATGTAAAGACTAGTATAGTAGTAGATTAAGTGTTCTAGCTAGAGAGGCCATGCGAGCCTAGCTAGCTAGAAACCTTATAACTACATACCAAGATGAGTTCTTCAAGGTAGCTATAAACCCTACGTACATGGGGTTCTCTCTCTGAAATGATCACATGTTGCTTCCTCCTGCTGCTGCATTGTTATCACCTGAAGGGTTATCATTCCATGGAAGATTGTAAGGAGTTGGAAAGGAAGGAGCTTCATAGTAACCCCCTTCATTTCCCATCCCAATTCTATCATAATGATCAATTGGCCTTTGACGAGGAGCCATTGATTGAATGGAGCTCGGGCCTGGTGGTGCAGGCAATGCAGTTGAGATTTCACTGCAGGCATAGTGAATTAGATCAGAATTGGCTGCATCAAGTTCCTTTTGGAGCCTCTGAACTTGTCTCTGGAGAAAGGAGATAGCACCAACACAGCCATAAACCGGGTCCCTAACTCTTGCCTCGGCTTCATAGGCAAGAGAGTTCACTGCATCCTCTCTTTGGTGAGGGGGAAGCTCATTGAGGAGCTTTGTCACATTGCTTGCTCCAAAGATCTTGTGAACATTGGCAAATTTTTGAGGCTCTTCTGGTGGAAAGTAAGGTGCAAAAATGCAGCCTGGCATACATTTTCTCCTCAAGAACTTGCAGGCAGCACAGGGAGAGTTGTAAGAGCTGGATGAAGCCATTTTCTCTGTACAAGGAGAGTACACACAAACCCCATCAGGCATTTTCTTTTCTGTGATCTTTACTTAATGGAAGTTAGTTGATCTTTTTATTCCCCTCCAATTTTCAGATTCATAAAGCTAGAATGTTATGTCATGCATAATATATTTGCATCTCTTTTTTAATTTGTTTTACTCCTTTCTTTTTGTTCTCTATCTATCATCACCTCAATTCACAAAGAACATCTGGACTAGGTTTAATACGATAATTCTGCCGAGGTTTGAAATGTAAGTAGAAGCATCCTAAATTGTTTTTCCGTCGGCTTTCTCCTGTCAGACTGAAATTTGATAAAATCACAAATCCATGTCTTGTGTTTTTAATTCTTTATGTGCATCCCATCCCACATCTCTCTTCTTTCCATCTGACACGCACGCACAAATCCCTTATCTCCCATCAAGAGGGAGAAAAAAAGAAAGAAAAAACAAAATGTTGGATCTATGCCTGCATAGTTACTGAAATCTGATAATTAACTAACATTTCTCTTTCTTTGGTAACCACTTAACTGTCTCACACTCTTTTTCTTTCTCCTCTCGGCCCCTTTTAATTCTGCTTTCCTTGCTTTCTTTCTTACTTTCATTTTCTGTATGAACTCGAAACCACAAAAGCTGAAATTTCTGCTTCTGCCTTTAAATTTGTTTGAGATTCTGTCTCTTTTATTTTCCATTCCATCATCTCTCTTTCTTATTCTTTCTTACTCACAAATAACTCAGTCTACCGCCTAATTTAGATGATTTCAGTTGCATGACAGATTTTAAAGTCATGATATCCTTGTGAAATTTGTTGAACATGGGATCTGAACAGTAAACTCATCGTAATTGGGTTTTCATGTATTTCTTTTTATATATATATATATATATATATATATATATATATATATATAGTATGAACATAGCAAAGCCTAAATCAGAGGCCTTAACTCAAAGGACTCTAGCATCTTTTAGCCTTTAGCTTGTCAAAAACAACAAAAACAGGAGAGAACTATTAGAACACAGAAAGGGGATAGAGAAGCTACAAATCTTACCTGTTTGTGATCTAGCTAGGTTTCTTTGATTATGTGAATAAAAAGAGAAGTACCCTTTTATTTACTCCCTTGGAGGAGCTCTCTCTCAAGAACTTGATGTATGTTCTTTGTTCCCTCCCAAGATAAAGTTGCCTTGGCTAATGACGAGAGGAACAGCACAGATTTACAGCAGGTGATTCCTCATAGAGGAAACCCTAAGTTCAGGAGCTGTGGAGGGGAAGGGGAGAGTAAGAAATTCAGTAACAAGTAGAGAGGAGACCGAAGAGAATTTAGTGAATGGAGAAGGAATTGAGGCAAAAGACAAAAGGTAATAAATGAGAGGTACACTATAAAAGAATGAATATGACCCTGCATCTAATAATAATATCAACGATGTGGGGATCTCTCCGATTTTCATTCCATCATATATCCCTTTCTCATGCACTATTGTAATTCGTATATATTTTTATTAAAAATTGAAAAAAAAATCACAAGTTACGAGCATTAAGACAGTAGATCCCTCTTTTTGCTTCAACATAAGGTGTGTTTTTGGTAAAGTGATTACATGGAAAAGAATATGAGTTTGTGTATAGTTAAATATATATATATATATCAAACTAATAATCACAAACGTGACGACTTTAAAATTTCTTTTCTTTTTTAATTACCTTGCAAGAGAAAGAACCTTCAGATTTTTGTCTCTCATATCAGATCCACAAACAGTAAGTACAGGATTAAGTGAAATTACACAGGGACATATCTCATTTGGTTACCCTAATCAATATATTGAGAGAAGTACACTTGACCTCTCAAACATGCATCTCTTATTTCTAAGAAATTAATTATGTATAAAGTCAAACTTGTTAGTACTTACCTATGATTGATATTTGTAAGTAAATATATTTTTTGACATGCATCTTGATATATATATAATTGTTAATTATGTAAAAGAAACCATAAAGAATATTATAGAACAAATTAGCCAATGCATGAAACTTTGATATCATATTACAAAACCAAGTTTATTAAATCACCGAGCTCTTAAGAAATAAACCTTTAAGCTAACCAGGAATGTATCCTTGTTGTTGATATTATAAATGTGATAAATGACTTCTCTTTCGTTCATGTTTTATTGTCTTCCCTGAGAACTTCTTTCAGTGAATATATTACTCCCCAGATATTAGGACTGCTGGTGTGTGTGTACGTGTACCAGCTCGATGCAAGTTACAGTAAGTTCCTGTTCCTTCTATAACAAGATCATATGTGAAAAACTCTCTTTGCAACAGATTAACACAAGATTCAATAGCTTTATGTTAGAAGAATGACTGCCATATTCAGGACTCTTTCTTAATTTATTTGCAGTACAGTAGATGGAGTCTTGTAAACTTTGCCCAGTATTACTATCCACTAATCATTCTGATACTTGATTCATGAGCAGAGTGAGTAGCTGATGCAAATCTATGATCAGTGTGTTACAGAATAATATAAATTATATTTTGGGGTCTCATTTAACAATTCAACCTTTTAGATAAGATAATCTTTAACATAAAATCAGAATCTTATTAACTCGACGATCACGAATATAAATCTTATCATCCTCAGTAACTCGAGCTTCAGCCCTTTCTAAATTACACCATAGCCAACAAACGTCCAATACTCCAGTTTTCTATATCTGCCTCGTGAGATAAAACATCTTATCATATATCGATCAACATTGGCTTAATTTTATGAGTAAGCCTAAGCCAGGGTTTGGAAAATAAATCCGGCATGGAAATGAAACAAGATAGTTATTGAAATTAAATTATAATAATCACCGACTGCACTAATAGCAGTGACTGTCAGCTTAATTTAAGATAGAAAAATATTCTGCTTTGGAATTAATGAGATTATATCTTGATTTCCTTTGCTTAGAAAGATGGCAATAATTTCCATCATATATTTAGATTATATTTAATATTTTGTAGTTCACCATATTTACATCGCCTTGTTAGGGTTATTAATTATAAAAATTCCGAATGTGACCACATTTTATATTCCTCAATATCTCAAATGCATATAAATTCCAATTACTGTAAGAAAAAATCATATACTATATATATATATTAAGTCTTTTAATAAAACAAGTACTGATTTTAAATAAATGGTGTAAAATACAGACCAGAGTACATATGAGCATTTCATTTATAAAATTCATTAAATTCTTTTAACGTAGTATTTGTTGTGTGTTAATCAAACCTAAACCCAAACCCCAAGCGATGGATTGTGAAATTTATTATCTTTCAAAATAAAAATACATTTTAAAATATATATTTATATATAAGAATACATTTGATGCAGACGGAGACATCAATTACATAAGAAAAAATGAGATGAATGATAATAGCAACTGTAGATTAAATCTATGCATAACCTTAACATCAATCTTTTCAAAGCTTGTGTTGTGACTAGATTCCTCGGTTTTAGAGAACAGACATTATTTTAATTGAAGACCAATTTTATCACTTTGAGATTAAATCCTTATTTTTAGTCAAATCAAAATCATATGTTATCCATGTTAGAACTAATAGTTAAGATTATAAGAAATTTACTTCTCATAACGTGGTTTTGGTTCAATTCTCATAGTTAAAGAAGGAGAATGCAATAACTCAGTTCATGTTTGGGAGTGGTTTATGCTGTTTTTAAATATATTTTTTTTTATAAATACATCAAAAATAATATTTTTTTTATTTTTAAAATTTATTTTTAACATTAACACATCAAAATAATATAAAAAAAACTAAATTTTTTTAATTTAAAATAAAAAAAAATTTATTTTTTAAAAAATACTTTCCAAACACATTCTCAAACACCCTTAACCATCCAACGAATCCTTAAGGATCTTGGCAAACACTTCAAGTCATTAATGGCATCCTTTCTTTGTTTACTAAAATTGAATGAAACCACTAGAGTTCTCTTCATAGCATAGATAACAGCTTTCAAACTACAGTTCCCGGGAAAAATTAGAATAATTTGCGTAATTTTTCACCTGATGTCCTGTTGTTCCCCCCCCCCTACTTTGAACTTCAGTGACGATGTGATGGCTTCAGGTTATTTAAGGAGAATTCCTCAGAAACTGTGTGCTTCATCAAACTGCATGTCTCTCTGCGAGCTCTCATTTAAACCGTTAGCTAGCTAGCTAGCTAGGTGAATAGGTGTAATATGGTGGTCCAAGGATTTTAGGGTTCCCATCAGGATCGACCGGGTTTCTGATGATAGAGCCATGGAAGTGACATGATTGTGACATTCAGGGACCATGCTTCTGGTTTTTTGTTAGAAATCTAAAGGTGAGGTCCCCCGCTCGGCTCTTTCTAGGTTATGATCATTCTGTAGTAGATTTAGTAGAGGTAATTTGGTAAAGTAGCATCTATAAAGATTCATCAAATAATTTTTGTGAAAATAAGTAGTAGATTGCTTTTGTTTTTATATTAATGTGTGTAGCTAAATCAATTTACTTATATCTTGATTAATTTTATGAGTTTTAAAATGAATGATTATATAATTTTTTTATGATTATTATATTAATTTTTACAGAACATGAACTTGAGATTACAGGGAAACGAACCCCGGAATCCCAAACTTTTACCACTACTACCTACTCAATGGTTATTGTTTTTTTCATAATTACATCAAAGCGAGCCTACTTGCAATAATAATAAAAATGAAAAACAATATTTATCCTTGCTAACTTAGTCGGAGTATTTTATTGTCTAAAAATAGAATTTTTATCAATACTACCGTAGTAGTGCATTTCTTATGGTTGGACAAAGCATGTTGATAGAAATGGACTAACTCACTATACAAACAATTTTACGGAAATGCATTTTCTAACTTTAGTGGCACACTTGCCATAACAATAAAATTTTCAAATTAGGGAAATGACTTGTAATATATTAAGTATCATAATATCATATGTTGAGCTATGAAAGTTTTTTAGAAGGGACTAGGATTGCGAGGAGAGGTTAAAACTTAAATTTTAATAGTTTCATCAACACTCACAAATCTTCAGAAAGTATTTTCCCGATAGGATCACGAATGCCATAAGTCTATCGAGCAAAACTCTTATCGCTAATTTTTAATTTGTTGGTGAGTCTATTAGTAATAAATTATAGTATCACGAAAGCAATCAATCCATAGGCAAAACTCTTATCACTAATTTATGATTTGTTAGTGAGTCTATTAGTAATAAATTTAGCGATGGATTTACTAACAGAAAAATCATGTTGACAAAACACCTATAATATACCATAGAAACTGTGATAAACTTATTTATAACCTAAATAAGACCCTGAAAACTCAAAAATCAAAACAAACCAAGATCATATATGTTTTATCACAAACTTTAAAGATGAAAACACATAATATGCCAATTTTTTCATCAAATGGGACCATTTTACACAAGTATTTTTCTTTGTGGTCTAAATTGGTATCGATGATACTCTCTTTCTTTACAGTCTAAATCTAGCGATCTCTCTCTCTCTCTCTCTCTCTCATCTCAATTAAGAACTAAAATCAATAAAAATAAACGTTTTTCTATTAAAATTGAATTCAAAAAATATTTAATACTAAAATTATATAATTTACATGTTTTGTTATGTTCAATAAAGTACATCTTTTATAAGACTTATGTCATACCACTCATATTTGATATCTTTTTCATTTTGATCCCTCTTTTTTAATCTCATTTTTTCTTAAAAATAAAATAAAATCAATTGATCTTTAATTGAGACTAAATCATAAAAAATAATTGAGAATCAAATTAAAAATAAACAAATTCATAGCTCATCCTTATCAATATGCGAGGAGAAGATGAATAGAATAACCTTGCACAATAAAAACAAATCCCACAAGTTTTAGACTTATACTTAACGGGTAATCTAGCAAACTAATGATTAAAATGAATATTTCAACACGACTATCAATTTGTATATCATATTAACAGCAATCCCTCTCGAATCATTATAATATTTGTCTTATTATAGTTCTAAGGATTAGAAAAAAGAAAGAAATAAAAAAGCTACAAACGGTTGTAGCATCAAGCATGCCTGCTGACTCCACAGTTAAGGGTCTCATTCAGCTACAAACTTACCACCTACCACAAATAATTTCTAAGTGTGTACTTTTATTCATCAGCTTCCTTTGAAGTTTTTGTTTTTTAAATAACACTGGTTAGATTTTAAGAAATAATATAGATTCACAGGTTAGATTTCTCTTAACAAGACAGCTGCAAATTATTTCTAATATATAAGCTATGGTGTTTTGTACTATATATAATGTAAGAAGTCTCCAAGGTACATGGTATAATGATAAAAGCTTGTGATCTGCACAACAAATCTTGAATCTGAGTCAGGACGTGTGATAGTCAGAATTTTATTTACTTAACTAGATCCATAAAATATAATTTTTTGGGTTGAGGTTATATTGTAAGAAATTAAATTGGGTTATAATTTGTATACTCTTATGATGTAATAATGTTTGGAATAATAGAACTTATATATTTAAAAGAAAAATATTAAAAAAAAAACATCATCATAACCTATAATAAATTGTATTATTTTCAATAATATTTTATAAAATTAGCTGCTAAAACTTTTTTTTTGGTTTTTGGTATGGGATATTTTAAGAAAACAAAACTACTTCGAGGGTCACGACTTAAAAGACAGGGACTGCCCTATTTGCACGCCTGCCGACTTTCGATCCTTGTTAAATGTGTCAGACAGATAGCATTTTTAGTGAACGAATACCGAAAAAAGGATGGTTATAGGTAATAATGCCCCTAATGATTAGATGTTCTAAAAAATTATAGAAATGTTTTCAAAAATTTTCTTGACAATAAAATAAAATAATCGTGAACAAACTTGTTGATGTCTTCTAATTATATGACATTATCTTTCGTTCACATGCTGAATAGCAGCACTGATTAAGAGAAAAGGGGCGTCTCAAGCCGACCGAGGGGGATTTCTCCACTTTCTTGTGGGCTGACAAGATTCTGCTTTTTTCTTTTTTCTATAAACGAAACAGGTTCTTACAGAATAATGGAATTTAATGTGCCAGATCTATGCTAGCGTGCAGTTCAGACCATTTCAGAGTATGCAAAGGAACGAAAGGGTCACCCGTGAGTCAGACTCGGTAGAGCACAACCAATTTTCAATTACACGAGTGGACCTTCGCCTTAGCAAAATTTAGACAGGTTAATAAATATTTTATCTAAAAGTTTAAGTTATTAGGTAAAGTTTTACCAGAATATGATTTATATTATTCTCTAGCACCCTTTTTCAAGTGAAAATCATTTGAGCTTGAAACTTGCACACAGACTTATATTATCTTGTGTTTGATTTTATTAAATAAAATGAAGGTGGTGAGATTCGAACTCGTAACTGTTGGGTCAACAAAGCTCTAACAGCATGTTAAGGAACTATCTCACCTAAAAACTCAAGCTGTTAGGTAAGGTCTCAAAATATAATTTATATTAATCTCCAAAACACCACATTGATTCAGACATAAAAGTTTATGAGGTATGAACCACATGATTTTTCAAAGATTCTCAGAGCCACAAATGGGTCGGAAAGTTTTTGGACATGGACTACTTGCTCACGAGTGAAATCATAAGTGGTACATGCTTAAGCTCCATGACTGCAATTTGAAAAAAGAAGAAACTCGGTAACCATTGGAAGAAGAATCTGTCATAGAGCCCTGCAAATAGATGAAAGAAACACAACGATTCAGACAGCTAATATTGGCCAAGACTGAAAATAATATAGTTACAAAGCAGAAGAGCTGCGTTGAAGTAATGTCATTCTATCACTTTTGATCGGAGTGATACAGATTCAAGCAAAGCTCCCCTGAGTAAAACTATATATAGTTGAAAGAGTACCCTTATCTGGGAGTTAAGGTCGCATGGCATGGGCTATGCCGGGGCTTCTGTCATTTGAGCATTGTCACCTATAATTAGGTAAGAATCTTTGAATAAAAAATATCATATATGGTGAAGCAAAGGCCATAATCATATTAATTGCTGTACCTTGTTTTGCATCAGTGCAAGAGCCTGAGAGAAAAGCAGAAATGCTGGGAGGCAAGCTAAGAAATGTGGCTTCCGAGTCCTGATTAGGTGTAGTTGCTGCACAATATGTGCATTGCAAGCTTCCATTGTTTGATGAAAACTGTATTGGAGGTTCATATTTCAAAAGGAACTATATCGTAACAACATCAGCAACCATCAGTGTAACGGAGAGTTGGGAAAGTACCATCATTTGGGAGTCATGGGTACTGTTGGTGGTTCTGCCATTTAACTTTTTATTGGATGCGAGAAAATCCTATCCCAGAAAGCGTATTTTATAGGTCAGCTGAGCAAGTAAAACTCTGGTTGTCTCAGGTTCTTATAAAGAATGCACATACTGATTTGAGCTTGAGAATTGTTGTATAGATCACAAGTGCTTTACCATCATGTCAGGCCAGACAATTGAAGACTCTACCATTTTAACGTTAATGAAAAGTCTATGAATAATACATGGTTTATATGCTGAAGGCAAAGGTGATCGCCACCATATTAATAATACATGGTTTATATGCTTAATTTCTCAGCAGCTCCGAGTCAATCATTACAAACATTAATTTCAATCTTACAAAGTAAATTATTATGTAATTTCGGATTATCTAAAGGTGAGGTATCATGCATTAATAGACGTGATTTATTCATCACCTTTCATGAATTCCATTTGAAGAGAAAATCCGGTTTATCCAAGGAGGTGAAACATCTGATCCAAGTTTGTTGCTTCCAAGCTCAACATTTCTGATATCCTTCAAACAAACAGGTGACTGGAGGATAAATTGTCAGAGATCCAGGCATAAACGTTAGATCAGACAAGATGAACTGATCGAGGATAAAACTAACCCATGTAATTCGTGCCTGCTACAGTTACATCAGACAAGATGAACTGATCCATAAAACAAATGTAGTCGTATAACTATGGGACAAGGAACTCGCACCTTCAAAATACTACATGAATAATGCTGGAAAGCCCATGGCAAAGTCTTGGACCTGCAAATAATAAAACATAATCTATAGCAAGCCCATGAAAAAAATTTCAAGTACAAACAATGGCTAACTACAAACTATTGAAAAAACTTTTTTGGATTTTTGTTTTTTTTTCTAGTTAAGATTGTATTTTTATTCTATTTAAGACTCCATAAATCTCTTTTAAAAAAACAATTTTATTATTATTATTTTAGAGAGAATGAATCTGTGAATTTAAAGTGCAATCTCATCAAAATTCTGAGTTCTTTGTTGGTTACTGTTTTTAGCTTTCGCTTGCATCCCAACAGTAATAAAAAAAAATGGATTTAATCTCTGCACGTATTCAAGTTAATCTAAAGATGACAGAAAGTATTTAAATTAACATTATCCCAGCACCGAAAGCTTGACTTTTGGAGAAAGTAATTTCATATATTTTCCATAGTTATCTGTTTTACAGAATAATTAAATAATAATAATAATAATAATAATAATAATAATAATAATAATAAAGATTACCAGCATACAATTCTGTGATTTTTAAGATCTTTGCATTTGTAGTCTGAAATGAGATTGCGGATACTACACGGCTTGTTTGGCAGTATCAGCATAAAAGTCAAGAATTGCTCATTACTTTCATTGAGCATAAAAGTCAAGAATTGCTCATTACTTTCATTGAGCATAAAAGTCAAGAATTGCTCATTACTTTCATTGAGCATAAAAGTCAAGAATTGCTCATTACTTTCATTGACTTCTCTCGCAGGGTGCATAAGGGGAATGACCTTGACTATATAATATAAATCATTTACATGATCTTCTCGACTTTGAGTAAACCAAGTTCTCTGTATAATTCAGAGAAATGGCAGAAGCTACAGTCAGATTTTTCATACAGAGATTGGAGTCTCTATTACTTCGAGAGACTGAAACCTTCGCCGGACTCGAGGATCAAATGGAAATGGTAAAGGGAGCAATCAAGGAGATTGGATGCTTCTATGTAGATGGAGGCGATGATGAAGGCGATGCTGCTTTTTCTCGATGGGAAACTGAACTTAAGAATTTAGTTGATGACTTGGATGATCATGTTGATGAGTTTGTCATTCAGATGGATCAGCAACAAGGGTCTGATAGGTCGGGATTGACAGATTGTTTCAGAACTGAACTGCTGAAGGTAGAATCTCGAATTGCTAAAACCACTCACAAAATGCGAGAACTCAAGAATTCAGGCACCACTGCAGGTGGCATGGGAGAGAAAAGTGATAACAAGGACCCATCCCACGGAGAGGAAGAAGTTCAGACAGAACTGGATTTGATTCCCAGCGAAGCAGAGAAGGAAGAGAACGAAGGTGATCAGACATCGGTTGAGTCTTCTTGTGTTCCATTCAGATTAAAATACATTAGCTTACCTTATTACCTTAAATCTTGTCTGATGTATTGCTGCATCTTCCCTGAGAATTACGGGATAGCTAAGGGGAGATTGATTCGATTGCTGGTAGCCGAAGGTCTGATACTGGAAAAAGCTGGTCAAATAGGGGAGGATGTAGCGGAAGAAAATATAAATGATCTTGTGAGCCAGGGAATGCTTCTAGTTGATAATGGCTTCCGAGACAGTGGAACTAAAGTCACTGTTTCCTCCCCTTATCGTGTGTTCCTTCGCGAAAGCTACATAGCAGCTCATCCTGATTCAGACTTTTCCATTCAACGTAGAACACGCCGTATTTTGACTCCAGATTTGACGAAAGTTGCAGAGATTTTAAACAATACCAAGCCCCGATCTTTATTCTTGTTCGGAGAGCAAGAACTTTCTGACGAGAACTGGCTGAATTGCAATGGGGCGAAATTCTTACGAGTGCTAGATCTAGAAGATGCCAAAATCAGGAAATTACCGGATGAAGTGGGAGACCTGATTCACCTGGCATACCTTGGATTGAAGAACAACGACATAAATGAGCTTCCAGATGGAATTGGTAATTTGCGAGCACTACAGAGTTTGGATATTAGATGGTGTGGAGACTTGACAGAACTATCAACCGAGATCCTAAAACTTGTAAGACTGAGGCACCTCAAAATGTTCAAGAGCAGCAATGTTAGCGGGATGAAGCTACCAGAGGGAACAGGTAAACTTGGAAGCCTCCTGACCCTTACCGGTGTACATGCCGGTGGCGAAATTGCCGGAGAACTAAGGAAGCTGACACAGCTAAGACGACTGGGAGTGATGGATGTTGCGGAAGAGAATGCAGACGAGCTATATGCTTCTATAATGGTGATGCAGGGTCTTCTCTCCCTGTCTCTTGAAGCAAAGCACACTTTTGACCAAGGGTCAACTCGTCCTCCGGGATCTATTCTCACCGCCGCCTGTTCTTAGGAAGCTCCGCCTTGAAGGTCTTCTAGAAAAAATACCAAACTGGCTTGGTTCAATGGAAAATCTTACAAACCTAAGGCTTGGTTTTTCTCATTTATCTGAGAATCCAACATCAGTTCTTCAGGTCCTGCCAAATTTGGAAAAACTAAACCTGTGGCATGCTTATGATGGAAGGCAGTACGGGAAAAGATTTCTGCAAGGCTGGTGGATTTCCCAAGCTGGAGGTTCTCATCATTGCCTCTGGTGTTCTTGAGGAATGGACAGAGCTTGAGGAGGGAGCGCTACCAAGATTAAAGTATCTTCACTTCCATAGCTGCTCGAGTCTGAGGATGCTCCCTGAAGGCTTGCAATTTGTCACCACAGTGGAGGAACTAGTTTTGCTGCCTTTGCTTGATGAGCATGAAGAAAGATTGAAACCTGATGGTGGGGTGGAGAATTACAAGATCAGAAACATTCCAAAGATAACATTCATCCCTGAATCTGTGGTGGCTTCTAGGTTCAATGAAAATTCCAGCACTCCCCCAGCCCCAGCAACAGATGAAGAATGAAGTCAATTGGAGGCCACTATTTTATGAGATTCGTGATCAACTCTTTTACTGTTTTTAAATAAATTGTAGGGAATTACAAGATTGGAAACAAGACACTACACGTTTTGACCATATGTCCAAAACCAATCAGATCCTAATACAAGGGCCATCAACGAAGGAGCTTTAAGAGGCATGTATTACAGAATGTGAACATGGTCTGTGACCTTTATCATAGAATTTTTTTTTATGCAAGTAAGCTCCACCACTCTGAAAACTTATTTTGTGGGTCTAAGTGAGAGATTAAAACACCCGGGTATTTTATGATTTTATATAAAATACATGTTTTGACTCAAATCGAGACTTATTGTGTAAATCACAAATTTTTTTATCATCACGTCATGTCCCTAGAGACTTTAGATGTTTCAAGTTAGGCAATGGGAGCGAGAGGATAAAATAGTGAGTTTGTGCATAATTGCACGCTCCATGTATCGAGCAGGTGGGAGCAAAAGGAAGGTCATCTTTACAACTACAAAATTTGATTTGTGAAAGCAGGGGATAAATATTGTGCATTAATAAACTATAGTAAATCCTCCGATTTTTCAAAACAGCGTTTGTAGTCCAACGGTTAGGATAATTGCCTTCCAAGCAATAGACCCGGGTTCGACTCCCGGCAGACGCAATCTTGGCATTTTTAAATATGCTTTGATTTTTCCCATCAACGTCGGCATGAGAGTCAAGTTTTGGTGTCATTCATTATCAACCGTGATATTAAATTTTGCATTCACCGTTAAGCTTCCATTACAAGCGATAAAAAAAAGAAAAAAAAATGGATAAGAGGAGTGATCCCATACGAATTTTAATTTATAGTTTATTTCTAAAAATAAAGTATTTTTTTTTAATGAGGTTTAGAAGTTTTTAAATAAATCCAAAACCAACTTAACGAGGAAGGAAAATTACAATCCTATGATAAAAAAAGAACTTAATAAAAAAAAGGTAAAGAATAAAAAAACAAAATCAGTTCAAATAACATGTTTGGGGTTTTTTACGAGCTCCTCTAGCTTTGGTCCATAAGCATGTATGTTCGGCTAATTGCATGATTTGTTTAATGGTAGGTCCCCATCTAAGACATGCCCTCACCCATCAGCAAAGAATCTTCATTTTCTATTAGCCCAAATACATTATTCTCTTCTAGTCAAAGAGAACTTATCATCAAGCTCTAATCTTTCGCCAATTATAATGTTAAATATTATCACACATTAAAAGTACTCGAATGCCTAGGAATGCGAAATGTATAAGAGTTGATCTTCTACAACACCTCACAAGAATCAATCATGAACTAGTATCATCCATCCAAGATCACATACCTCGAAACCACTTTTCTGTAATGAGTAATAGCTAAGCCATTATACTTGAAATTATTGCATGGAATTGTCGCTCATGAATTTTACATTGTATTGTCTTGACCTAAACTCCAAGACCCTCATAACTTGGAGGAGATTGCAGAGGAGTTCAAGGAAAGGCTGGCATTTCAAGGTGAATGCTGGGGTACTTGTGCGGAGGCAGAGGATAGAGGGAGGGATGTAAGGTGTTTATGGAACATACCTTTGAAGGCAAGGCGCTGGAGTTTTTGGTGATCAGCTTTTTGAGTTGAATCCTGGGAATTAAAAGGATGATAGCGATCGAGAAATTATCATATATGTTCGAGTTAGAGTATACATTCCTTGTAAGAACCTCACCTGAACCAACAAAATATATTTTCTGGAGATAAGGTTTCCTCACATCCAAATAAAAAAAAATTGCCAGATCTTGATGCTTGGAAAAAGATGCTTTACAGGTCTATAAGTTGTGTTACCACGTATGCTAAAAAAAAATGATTACTAGTCCCCATTACATACCATGAAAATAATTACTACATTCAAGAAGAATGCTGAGCTACCCTTACTCCATCACTATCAGTTGAGTCATGATCAATTCGAGCTTACTGCATCATTGGTATATTACTATAGGCATGCAAACAAGGCCCGGGTCGGTCAAGAAAACTACTATGTTAACCAAAATGAAGGTCTTCTGCACAAAATGCATCTAACATTCCGTTACTGCTGCTTGTACAGCACAGTAATTCATCAAAAAGGCTCGCAGCATCAGTGAATATGACCATTTGCAACTACCTATAGATATTTTGTCAAAAGTATCTATATGGTTGCTCATCCAAAGATGAAATCCTTTGAAACTATAAGCTACGTGTTGAGGGGGGATCTGTACATGATAGTGAAGCGATGAAAGTAGAAAATAAGTGTGTTTTCCACCCGTTACAACCATGGATGTTCTTTCTTGTCTTCTTCCATCGCATCCATACCATCCCTACATTAAGATTCAGAAATTTCTACATCAGATGAAGAGGCCCGGGGGTAGGGAATAGGGATTCCCTGTCAAAATTCTACATGTGTAATAGCTCTCAACTTCTCCCTTTATCTCAATAATCATTAATCATTCAGTACAAAAGTGGCAGATATAAATGTAATAAACACGACAAGCAGGTGACATATAATTCCCACTCCCAGATTCAGTTGCAGTCACTTTGCATGTGACTTTCACCAACTCTTTGGCAAACGACAGAGACACAGACGGACAGAGACTTGCATAAGAACAACTGATGAAATTCCATATTCTACGACTTAGGCTGTGAGCAGCTTCAGCTATTTGCAGATACAGTTAAAATTTCATACCTTATTTCAGAAAAATCTGGGTCCAGTTTCATCTTCATCATGATCAGACTCATAATCAACACCATTCCATATGTGACGCTCTGGTCTTTGATCCATGTTCTCTTCATCCTATTCAACCATGCATCCAACAAATTCAAAAAGGAAAGAGATAAATTCAAGAAGTAATGGCAATCGTGTTATTTCCAGAAAATTTTTCAACAGCCCACCAACCTCTTCCGGAACTTCAGTTGTGGCTGGTGTTGTCTGAAAAGGTACACTGGGAGTACTAGGCAGTCTAGAAAGTTGCTCTAGCAGTATGTTCCTGAACAAGTTCCAAGTCACAAAATTGAACAATCAGGCATTATTATATAGAAAGTTGTAAGGACAGTTAACAATTTTTTTTACAGAACTTTTGTAAGACCATTGTATCTACAACCACATTTCGGTACATGATTAAGTTGCAGTTTAAGCACACAGACATTTTCTTGGAAAATTTAACCACAGCATTAACAAATAGTATATGGCAAACCCTTATTTGATATGAGCAATAGAAGGGGCATTATACGCCCTGTTTATAGATTACAAAGTTGACATTTACCAAAATGACATTATATGTTAAATGCAAAATGTTTTTGCTTGTAGGTTCCAATCTCTTGGAGATATATCCTCGATTTTGAAATGTAATTAACATAGTACTAATTGCAAATTTAGTCATAAAGAAGTAATGAAGTACTGACAATCACCTTATTCTCTCCATGTCTTTGGGTGAGTTTAGGTTCTCCATATTGGATGGGTCAACATGAAGTGTGTAGTCAGGGCCAAAGTACTCGTAGTACTCATTGTAAGGCAATTTGTTATCTGGTTCCACCCCAACTGCAACTGCTGTCTGAGACAAAGCAAGAGGTGTATGAATAGCTTAGCATTGTTATGGAATCAATATGTGAGTGCAGGTGTGGGGGGGAGAGAGAGACCTCATAGCACCAGCAACGGGCAACATTCCTGATAGTATACCCACCCCCACCCAAGACCATCAGAGGAACATTAAAAGATCTAATAAACCTAAGGCAGTCTGCATGGCCCTTCACAGACAAGTTGAAACACCCCAACCTATCACCAGATAATGAATCTGCTCCACATTGGAGAACAACTGCACCAGGTTGATAAACCTCCATCACTTTTTGGATGAGTGGCTGAAACATAGCACGGAAATATTCGTCATCCGTCCCACCTTGTAAGGGAATATTCAGGGCATAGTTCTTCCCTTTCCCAACTCCAATGTCCTTAATGTGCCCCGTCCCTGGAAAGAATTCTCCATATTTATGGAAGGACACAGTCATAACCCTGTCAGTAGTATAGAATGCTTCCTCAACACCATCACCATGGTGGACATCAATATCTACATACAATACACGCTGCCCAAATCCATTCAGAGAAGGCATTCAGAAAAACATTAAGAAATCAGATTATCCAGCCATGTTGATTCACAAACTTTGAAAGATAAACAAGATTTTCTCCAATACAAGTTGAATGAAATCACATTAGATAAAGAAAAAAAAAATAATAATAAAAAAAAAGGCGCTCTTAACTTGACATTCAAAATCAATCATGTCCCAGATAAAATTGGAGCACTTCGACCATTTGTACAAACATGCTCGAATACAGAGAAACTACTGTATTTCAAAAAAGACATTTAATCAAAAACCATGATTTGCATTCCCGATCTGAATAACAAGGATGCATAAAATTTGTGCTGTCATTCATCATCTCACTAAGCAAGTAGATATTGATACCACCTAACCCTAATTTGGACTCTCGAAAAAACAACCATTACTTTTACTCGAAAGCTAGACACACAAAATAACACATCACTCACCAAAACTTTGCTTATATTGATAAAAGCATAGCTTGGTGGAAAAAAACCCTATACCAAAAATACCAACAAAGAAGGAAAATAGGGAAATAAAAGAATATCAAACACAAATTAGCATTTACAAAAATAAAACCTACATAAAGAAACGAGTAAAAAAAATAAAGCAAAGAAACAATAACCAAAATACATGAAAAATAAAGTAAAGGAGAGAAAGAGATGCACTAGTAAATTACCGTATGAACTTTGAGCAACTCAAGAATACCAAGAACAATATCATTAACATAACAAAACCCAGAAGCCTCACTCTTCTTCGCATGATGTAATCCACCAGCCCAATTCAAAGCGATATCAGCATCCCCTCTATTAAGCTTAACAGCACAACCAATTGAACCACCAGCAGAGGCCTGACAAAACTCAAATAACCCATAAAAAACCGGACAATCTTCACCAATATTAAACCTCGTCAATTGCCTCCCGTGTGCTGGATCACTCGCTGATTGTGGTGACACTGAAGACAAGAACTCCACGTACTCATCAGAATGGAACCCCCCTATGTCTTCAGGACCTGCTGGAAATGGACGGTTGACTTCCATCAGATGGTGGAGAGCGTAGTTGATTATCAAATTGTGGGCCATTCGGATTCTGTGGGGTTTCATTGAGTGGCCTTGACCGTAGTAGTATTCACCGATTGTGGGTTCGTAGAAGTAGGTCACTCGGCGTTTTTTTGCGTCTGTTCCTGTAGATGGTAGAGATGCGCCTGCAGTTTGTTTCCAGCATTTTTTCTTTCCAAACAAGAAATCGATAATCTGTGTGCTTGCTATAATCTTAAGAGGAGGGGGGAGCAGGGGAGGTGACGAGGGAGAGCTTTTGTAAGAATAGGGTGAAATACATTCTTATACTAAGGATTACAAATCCATCCAAAGTCTTCAATTCCAATTTGTATACATTCACATTTTTTTATTCTTTATATATTTATAAGAAAAAAAACACAAATAGAAAACTAATTAATGATAAAGAGCAAGAGTTTTTAGTTCATCTCTCTACTTTATTGAGTCTAATCCATAACAATTATTTATTAAACATATAGCTTTCGATTATTAAATGATTGAAGAAAGCTAGAGGCGCGCGCGCGCAGTATATATATAACTAGCTATATTGTCCGGATATTCTTGTATATATAATTTAACATAATTAAATTTATAATGATAAATTTATATGATATAATTAAATAAAAATTATAGATTAGGAGATAAAATGTAAAAAAAAATTAAATAGAGTTTATTACATAAGCATAGATTATATCTTTTAGAATGTAGATATTAAGTCATGAAAGATCACAAAAGAGCATGAACTAACATTTAAAAAAAGAACAAAATATTTTAATAAGAAAAAATTAAAAAATTAATCAAAAAAATCATCGTTATTATTGTGCAGATAGTAAAATTAGAAAAATCATTTAATAGCAAAGATCAAATTAAAAAAAATAAAGGGAAAAAAAAAGCAATATTAATTTAAAATACTATAACAATAGCAATATCGGAGTCTTAAAATCTAAACTTATTATTGTTGTTACTATTAAAACAATAAAAATTATCAAATTATACCGAGGAAAAAAAATAAAAAGCATGAACAAAATAGGAAGCAAGAAAAACAGTTAAAATATTATTATTATTATTATTATTATTATTATCATCATTATCATTATTAGTATTATTATGATTATTATTATGAAAGAATAAATAAATGAATGGATTAAGATTAAAGAAAAAATATAAATTGTGAAAAGACTTGTAATAATCAAATAACAAAAATAAGTAGTTAATTTTTTGTCGACAAAAAGACAGAAACAAAAATTGAAAATTCATCCCGATGTTATTTTTATTATCATCACTATAACATCTAAAATTTTTATCAACATTACTATTAAAATAATTAAATTACCCAGGAAAATCATAAAAAAAAAAGGAAAAGAGTTTTCATAAAAAAACAATAAAAAACCAATCACCAAAATTATCATTATTATTGCGTAAATACTGAGATCATAAAAATCATCTAATCTAAAGAACGAATGAAAACAATAGGAAAAAAAAAAGAACAAAGGGAAAAAGAGAATAATATTAATTCTAAAATGATAACCAATATAAAATAAAATTTCAGGATTGAACCGATTAGGAAAAACATCCCAAGGAAAAAAATAAAAAAATAAAAATAAAAGCATAGATGCATAAATACGAATTAACAACAAGCATTGTCTAAGAATTAAAACAAAACACTAAATGAATTATTAAAAACGAACCCTCCAATAATTAAATAAAAAAAATAAGTAATTAATTCTCTATCAACAAAAAGACGAAAACATAAATTGAAAATCTATCTTTATGTTATTGTCATTATCGTTACTATAACAGTTAAAATTATTATTAACATTACTGTCAAAACAATCAAAACAATTAAATTGCCCTAAAAATCATTACAAAAAAAATAAAGCAAAAGATTTTCTTAAAAAAACAAATAAAAATAATCGCTGAAATTATCAATATCATTGTGTAAATAGTAAAATCATAAAAATCATCTAATCCAAAGAACAAATAAAAAAAAGAATAAAGGGAAAAAATATGCAATATTTATTTTTAAATGAATATCAACATAAATTGAAATTTCAGGATTGAACCAATTCAAAATAAAATAAAATAAAATAAAATAAAATAAAACTAAGAGCACAGATGCATAAATATGAATTAAAAATAAACATTATCAAAGAATTAAAAAAAACAAATGAATTAATATAAAATAAAATATTCAAAGAATAAGGATCGAAATGAAAAATAACATATATAATTAATTCCAATTGAAAGATAAAACTGGGAAAAAAAAATCTTGGGACCAAAATAAATAATGAAATAATAATAATGATAATTGTTGTTATTATATCAAAAAAATTAGAAGAAGTGGGACTAAAATGAAAAAGTTGTATATATTAAGAATTTTAATTGGAGGACCAAATTAAAGAAATCAAAACATCCGGACCGAAAAAATTACAGGAACAAAAAAGAAATCGAAAATCAAAAAGTATAGGGACTGAAATTAAAAATGCTTTATATAATTAGTTTTAATTGAAGGGCACAATTGAAAACAATCAAACTTTTCAATTAAAGAAATCAGTAATAAAATCGAAATCCGAACCTTAGGTACCGAAATGAACTTCTTGTATACATGAGGGACCTGGAGCTGAAATTGGGCCTACAGGAGAGAGAAAACGTACAATCGCCACAAAACCATCCCCCGCCGTTTACCCTAACATCTCTGACGAACACGCGTTGCGACGGGAGACAGAGGACCTGGAGGCGCACCGTATTTCAACGGCGGAAGGGAATTTTTGACCGCCGCATGGAACCGCATGCGTCGCATCCATGGCGCGTTGGCGTTGAGCGGCGTTGTCGCGTCCTAACAACGCGCCAGCCGTGCAGACGAAAAAATAATAAAATATAGGCTAATTACCAAGACGCCCCTGACCCTACCGAGATTCATGAAAAAACCGATGGGGGAAAAGACGTCCATGTCCCCGTTTATTGTGCAGTATTTTGTCGTTATCTAGGGCTTTTTCCGTCGGTGCATTGTGCAATGAATTTGTGAAAAGCCGACGGAGCCCCTTGTCTCTGTGCACAATTTTGTCTTTTTCGAGGGGCAGATTCATTAATGCATTGTGCATATGCGGAAAGTAGAAAAAAAAAGCCAAAAACCGAAAATACCTCCCAGAAAAGAAACAAAACACACCAGGATCATTAAGGCCAAAATCGTCCTGACACTGCCACAATCCACAATACAAACACTCTCAGTCTACAGTGAAGTGCACAGTGGAAATCTCACGCCAATTATATAGATAGTAATTTGATAGATATTATATAAATATTTAAAATTATTATATACTGTATAATAGTAATATGTATGTATGTATGTATATAAAGAATATGACTTGTTTACAAGAGTAGTGATCTACGATTTGTTTTTAAATCTTCGTGTGTGTTTTTTTCTTAATAATTTCTTTGAATATAATGGAATTATGAAATGTTTTTTTTATATTTTTTATAGTGCATGAAAAATTATAGTGATAATTTTGTTATTTGGCATACTAATTATTCTTTGTACTTAAAATCTGAATTTTAAGAAAAAAAAATTAAAGTTTTAATAAAAATCTCAAAGCATTAAGATTTGAAATTCAAATGTAATTCAGAATCTAAAAATAACATGAAAATAAATTACAAATCAACTTCTCTTGTTTATAATTTCAATGAGAAATAATTTAATATTAAAACTAACTTTTCTAAATCAACCATCTAGCATTTTTATAAAAACAAATGAAAAAAAATAAAATAAAAGCAATGAGAATGATATTGAAAACAAAATGAATTGAATTTTATCTTTTTAAAATATGTAAATATAATATATTTATCAATTAAATTTAAATCAAACACTATAATTAAATTTAATTACAGTATAGAAAATGCGTCTAAACAACTTATAAACACACATAATTTAAAAGCTGACATTGATAGTTTAATTTTAGCCGAAATTCACAAGCAAGACAGCAAATTTCATTACCCAATAGCCATCACCAACTTGGGTAGCTTGATGGCCTTATTGGATATGGGCCCCATCTTTCTTGTTCCCATCTTCTTACAATTTATAAAGCCCATTATGTCCTTCAATGACGGATCTCCACTAACACTTTGACAACTGTTTTTCACGCCATCTTTCCTTTCTCTCACTCACTATTTCTTATTAGGATCGGTTGGCCCGATCATATTGGGCTTTAGTTGGGCTAAGATTCTTTCTTTATTTAGTGCTCTTAATAGTATTGGGTCCAGTTGGGCTTCTTCATCCTGCTCTTTAAAATTTCTTAAAGCTGTCGACTCTGGATCATTTATTCTTTTTTGTTTTTTTCTTTTTTCTTAATGAACCGACAACCGAAATCTTTCGAGTTTAGAAAAGTCAATGGTTTACGATGATTAGTCGTCGTCGGCAGCTTTTACTTTATAGAAATACTTGGTATATGTAACCTGATCATCATCATCATCATTGATGATGCAGCAAATTCCATGATCAAAAAAAAGAAAAGCCGACACAGCACATATTTTCCACAGAGGAGACGGTGTCAAATCATGAATATTAATTTCAGTTAGGCTTGTTAATTCCGTTCCGTTCTGGTCGGAATAGACGGAATATTTTGTGCTATTAAAAAAATCGAGACAAAACGGCATCGTTTTCGTCTCAGTTTTAATTCTAGCCCGTTCTGGAAATTCCTGCCGGAACATCTCGGTACCGTTTCGACTCAAAATCATAATATTTTTATTTTATTTTATAACATTTTACTATTATAATATTTGAAATTTTAGAGATGTTTTTAATTTTAAGATTATGTTTGTTTGACTTTGTGTTTGTATTATATAATTTAAAGTTAATTTATCTTGAATTTAAATTATACTTGTTAAATTAATATTTTAATTTTTTTTTCATATATATAATTATACATGAACAGTACAACCCCGAAACGGCACGTCAAAACGCTACGAAACCGAAACGTTCCGTTCCAATAGAAAAACCGAAACGGCGACCGGAACAATATTAACAAACTTGATTTAAATTTCCATATAATATGTATACAGGGAATATGGTGAGCTACGTCGAAGTTTAGGGTTTTTTCAGACATAAGAATATTTGGCCATCCTTCATCTTCATCATGCAGTAATGCAAAACCATCACCTCCTCGTAAATTATGAGCGGAGCTGCGTAAGCATCGATTAGTATATTAATTTTTTTATAAAATATTAAAAAAAAATATTAGTTTAATAGTTTTTTGTAAAATTAAAAGTACTTTAAAAATACGTTTTCAAACAAAAGAGAAGTTGTATCAAACATTGTTTTATAGATTATTTGGTGGTTTTAGAGCCCATTTTGAAGTGATGATTGTTTTTAAAAATAATTTTTATTTGAAAACAAATTAAGATAATATATTTTTGATATCACGATTTCATAACAATTAAAAATACAAGAATTATATATAAAGCAAATAAGAATATTTTAATTTTATAAGAAAATAAATATGAATCATAAAAACAAATATTATTATTCATATGAAACGTGAAATGAAAATTGTTTTTGATACTATTATTTAAAAATAATCTGAAAACACAAAAAAAATATATATATAAAAAAAACTCAATTTCCTTAAAAAAAATACTTTTAAAATACTTCTTTCTTAGGGTATATGTTTGCTTTTTCGGATGTCGGGTTGTATTGCAGCTTCCTACCCATAACGTAAGTTAATTTATTTGCATTACGAAGTAGGAGCAATGCGGGGCAAAGGTTGAATACTAACCGGTTGTTCTATATTGTGTTTTAAGAATATTTTTTTATATTTTATTTTAAATTAAAAAAAAGTTATGTTTTTAAATCAAAAATATTTAAAAAAAATAAAAAAAATATCATTTTAATATATTTTTAAATAAAAAATACTTTTAAAAACAATATCAATAATACTTTTTAAATATTCACTAAAGGTTGATGGTACGGGTTATAATTAATTGTTGTCAAATCAGAAATTTGTTGTCAATTGGGGGGGACATGGAACTTTAATCAGAGGTTTATCTCTTAGCATTTTGATATAGACATGGAAGGTTTTTCTTCTCAAGGCTCTCTAATCGCCACTTTTGACTTGAAAAAGCTAGTGGAGTGAGTGCATGGGTGGCCTTCACGAGGGGCCATAGGAATCTTGAAACGGCTACGTCTTAGTAGATTTAATAACTCAAATCTTAAGTTAACTGAGGCATCAATTATTTGATAAGATAGATCCCACTAAAATAACCATGCTTCCAGCTGAGTTTTCGTGCATCCATGTAATAAATCAAGAGCTCTGAAGGAGCCTAAAAGTGGCTATGGAAGACAGGTAGAACGAAGTTTCCATGCCCTTTGCTGTCCAGGAAGAAATTATTCTGTGGACAGAAAAATATTCCATTCTTGTCTATGGAGACAAGCAAGAGCTCAGACCCAGGCAGAAGACCTAATCATTTGGGGGGAGGATGAAGAGAAAGAAATGGTTTTTCAAAGCTTTGCTTTCACCATCATTTCGTGATCATCGTCTCTTGAAAACGAAGCTTTATAGCTGGTTGATAGAGACAACGTGTAAAGGACAGTGCCTTTATAGCTTTGAACGAAAATACCAGCTGTGCCCACCACTACGAGGGACATCGATTTTTAAGATCTATGCTGCTTGGTATTACATGGTTCTTAAGCATAATTTAAATTTTAGAGATTTAAATTTAGTTTGGTCCAAAATTCAATATGATTTCAAGCTATTTAACCTGTTTTCATATTATAAATATTATACATATACACATATTAATGTCATTAGAAAAAGAAAAAAACTCTTCATTCACACTCCACATCATTAAAATGATAAACTTCATTGATTATAAATACCCTATAATCCACTTAGGTAAAGAGTTCACGATACTTCTCGAATAGAACCGGCGACAAACCTCCTTGCCAACAACTTATCGAACCAAGTGAATCTCATCTCTCAATCCATGTTCGTGGCTTATGGTCCAAATCAGACTTTGTCATCATAACAAGTCTTAACACCCATAACTGCACCCTTCTTTAGAGCTCTATAATCACAAATTATACGTAACTCTTGCAAATAATTGCTTAACCTAGAGGAGTTAGGATATAATAAAATGTTGTAGGGCTTCCAACTTTATGGTCATCACGATGCTCATACACATAATGAATATTCTAAACACCTATTTAGCCACCGCGAGATGAAGTTTACTTATTAATCCCATCATTCCATGTCATAAACCTCAAGCTCCCCAGAACCTTCCAAACATACAGAGAGAGAAAAGTCCATCAGAGAATATATGTAAGAAAATGATTACATCCCTCACTACATCCAGGATCTCATTTACGAAGATAGTGGTTGCATGCATATATAACTAAGGATTATATATCCACCAAGATGACTTTATACAATTATGACTATTTTGTTGACCTAAGATAACATTAGAAAAATATATAGAAAATCCAAGAATTGATCATCTATGATAGTTATGCCATACGCAAGATACTCCCCACAACCTTTAATGGGTCAATGCATTCATCGTATAAAATTTTAAAACCATACTCGATTATAAGCTTTGGTGATCTTTGTATCAAGCTAGCAACACAAGTATCCCGACCAAAAGAAGTTCTACAAAATCTGTTGTGGTCGCTCAGGTGAATGATAAGTCTACACGAGTATACCTGGAAAGGTTTAATGAGAAAATGCTTGAGATAGAGGAATTAATTGAGTTTTCGGCTTCTAAACCCTTGATAAATAGAGTAAAGGGGTGAGCTTTATGGAAATAATTATTTGCTCAAATCAAAAAAAAAAAAGCTTAATGAAAGTGAAGTAGACAATGAAAAAACATATCTGCGTGGGAAAGTCTAGTGCGTTGCATCATAACCTCTCCTATTTGAAAAAAAAAACTACTTGATGATTATTGTTTTATTTATTTATTTAAGTCTACTTGTTAGTATGAATTACATGAGTTGTTAGGTTTATGTTATTATTCATATTTATAGTTATATTAAAATGAAATAAAATTTTGGGTTGAGTCACCGTGTAAAGGAAACTCTGCCAAATATTTTAAAAATTAAATCATTCCTTATTTTGATAAAAAGAAATCCCTTGTTGGTGGATATTTATGTGATGTATGAATTTTTATTATTTATGATGAACAGAAGGGAGTCCATATAAGGAAGATTTTGTATATATTTTTTACCCTATTTACACATATATGATTAAGGTAAATGAATAAAGATGTATTAGAAATATATGAGGTGTTACACCTGAACTGATGAGAGATGTTTGGTCATGCACACCCCTTCAATGTGATTGGCCACACATTTATTTCCTTGTAAAATAACCATGTGTCCCTTAAAGCTCACCTTGTATTTTCTCCTTGATGGATTAACAATTCTCCCCTCTTTGGTAGAATAACCATACATTATTATTTTTTCTTTGAACTCAATTTTAAAATGTTAATTCATATTGTATAGTTTTGTAGTATATGTATTTTTTGAGTGTTTACTAGTTTATAGCTTTTTTCTTCTAGAATTTTGTTGTATATATGCATGATTTATATATGTTAGGGTTTGTTTGAGTTTTTAAAAATTCTATTTGTTTGCAAATTAATGAAAATTATTACACCTCTCACTAGATTCAGTATCTCAGTTACGAAGATAGTGGTTGCATACTTATATAACTAAGGATTATATATCCACCAAGATGACTGTAGACAAATATGACCATTTTGTTGACCTAAGATAACATTAGAAACATGTATAGAAAAGCCTAGAATCGATCATCTATGATATTTATGCCATTGCAAGATACTCCTCACAACCTTTTAAGGGGTCAATGCATTCATGGTGTAATAATTTAAAATCATACTCCATTCTAAGCTTTGGTGATATCAAGTTAGTAATGTAATTCAACACAAGTATCCCGACCAAAAGAAGTTCTACAAACATCTTTGTGGTCGCTCAGGTGAATGATAAGTCCACACAAGTATACTTGGAAAGGTGTAATGAGAAAATGCTCGAGGTAGAGGAATTAATTGAGTTTGTGGCTTCTAAAGCCTTGATAAATAAAGTACAAGGGGTGAACTTTATGGAAACAATTATTTGCTCAATTGAAAAAAAAACAAGCTTAATAAAAGTGAAGTAGACAATGAAAAATCATATTTGAGTGGAAAAGTCTAATGTGTTGCATCATAACCCTTTCCTATTTCAAAAACGCTACTTGATAATTATTGTTTTAATTATTTATTTAATTCTAGTTATTAGTATGAATTATTAGTTGTTAGGTTTATGTTATTATTGATATTTATAGTTATTTTAAAATGAAATAAAATTTTGGGTTGAGTCCCCGTGTAAGGGAAATTCTCCCAAAATATTATTAAAATCAAATCTTTCCTTATTTTGATAAAAAGAAATCCCTTATTGGTGGATATTTAGGCGATGTATAAATTTGTATTGTTTATGATGAATAGAAGAGACTCCATATAAGAAAGATTTTGAATATATGTTTTTATCCTATTTACAAATATAAGATTATGGTAAATGAACAGGGAAGCATTAGAAATATAAGCGGAGTTACACCTAAACTAATGACAGATACTTGGTCGTGCACCTCCCTTCAATGTGATTGGCCACACATTTATTTCCTTGTAAACCAACCATGTGTCCCCTAAAGGTCACCTTGTATTTTCTCCTTAATGGAGAAACAATTCTCCCCTCTTTGGTATAATAACAATACATTATTATTTTTTGTTTGAACTCAATTTTAAAATATTAATTAATATTGTATAGTTTTATAGTATATGTATTTTTTGAGTGTTTACTAGTTTATAGCCTTTTTCTTCAAGAAATTTGTTGTAAATATGTATGATTTGTATATGTTAGGGTTTGTTTGAGTTTCGAAAATTTGATTTGTTTGAAAATTAATGGAATTTATTTGTGAATTTTTTTCTGACTTGGGATGTTTTGTAATGAAATAAATAATGGATTATTTAACTTGTCTATTTATATTTTGTCAATTTTATTGTCGAGTAGAAATTTTTGGTAAATGTATAAAAAAATTAAATTTATATAGATAATTGATAATGAGTTAAGTGTACTATTAAAATAGATGTAATAAGTTTAGGTTAAAAGAAAGTTAACTAGTTTACATAGTTTACATAATTAAGTAATACATATTCTCATCAATATTTTATATCCATCGATATTTATCTAAAGGGTTGCATATGTTGAATGATTGTAATGAGATTGAATATTTTATTAATTAAACATTATTTAATATGAGAAACATTAGTGAAGACAATATTAGATGTCCATGTAAGAGGTGTAAAAAAAAATTAATCTAGATTTAGATGTTGTAACAATGGATCTTCTATAAAAAAGGATTCACAAAGAAATACTTTTGTTGGTTTGCATATGGAAAACCTTATGTTCCATAGGAGAACATGGTAAAAAGGAATGGTAGGTCAATTTCTAGTTCTAGCAATGAGTATAGCATTATAGATGTCAGTATAATCTTTATAGGAATATGATTATAAATGCGATGAGAATAAATCAGGATTATAAAGGTGAATGTTCAATCATAGATGAAAAACCTAATGTAAACAAAATCTTACCTTTTTGATCTTATGAAAGATTCAAACGAACCATTACGGGATAGGTGCATAAATGAAAGAAAATTATTTGTTGTTGCATAAGTATTAAATCATGAGTTGAGTGAGGTTGGTTGTTATAAATTTGATGAATGGGTAAATAAGCATTTTAGCTAAAAGGAATAAGTTGAAATAAAACTTTTATGCTACTAAATCCATGGTGAAACCCTCTTGGAGGATACTAGAAAATTATCATATGTCCAAACATATTATCTAACCTTGACAATATAAAGTTGACCGAGTGTAGAATATATAGGCATGCTAATTATAAACCCATAATCGACAAGGAATAGATTCTTGTAAAAATATAAAACATAAATACTTTGTAATCATACATAAACTAAGAAGGTTATTCATGTCTTCAAAGAATGTTGAGCACATGACATAGTATTATATATAGTTTAATATGGTGCATCTAATGTTTCTAGTGGAATCAAGAAACATGCATTTTGGGTTATATAAAAACAGATTCAATCAATTCTAGTCAATTTGCTACTATTTATTTTTCTTGGCTAGTGATACTCATGATTCACAACTTACAATCAAGGATGTGTATAAGACTTTAGAGTTCATATTTTTATCTACGATCATATGGGGTCCTAATATTCCATGCAACAATATAGATGTTTTTCTTTGACCATTGATTGTTGAGTTTAAACTATGTATATTTTTAAAAATTATTTTTGACATCAGCACATGAAAATGATTTAAAAAATACAAATATTTTTTAATTTGAAGTAAAAAGTATGAATACAATTTTTTTATTTTTTTTTAAAACGCAATGTCAAACAGAGCTATATTACTTATAAAGCTACTTATCCAACCATAAGGAAACACCATACCTATTGCCTACACAAACACCTAAAAATTAATTCAAGGGAAAAAAAAAGAGAAAAAAGATGGCACCATGTAAGTTCACAATGTCAATGGTTCTGTTGCTACAAAGGGTGCAATAGTGAATAACCCAGGCCATTTAATTTTCCTTTTATTGAACACTAAATCAACCCTATTTAATTATTATTATTATGTTTTTGTCCCTTTTTTCTATTTCTATCTTCAAAATTTTACTTTTTTGATTGGGTTTTATGATCTAATTAGATTATTAAATTTTACTCTTTTGATTGGGTCTTACGATCTAATTAGATTATTATTTAAAAGCTAACCAAGACATGGTTTAGTTGTTGTTCACAGTGAGACAAATCACTATGGACGACAATAGTACAACTAATTTTTCAGGTCGGTTTGGGTAGGTTCGGTTAGTTTGGTTTACTCGGTCTACTGTTTTTTTGCACTGTAAAATAACAATTTTGTCCCTCGAAAAAGACAAAAAAATGACTACTGGATGGAAGAGTTCCATGGTAGTTTCATATTTTTGGTCTGGTCCGGTTCAAATAGTTGGTTTATTTATTTTTTAATATTTCTTTGCATAGTAAAATAACCCTTTTGTTCCCTCGAAAAAAACAAAAATCAGGTGTGTCCGGGAGGGGTGCCACAAGAATTATATATTTTTTTGAAAATGGTTAAATACATATATGCCCTCCTATAAGACAGAATGAAAGATTTTGATGCAATGGTGTCACGGTAATTTACCTATTTTTTTAATATTTATTTTGATGCGATATTGTTGATGCGTCGCTAGACGCGCCGTCCGTGCATCCATGCTCACGCAGTTTTCAAGCAGCATATGTTGCATCATACGGACTTCAAAAATACCCGTTCGACATCTAGAATTATTTTTTAGCATTTTCTCTTCCTCATAGGGTGGCGCGTGTTGGTCTCACATGGACGAAGACGTACTGGTGGTCGGTTGAAATATTTTCCCCCGTTTCTCTCTCCTGTCTATGCAAGTATATGTCAGGCCCCGTTGTTAGTTTACTTTTCATTATAGTTCCTGAGCTTCTGATTTTTTGTATGGTCCTTATTCCTTTAATATAGGTTTTGATTTGTTTCAATTTAGCCTTTTAATTGAAATTGATTATATATTATAGTTTCATTTCGGTCCTCAGTCTTTTAATTTCCGGATTGGATTGAAATCCTTAAGATTTTTGGTATTAGACTTTTGCTCTATTTCAATTATATCCTTCAATGGAAATTGATTATATATTTAAGTTTCATTTCGGTCCATGTTCTTTCAATTTCTAGATTTGTCTTAAATTCTTTAATTTTTTCAGTATCAAAGTTTTGATTTGTTTCAATATTTGTTCTTTAAATTAAATTTATTATAAATGTGTCTTTCATTTCGGCCATTATACTTTTAATCTTGAATTTTTATTTTAATTCCTTTATTTTTTAATATATTTTTCATAAATAGTTTCTATTTTTTTTTCATGTTTATATGTACATGCTCTTGGTTTTTGTTTCAAATTTTTATTATTTCCATTGTTATTAAGGTTTTGATTTTTTTTTAATGTGGTGTTTCAAATTTAATTTGTGATGGTGATCATTTGAAAATTGATATTTATTATTTTTTCTCTTTGTTGTTTGATTTTGAATTTTCATTTATTCTCCAAGTCATGTAATTTTTTAAAATCTAATAATATTTATTTATGTTTTGTCATTTTTTTTTAATATTGTAAGTTATTGAAATTTCTCATTATTATAGATAAGACATTCAAAAATAACGATAATGATTATTTTTAAGTTTTTTTTCTTATAAATATGCGAGACTAATTATATATTTTCATATTTATTTCATATTAGCATTTTAATATATATATATATATATATATATATATATATATATATATATATATATATATATATATATATATATATGATAGAGAGAGAGAGAGAGAGAGAGAGAGAGAGAGAGAGAGAGAGAAGGATTTTCTTACCTGAAAAAAAAATAATATCAGTGTTCTGAAATACTTTTAATATAATAATATGAGGAATAATCTTATAAAATAAAAATAAATAAAATTGGCTTTTAATTCAAATTTTGTCCTCTTTTGTTTAAGTTTATTTTTTAGAAAAATTTCATTCTTGGATTTTAGGTTAAAAAGATGAAGAATTCAAACACTTTCATGGAACTAATCTATGTAAAATAAATTCATTGGCACCAAAAATTGGTTTTTTTCATAATTGGATTGTGCCCAACCAACCTGTATCACTCTCCTCTCATTTTCCGGTGCCCTCCCATTTCCTCTATTAATATTTAAGTAATTAAATAGAATAAATAAATCTTAGGATCAAAAGGTAAAATCTTTGGGACCATCTAAGCACATTAACCGAAATTTTAGGGACCAAAATCATATGTTTTCATGTAGTTTCAACATTGAGATTTGTTTGTTTTGGTTCTTATTTTTGTAACTTTTTTTATAATATAATAAAAAACATATTTCCCAAATTCAATCTGTAGTTTAATGTTGCAATATTTCTTAACTACTCGTATATGCGAGAATTGTGAAACAAATAAAATCTCAGCACATATAGTCATATTAATATAACTTGGAAGAATGTGATTGAAAAAAAAATAGATTTCAATGTTCAAAATAAAAATTAAAAGCATGGTCATAAATGTTAATATAAACTAAAAGGATGTAATTAAAAGTAGATAAATTTAGATGATGAGAAAAAAGCATGGTCGAATGAACAATCTCATCGACATGTAGTGTCTATTTGATAGTATAGTTAAGGTTGTTTTTGAAAGTGTTTTTCGTTCAGAAATGCATCAAAATAATATTTTTTTTTAAATTTATTTTTGACATCAACACATGAAAATGATCTAAAACCACCAAAAAATTTAATTTAAAATAAAAATTCAAAAATTTCTTTCCTTTTTCAAAAACGCTTTTAAAACAATATCACGAGTTGTAATGTGAAAAAAAAAAATCATTGTTAAAATGCAGTGTCAAACAGGATCTTAATGTGAAGGAGGAAATGGAGCATAACAATAAATTGCCATGTTTTTTTTTTTTTTTTATTACTGTAATTTTGTCTTCTCTTAATCACAAAAATAACTAAGAATCCTTTAAATTTCCCCCCATTCACAAGACACACCCTTACCCCTTGCTATCGTTTTTCTAATTTTATTCAATTTAGTCCATGTGTTGATTCCCATCCTCAAATTTGGTCTTAACGCTTCTAATACTAGTGATCAAATACCTAATCCTCAATTTCCCTTCCTCTACGGATTGTTTTTTATGAAAATAATTATATGGATTAATGTTTTGTTTGATTTTTTTCTATTTTTTGTTGATACTGATCTAAGCATTTTATCAGTATCGATAATGTTACCTTGACTTAGTTTGAAGGTTATAGGATTTAAAGTTTATATACGAGTCTTAGAGGGTGTTTGTTTTTGTGGTGCAACCGGAGATTGCAAAAAATAAAAAAAAAAGGGATTAAGTGTTTGGTTAAATATTGAAAAGCAAAAATTTGACATGGGACCCACCTATTTTTATTAGCAACCGGAGTTTCACGGAAAGCAGGAAATTGTTGTTTTCTTTGAGTTACGGTCTGGGGGAGTTGGGAGGGGTATTTTAGTTTATTATTTATTATATTTTCTTATAAAAAATGTATTTTTCATATTAAAATAATATAAAAATTAATTACAATAAATAAATATATTAGAAGGAGATTACAATATAATTTTTATCTCGCAATCCTAATTTTATTTCAGATGATATTTTACTATATGTTGCTCCAGGATCGCAGAGGCCTTCACATATGGATTTATAGTTCATGATGAAATTACAAGTAGTTTGATGGGAGAATAAAAACAACTATCTAATTTACTTGAATTATTAATTATATTTTATTATTATAATTATTATTATACACACACACACACACACACACACACACTTTAAAGCAATATGAAAAGTTTGGTAACCAAACACTTGAAACTGTTTCTCATTAACCTCAAACTCAATCACAATTTTAACCAAACATTTTAAAAATTATTTTGAACTGCAGCTAAAGTGATTTTCATGAAACTAGTTTTTTTAAAACCTCAACCACTAAAAACAAAAGCAATATCAAACACACCCTTAACATATTTGAGAAGATTATGAACTTGATTGTATTGATATGTGTGTCTAAAATTTGATTTCTATGATACTTAAATATGGGATATATGAAGTTGTATGGTTTTAGCTACTTTTAATTTTATTCTTAATGTATTAATAATTTGGAATTATGGGTGAAAAATATAGTAATAATATTGTAGTTTTATTTTTATATAAAAACCCATAAGGAAATTTTTTTTCTCTCGATTATGAAGCTTGCTTGGACAAGCTTTTCCTTATATGTAGAAAAAAAAACATAAATAAAAAGATCACATGAAGAACAATTTGTTATTTTTACTTGCAAGTGCCGTGTCTATAAATAAAAAAATATCATCATCTGTTTTCATTTGATTTTTATTTTTATTTTTATTTTTTATTTCAATAATGAATTTCTCTTCACAAATGTTTGATTCTATTTTTGTTTTTGTTTTTATTTTCCTAGGTATGAGTTATTATTTTGAGAATGGCATTAGTCTAATCTTTTTCCTTCCAAGTTGAATCCCAATGGACTAATAAGTTCTTAGGCTTGACATTGAGATTTTCATAACTTTCAAATCAAGTCATTTAAGAATGATTAAAAACCATGTAATCAACATATAAATTAGTAAATTAGGATAGACAACTAACTTACACATAATTGGACACATAATAAATTTTCTAGGTTACGAGTATTTCCTAATTATACAATGAATCAACCTCCTTAGCTAGAACTCTTAAAGAAAATATTTTGTTTTTTTTTTCTACCTTTTAAAAAATTGAATAATGACTTGATTTTCTACAAACTATATTTTCATGATTGTTTAGAAACCAAGTGTAATAATATAGACAATGTATGCTATAGATTAGAAAGCTTAATAACTTTAAAGAAGTTGTGATATTTTTGGCAAAAGGATTCAAATAATATTTTGTTTTGATTTCATTATCATTAATTGAGCTATTGAAGATTTATCTTCAAAGTGTATTTAGGGTTTTTTTTATATACATTAAAGATATGAAGAATAATATATTTTGAAATGTTTGAAAATGATATTATTGATAATATTTTTATCAAGATGGATATATTTGAAGAGAATTGTATTTCTTTGTTATAAAACAATACCCTATGTTATTTTATTTAAAATAAGTAAAAAATAATTACCTATCCCTTTCATAAATTGATTAACAAATAAACCATCAATCATATAACAAATTCACACATGGTCATTTAGTTTTCAATATTTTCTTAATTAATTTTTTTTAGTTTAATTTTTCATCATTTAGTTTTCTTAAGAATTAACCTCCCGTATTTTGTTCAATTTATTTTGTATGAGGTTGACACATGTCTTTCTTAATGGAAAATTTAAAATTCTTTATGCTTTTAATTCTAGGGCTAACACCTATGTATTTTTATAGGAATCTTAGACTTTTTTCAATGCATGTTTAATTTTCTTTGGCACATCTTGTAAAATCCAAAAAGCAAAATAGGACAAATAGATAATAACAATTATTTTGGGCCAAAATATAATTTTTAAAAGCATTGCACTAAATAAACACTCTATTTTTCTCCTCAAAAGGAGGAGCTGCAAAAGAATGAGGAAACGAATTGCCGATAACCATAACTTGATATTTAACCATTGAATGTGTTTGGGTTGAACAAAATATATGTTTGTTATATTGATAAACCCCAAACTCAAAATTGTGGTAATCTGTGTCAAAGACTCCAACGAGAAGTTGTTCATCGGTGAACAATATACTGTCAAGTTACAGGTTAGTTTGGTTTGGCTTTTTATCAATTAAGCTCTATCCATTAAAATACTTAGAGCTTTGGATACGTATTGCATAACATAATTACAGCTAACTTCACGGTTTGGATTTAATTATTAATGATTTAGTTAGGATATACTTTAACTTTTATGAAGCTTCTGTTGTTTAATCCATGTATGGAGACTAGACAATCTAGTCACCCATCGTTTAGCTGAGGTTAGAGCATCTAAATGATGAAATTTAATATTTGTTTCTTGATAAAAGTTATAGGTATGAATGTTATATTTCAAATAGGACTGACCTCACTTAATTTGGTGTTACATAACATCAAATATGACCTGAAAATGGAAGAAGAAACAAATTATGTTTTGTTTGACAAATTTATTATTTAATGTTTAGCTGAGATTTAAGATTTCAAAATGACTAAATTTAAGATAAATTTCTCATTAAGTTGTATTTATAACTTTTAGCTTTCAAAATAAGCTGAATTAGAACAATTTGGAGCTGTATAACTCCATATATGCACAATAATTGAGCTTACATATGAACTAAAAATCAAATCTCATTTATCAGAAGAGAAGGTGTGCCAACTCAAAACATAATGTTTGCTTGTGGTTGTGACGTGTAGTTCACATTTGTGTGGTCTGGATGAGAAGATAGTGCTCATGATATACATATTTTTCTTGAGGCTATTGACAACAACAATATAAAATTTCCTAGACCACCATAAGAACTATATGATAGGAATTGAATACTAATATAAGTATAACATTTTTGTATTTACTAATATTAATGCAATTTTAATTGATTTTTTTGTAATTGTAGGTAAATATTAGTTGGTTAATGTTGGATATCCCAATAAATATGAGTATTTAGGTTCATATAGAGGTTAGAGGTATCATATACAATATTTTAGATGACATGGACAACCATTAAATTAGTCATCACTATATAATGTGATAAAATATTTTTTTGGAGTATGAAAATAAAGGTGAAGAAGTTTACAAAAATATTTTTGTTTATCTATAAAAAAACACAAGTTCAAATTATAGTGACATCAATGATACTATATAGCTACATTCAAAAGAAATTGCATGATGATGTAGCGTTTGTAGAATTTGATCGCAATTCTTATTTTGTTGCTATTGATTTCTTAGTTGTTGTTGCATGTTTAGAAAGTCGTAGAAATCATGAGTTTTTTTATATGAATTTTATACGTGATGAAATTGTAACTAGTTTAATGAGATAATAAAAAAAATTGAAAGTATTATTTATTTCATGATGTAATAATAACTAAATCTATGATATTTTAATTAAAAGTTATCAATATCAATATTTTCTTAAAATAGTTTTATTACCAAACCTTGATCTAAACGGCATTTTGAACCAAACATATTAAATTACTTTTATTTAATATCAATTCCCATTATATTTTTAACCAACCATGTTCTTATCAAACTAACCACAATTAAAAATATTTTTATAATTTTTGTTCTCCAAACAACAACTACAAATATTACTGCAATATTGAACGCACCACACCCTGGTTTAAGAATATGGCATCACCTTACGAGGTCAAACGACTTGTGCTACAAATTCGAAGGCAGATTGATGAACGTTGACACCATGCTATACAGCTTTGATTTTGATACCTCTGTTGATTGAGACTGAAACGACAAGTAGGAGATGTGGACACGGTGGAGATGTGGACACGGTGGAGATGCGCCTCGATCATCATCATCATCATCATGCCACTTCTGATGTTTTCTAACGGGCCCAAAAGCTGACATAGGCATCTCATGATCATGAAGTATGATAGAGTATGAACTAAGCTACGCTGGGATAATTTTCTTTTTTATTAATTTTATTTATGTGTATTTTAACTAATTTCATGAGTTTTAAAATTGATGATTATATAATTTTTCAATAGTTATTATATTAATAATTACATAGCTCAAATCTAAGATCACAAGGAAAACAAACTTTTTAATTTCAAGTTCATATCATTATGCCACTTACTAAATTGTTTTTTTTTTCTTTCTTAACATGACTTTTGATGTACATTATCACGTATATTTTTTTATAAATAATATCATTTCAAAATAAAAGAAGACTCAAACTATCTCATCAAAGGAAGGGATATAGATGTCATTACATATAAATCTCAATAACAAATATGAATAATATAGTAAATGTAAATACAAATTGATTAAAATTGCATGTTTTTATTGAAATCACATACTCTATTAATTATTTTCGTTTCCACAAGGTAGCTTGGTAGGAAATAAAATATGTTTGGTATTATTGTGCATGTAAAAGTTTTTATTTATTTATTTAGTTGATTACTAAATAGGTGGTATGTGATTCGCTACAAGCGTGATCAATTTTTTTGCAACATAAAATACAATACTTAAACACTCTAAATATATTTTAAATAATAAAAATTAATTCATTATTGGATATCATAAAAAGAGAATTCATAAAAAAAATGATTGTCAATCACTAAGAATCAAAACATAAAAGAATAAAATGAAAAAAAAAAAAAACAAAGCACCAATAAAAATAGGTGAGGTCATCAAAACATCGATATGATCATGTGAATTGGATAATCCAATAAAAGGAAAAAAAATGAGAAAGTAGACAGTTTAATTTTAAAAATAATCAAAATTTAAGGTATAAAATAAAAAATGGTAAAAAAGCAAACTAAAAAAACATGGTTCCCCCCCAAACAAATTTCTTGTCTAGATCATGAAATAAGGATAACATTATTGGAAGAAAAACCAAATAAAATAAAGAAACTATTTTTCAAAATGAACAACTTCAAAAAATATCAACTCGTATTCAATTCTCAAACTCATGACCTTAAATAGTTACTAAAGCAAACGCAATGCATCTAGAAAAACCATTATTTTAAAACTTGGCTCGATCTAATAGGTTAACCTATAACCTATGTGACCTGTGACTTAGGGTAGGTTGGATTTCAGAAGATATTGGACAATTCATCTAGTGTCTAAATGGTCAAAAACCCATATTGACCCACATCTTAGTTAAACCATGGAAAATCCAATAAATACCTATTGAATATTTTTCTTTATTTAATGTTTTTCTCTAAATTATATCATTTTTAATCTTTTTAAAAAATAAAAAGAATTGGTTGACTTGTGTTAACTCAAGTTAACTTGAGATTGAAAATAAATTAACATTTGATAAAAGAGCTAGGAATCAAAATTAAAAATCAAAACATTAAGGGTTAAACCTCAAATATCCTTAAATAAGAGAACAAATCTAATATAAAAACTAAATATCAAAGAATAAAATTGATACAACTAAAAAAAACATGGAAAAAATGTGATAAAATTAAGAAATGACACAATGTTCTGATTTTTTGTAAGGGTGGCATGTTTTTCATGGTTGAAGAGAGAGAAAAGGGCAGAAAAAAATGAACACCGTTAGAGCTTTATCATGCATGGGACGATGACATGTGCTTCATCATTTTAAAGGAGATGACATGATGCATTGAAATCCACCTCCAGATGTGGCGTGCGGTCGTTATAAAGAGCCTCATGCACTATTTAAAACCTTCCACATGCCAACAACTTTAATTTGTATTTTTTCTTCTTCTTCAAATGATACTTTAGTAGCTATACTATGCTAAAAAGGAGGAAAAAAAGTGTATGCCCAATGACAAATTTATTTCTTCTAGCTTTTTTTTTAAAAAAAAATTATAATTGAATCATGCATGTTTCACTCATAATCAATTTTTACATACTTTTTTTTTAAGAAAGTATACTTTCTTTTCATAAAAAAGATAAATTCTTTATTAAAAATATCTATTTTTGAAACTAAAAAAACAACCAAAATCGCTTAACTTATAAGCATAACGTAACCAAAACGAAGTCATAATAATTAAATTATATATTTTGACCAACCTAGAATTTTACTATCAATTAATTATCATTAGTAATGCATTAAACACAATAAACTAAATCAAAAAAGGATGCACAAAAGAAAATAAAAACTTCCAAATCAAAGCATCTAATTAATCTATTGAGAGATTCTAATTTCACAGTCATATTTAAAATGAAAATAATGATTGAGAAATCTGTTCTTGACATGGTTAATTAATTTATTCAACGTTAAATTAAAATTGAAGTACATTCATAATTGGTGTTGATATTTTGATGTGATTTTTTTTTAAAAAAAATATTTTGTTTTCTTTGTTAATTTTATTGTTATTTAGTTTTAAAAAAGTATTTTTAATTATGATGTTGTATTTTTTTCTTATTTAGTTATGAATAATAACTCCTCTATAGTTATTTTATTTTTTCTATATTGATGAAGACTTAAAGATAACCTCTGATGGTGATAAAAAAAGAAGAAGCTTTACCATCATTTATTAAGGTTAAAACCTCATTATATTTCATATAGTATAGATAAGATAATTTTCCAAGTATGCTCCAAATTAATACCATCCCATATGTAGAAAAACCATTTATAGTGTATATCATTTATGTCTTCACCTGAAAATTTTATTTTCTTTGAGATATTATATGTAAAAGTCTTGACCAATAAACATTCTTATTAGAAAAGGTAGTCAATAGTTAGACCAAGTACATCATGCAAAACCATACATGAAAACTAGTGGATATTCCATGGATCTTCAAGAGAAAGATGAAACCATTTAAAAAAAAAAAAAAAATCAAGAGTTATGATCAAAAGATTCAAACAAAAATAAAATATGGTTGATTTTGATACTTACTTACATGTGATAAGAATAACTTACATAAATATGCTAGTTGTTGATACTTCTATTAAGTTAGAAATACATAAAATGGATGTAAAAATAACTTTTTTAAATGGTGAACTGGATAGAAAGATCTGTATGACACAACTTGAAGGGTGTATTGTATAAGAGAGAGAAAAGGATTTCATAGGCTTTCAAGTAATTATATGATTTGAAATAAGTTCCTAAATAATAACATGAAAGTTTGACAAGGTCATGTAGTCAAACAAATTTAAGATCAGATGTTGATAAATATATTTATGTAAGAAATTTAAATAAGAGTTGTGTTATTGTATGCCTCTATATGGATGACATGCTAATTTTAGATAGCAACGATATATGATCAAATATACCAAAACATAGTTAACTATAAGTTTGATATGAATAATTTGAGTGTCTTAGATGTCATACTAGGAATTAAAGTTTTTAAGAAATATAATGGATTGGTATAGTCCTAATGTTATTATGCCGAGAGGATTATCAATAATTGTTCTACGTATAATAATAATGTTATCAAAAGTATAAATAAATACAAGTGTAAATCCATCCAAATAATAAGTTCAAGGGATACTATTATTAAGATGTTCTTGAATTATTTGAAGAGTGGTGTATGTTGGAACAATACAAGACCAAAAACCTTATGCTCGGTTAATAAACTAAGTAGATTTATTAATAATTTAGGTTTTGATCATTGAAAAACTTAAATAAGGTATTCAAATAGTTGATATATGTTTTGAGCTATAAGGTACACTATATTAAGTACCTAAACAGACTTGAGTGTTATAGTGATGTAAATTGGATATCCATGCTAAAGACTGAAAATCAATTAATGAATATGTTTACACATTTGGTAAAGCAATTGTATCTTGTTAATCCTCTAAGAAAACATGTGTTATAATATCCATGATAAATAAAAGTTTATTACTCTGTATAAAGTTGGAGAGGAAGTTGAGTAGCTTTGAAATTTCTCGTAAGATATCCCAATTTGACCAAAGCTAGTGCCATAACTTGGGTCCATTGTGATAACTAGCCAATATATTAAAAGAGAATAAAATAAAATGTATAATGGTAAGTCTAGAAAACACAATATTATTAAATACTTGCTCTCAAATTGACCATGTAAGGTAAAGGAAAATATCATGGATCTTCTTACTAAATATTAAATGAGAGATCTTGTATATAGTTCATTAAATGAGAATTCACTTAAAGACTTTAATAAAAAAAATATAGTTGTTTTCTTAGAATTTTAAAACAAAGCCCTTATAAAACGAAGAGTTGTTCAATGCCAAAATAAACATAACTATTAGTGCTAAGAAAAAAGGTTTAGAAAAAGAACTATATGATTATTGTTGTATTGGTTTATATAGTAGTTTATAACATCTCAATCATTAATCAACCAAGTAAATCTAATAGTACTTTTACTAAAGAAAATTTAATGGCAAAAGCTATTTTCACATATCAATCTGCCAATTTATTTTCTCTTTTGAGTCCTTGTGTCATTATATACTGGTTGATAATTTCCATGAATAAAGAGAATTGTTGAAAAATATAGTTTTATGATGTGGTTAATGTGTATATTTAAGAATGAATTAAAGTGGGATCTACTATAATTAAGGGTTAAAATATTGTTAAATAAAATTCTCTAAATTAAGATCTATAACATATAATATTAACATGTCTAAGATAAACTATGAATGAATAAGAAATTGATATCAAATAACTCTTAGTTGTAAGATTATTAAATCCAAAATACATAATCCTACATTGAGAGATTATAATTTTTTCAATTAGCTCATACATTGGTGCATCGGAAAGGAAAACTTAGATTCATAGAGTATGCAAGTTTTTAAAAGGAAGAGGGCCTTGATAATATGAAATTTGATTCAACAACATACTTGTGAGCCCGACTTGAGTTTGTACTTGATTTTAGATTAACTGTAAGATAATCTTTTCATACAAAAATATATTTTTTTCATTTATCCATTAGGTATAATACAATATATGATAAGATTTTCCATGATAATTTTAAAATATTTTTAGCATCTAGTTTAATATTTTAAAGATTTAAATATTTGATATAATTTTCCATTATATATTTACATACATTAAACTAAAAACTTATTTCCCATTAACAATAAAATGAAACTTAAAGTTATTTGTCTTCTCCACAAAGTGGAGACTTTTATCCATCTAATTCTGAGAATTTAATTAAAGTTGAAAACCCTTTTTCTATTGGTGTCTCTGCTTGATATTGTATTTCAAAAGTGTCTTTGAAAAAAAATAATTTTTTTATTACTTTAGATTAAATTTTTGGTGTTTTTAGATGATTTTGATGTGCTGATATCAAAAATAATATTAAAAAAATAAAAAATATCATGAAAAAACAATTTCAACCACACTCATAAACAGACTCAATCCAAAACTCTGAAAGAAGCGATGTAAGTTTAAATGAGAACGGCATGTTTGATTGGCGATAGCAAGGAAATCTTGTTCTCTCTTTAAAGAATCAATTAGACATCCCAACTCATTGCATGAGAATTCGGTTGAAAACTATTAACAAAATGAAATTGACAAGTACCTAGGTCTTGAATGATGCGTGAAACTTCAAGCTGGAGTTGCCAATCTCGTATAAGAATCCAGCCCTTGATTGCCACCAGCTATAAATTGGTTGGTAATGTCATGTCTCTGTCCATCTTCTTTGCACTTTATTATCTCTTGATGCAAAAACTAATAAAGACTTTGGCAACTTGACGATTTCCATCCCCCGTCAATTTTGAGAGTGAAAATGATGTGCTTACCTATCCTCCACATTAGGGTTAATTAGGACAAAAAGAAAGCTTGAGAAGATACATTTTATAGAGGAATTAAGAGAATGGAGAAAGTGAACCCATCTGTTTCTCTAATTGTTTACTTAACAAAAGGAGAGAATTTTAAGATTTTTTTTATTCAAATAGTAACATTAAGAAGCACGGAAATTACCTTCATTTATGTATATAATTATCATAGAATAAAATAAAATGTGTAAACACTACAAACTAGTTAATTTGAAGCTCATATCATGTAAAGCTCTTACATGGCTTTTCGTTTGTTTTATATTTTTTTTGAGTAAAGCTTATTTTATGATTAATAAGCAAGTTAATCGAGAAAATCAAATCTACCAAATATCAGTTGTTTTAATTTAAAGTATATTTTTATATTGTTTTAATTTGTTCATTTAAAAGTTAAATAAACCTAAAATCATAAAAGAAAATATTTCCTTAAAAATGTTTTAAAATAGAGAATGATTCATTCTTTCTATTAAAATTGGGACAGCTTAATTTTGAAATAAATGGCTAAAAATAACATTTTAATCATAGAGTTTTTATTTCCTAGCTAGAGATATTTTTAAAATCATTATTTTATTATTATTTTGAAATGATAATCAATATATTAAGCTTCCCTAAATTTCGAATCATCATGTGCTGTCGATAGGATCCCATCAACGGCAATCTTAGACTCCATCATTGTTTTCATGTGCTGGAGGTTGAATGAAGAATTTTTTTGTAGAACCCCTTTTAAGAGCTAGGGCTTACGCCATTAGAGGATTGTAAATCGCTCTTTTTGCACACTTAAATCGTTATTAACATATTTAATAATTAAAATTATTAAATAAAAGGGTAAATTATTTAGGCATAAAAAACTAAAATATATGAGCCAAAACCAAAAGGCAAACCGAATGATATTGTTTTAGCTCGAAACCAAATGTTTGGCATCCTTATTGGAGGTGTATATTATTGTCCATGACATTGTGTTTTCAAATATAGTTTTTGAAAAAAAATTAATTTTAGTTTATTTTATTATATATTATTTTAAATTAAAAAAAATAATATTTTGAAATTATTTTAATGTGTTAATATTAAAAATTATTTTTATAAATAAATAAAAAAATTATTCTGATACTTTTTATGAATAAAAAATATTTTAAAAACAATCTCAATCAGACATCAAAACACGTATTTAAGCAAGATTACTCGACGTCTTCCATGGCATTTACGAAGAGATAATCAGAGGAAAGGCTACCCTCTTCCTTTTCAAGTATTATTAAACATCTACTTAATTAACCGAAATGTTGAGAGCAGCTTTTTTTAATGCTTCCTCCTTTTTTCCAAATAAATATAGAAATATCAGACAAGTAATTTACTAGCTACGTACATTGAGTTATCAAGTGCCTCTTGATGAAGCTAATTAATAAACCAACAACTGGCACCATAGAGAAGCAACCGTTTATACAGAAGAAGACGTACTTGTAAAATAATTTATGTTTTTTTATTTAAAAAATATCAAAATTATATATATATATTTTTTTAAAAAAATATTTTTTTACTTTAGCACATCAAAATAATCTAAAAATACCAAAAACATTTGATTTAAAATAAAAACTCAATTTACTTTACATTAAAATTGTATTAAAATTGTTTTTTTTTAAATAATTTCCATCCAAAATTATATAAGAAATTAACTTCAAGTAAAAGGTATTTCTTAAACACAAAAAACAAACATATTTTTAGACATTATTAATCTTTTTTAAATTGCTTTTTTATTTGAAAATACATCAAAATAATATAAAAAAACTAAAAATAAAGTAATTTTTTTTGAAAAAGTGATTAGACAAAACAGCATAAAAAATATTAAAGCAAAGCCCAAATTTAGAAACTCTGTCATGTCAAGGGATTTGTGACAAACAATAATTATCCCATTTGCTTAGAATAATTAGTGGTTAACATTAGACATTTCAAATAAGATTGTTATTTTCGTGGATTCTTTCCGCAGATCTTTTCCCAAGCCAGCATTATTTATTTGGATTCACACAGCAAATATATTTATTCTAGAGGCAACGATACCATGTTTTCTTTCACATCCCGCAAGTGGATCCTCGTGGCCCTTTATTGATTGCATGCTCATTTCAGTGGCATTAGCCTCCCGAGTCAAGCTAAACGCAGCGTTTTATTTTATTTATTTTCTGCCATGGGAGGCCACGTAAGGTGGTGGGACTTTGCATATTGTATGGTTTTTCTTGAAAAATAGAATGCAGGGATGGGGTGTCTACATCGATGGCTACGTATTTTCCAAGTCTTGTTGCCTTGGGTGTGGCTGTGGACACGTCCATCGATGGCCCCAATCATTGAAGCTTCATTTATGTATTCTCCATTAATGAATTACATGACAATTTTTAATTTCCATTACGCAGCCTCTCATATACACCGACTATATTTATAGCATTCTTTAGATTTTCTAACGTGGTACATTGCATATCTGGATGCCTTTCATTCTCTATGAATACAAATGATTTGTTTTTAATATATAAAAATAGATAGAAAAATTAAAAAAATTAAAATATCAATCAGCAGTTAGACGTTTGTGTATTCATATTGCCTATGGTAAGCGCTAGCTATTATCATTTTTTTCATGACAAAACTTTCCTTAAAATCTATATATATATATATATATAAAAAAAAATCCATTGGCAAGAACTAAAAGGGCTACTTACAGGGTGGCTTAATTTAACAGCATTTCAAAATAAGCCTAAACAAAAAGTTCTAATAACTGGACAATGAGTTATATTTAAAATGTACGTATATGGCGTTGATATTCCCCCTCAAGTTGGAGCATGGACATCTGTTATACCCTAATTGCATGATAAATCTTGGAAGTGTTCCCGTCCTAAGGCTTTAGTAAAGATATCGGCAAGTTGATTGTAAGTTGATATGTGTTTGGTGGTGATAAGGCTAGATTGTAGCTTCTCGCGAACAATATGACAGTTAATTTTCATATGTTAGGTACAGTTGTGAAAAATAGGGTTTTGAGCAATATTAATAGTTGCCTGGTTGTCACAGTATGAAAGCATGGGTTATGGATGGTGAACGTCGAGATCATGGAGTGTTTTAAGACATGTGAGTACACAAGTAGTGGAAGCAAGAGCCCAATACTCAGCTTCAACAAAAGAGTGAGAGACAATTTGTTGCTTTTTATTGCGTCGAAGATGGGACTAGAGCCAAGTTGAATGAAAAAACCTATGGTGGATTTGTGAGTGAGTGGACAACTAGCCCAGTCTGAATCAGAGTAAGCTAAGACTTAGAGGTTGTTGGAAGCGGGAAAAAATAAGCTCTGGCCTGGAGTGAATTTAATGTAATGAAGGATGCGGACAATAACATCATTATATCGTTGTCGTGACTAATACATAAATTAACTTGGAATGTTGACTGGAAACATGATGTCAAAACAAGTGATGGTGAGTTAGATCAAACGCCCACAAGTCATTGAAAAAGAGCTTGGATCAAGTACGAGTTCACCATTAATATTATTAACAAATTTTGTTCCATTAGAAAATGACAATTGATTTTGTCCACAACATAGCTACAATGAGTCCGGAACATAGTTGTTAATTCCGTTTCGTTCCGTTCAAAAAACCAAGACAAAACAGCGTCGTTTTCATCTCGGTTTTAATTCCGGTCCGCACCGGAAATTCCGGCCGGAACGCCTCGCTTCCGTTTTGGATGTGCCGTTTCGGCTACATAAAAAAAATCATTTTACTTTTTATTTAACTCTTAAACCAGCACACATCCTAAATACATCTGATGTCACTGACCTCAGATCATTTCAGGTGAGCTGATTTTGCATGTCTTCTTGATTTAGTTTTATAGACACAATTCTTTGACTTGAACTTTATTTATTCGATGTGGGATAGGATAACCTTCAGTCCTTCATCATTTAAAGCCACAGGAAGTTAGTAAACTTCTTATTTCAGCGATGTGGGAATGGATTTGTCCGGGTGCATGTTTGTCCACCTGGACAAACATGCTATATATATATATATATATATATATTAAAATTAAAAAAATAAAATTGTTGTATCAATTTTGATTTTATAAAAAATAAAGATTATATTTAATTTTTTTTATTTTTTTATTTTTTTTCATATATATAATTAATTAATTATATGTAAACGAGTACAAACCTAAAATGGCACGCCGAAACGATCCAAAACCGGAATGTTCCGTTCCAATAGAAAAACCGGAACGACGACCGGAAAGGTATTGACAACTATGGTTTGGAATGAGATAGTGTCCACAACATAGCTACAATGAGTCTGGAATGAGATTTTTCTTCTTCTTGTATAGAATATGATAATGACAATTCATTTTTTAGAGTTGATTGTTGCATTATTTACTATTTATGATTTTTTTTAAATAATATTATTAAATTGATTGAGCTTATTGAATTAGGTCAAGTCAACAATCTAGGTTTCAAAATTTTCTAACCTTTTTTAAAAGCACTAACATTATCTAAACATATGTTTAAAAAATAAATAAACTTGTGGTTTAACGTGAACCACCTATCTGGTTACATATACTCAAAAGACTTGGTTGTTTTACCATACTAAGCATTGCTCACACACACACAAAATGTGGATATGATATTCATTTGTGAATAATTCATTTTTGTCTTAATTGAAGGCCAATTGCTTTTCATTTCTTAGTCAATGGTGAAATTGAAAGAATAAGGATCAGAATAATAAAAAGAGCTAGACATTGATAACATGACAAATATTTTTTTTTAAATATACTTAGGTCCTTACACTGGAAAAATAACACAATTTATACCAAGGTTGTTAATTTCATTCTATTCCGTCTAGAATGACCAATATGTATCGTTCTAGTTTAAAAAGTACAACAAATTAGAATAAATGTCATCTTGTTTAAAAAGTACAATATTCTATATAGTTTTCCCAAATTCTAGTCAAAATGTTTTAACTCCATTCAAGCCATTTCACTTTGGTTAAATAGTTTCTTTTTATATCAAAAAAAAAATTATCTAGTTTTATGGTATCAATTATATTTCTCAATATGATGTTTGGATCAAAATGAAATTTTATAAAAAGTCTTTAAACATATTGTTATATCTCAAGTTAAAAAGTTTAGAACAATAGGAGTTTAAAATACCTCATGAGATTTTCAGTTATTTTCATGATTTTGTCCAAATTTATAATTTTGTTTTCAAAATTTTATTGTGTCATTTTTTAAATGATGATTTTCCTCAATTTCATCATTCAAGAGTATGTTTATTAAGAATTGAGTTTAATAATTTCTTTTAATTTTCTTTAGTTGGGGTTATTATGATATCATGACCCAAGTCACAAATTTAGAAGGTTAATCTAAGTTGACACGAGTTGATCCAATATGTTTTTATCTTAATATTTTTTATATAAACTATATCATCTTGAATTTGTTAAGTCAAACTATATTTTACTAGTTATCTAGGTTGTTTTTAAGCTCATCGAGTCAATCACATCATATCGGTTCAATTCCCATTTTCTTGCTTGTGTCTTTATAATTTCAAGTTAGTTTTCTTTGGATTTGAATTGAGCTTATATTTATTGAATTAATATTTTAAATTTTATATTTATATATACAACCCTAAAATGACATATTGAAACACTCCAAAACCCGTGATATAAAAAATGTTTCATGGTGTTTATTAGAGCCTTAACATTGTCTGAAAAGATTAATTTGATTTGAGAGAGATAAAATTAAACTTTTTTTGATTTTTGTGTTTTCTGAATCATTTTCCATGTATTTGGAATTGATGGAAACATACACAAAGGCATTGCCTTGATTTTCCAACCTCTATTATGTGACTATAATCTGGGTTTACAGAGACACATCGTTTGCCTTGATAGATAATGTGTATTTTTTTAAGAAATCAAATAGGGCTTACCCGCCTACGTGCTTGGACTTTCCTTTTCATGCCGAACTATGGTGGGCCACGATTTCGAGAGCTTAGACTTTGTTTTTGCCTTTTTTTAAAATAAAGAAAAGCAATTTTTGAACTGGTTTGAGTCCATGACCCAAAACAAAAGTATGGTGAGTTGAGTCACAACTTTTAAGCTAGTTTTTTTTTTCTTTCTTTTAATAATGTTTTTCTTAATTGATATTTGTTTTTAATATTGTTTTTTCTCAAAGAGATTTTAAATTTATGTTTCAATTCATATACATTCTCTATGATTTGTTTTCTTAATTAATTTTTTTTTAATATATATATATTACTATATTTATAAAACCCAGTGGCTTTTTCACTATGCACCAATGCACTGTGCACATAGACACAGTGCACTGTGGATTGCAACAATTTTTTTTATCTACTTACGTTTTTTTTCTGCTTTTTTTTTTTTTTGCCTTTTTTTGTATTTTTTACTTATTATTTTTTTCATTTTTTCTTATTATATATTTTTTTTCTACTTATATATTTTTTTGGTTTTTTGTTTTTTAATAATCGGTGTGTCCGAGCTCGCTTAAATGCACCACGATTAATCTCCATATCCAAATTTTTTTGATAACTTATGCATACCACGACAATCCCCGGACCCACATTTTTTTTCTAAAATGCTTTCCTGCTGGTACATTTTTTTTTCTTTTTTTTAAAAATTTTTTTTATTCACTTATACATTTTTTTATAATCGGGATCTCCAACCAGCTTAATCACACCACGACTAATTCTTGGGCTGAAATTAAAAAAAAAAAACAATATGGATTGCTACAGTGCTTTCACGCTTATATTTTTTTTTATTTTCTTTCGCTTATATATTTTTTTGTAACCATAGTCTCTCAGCCAGCTTTAAGCTCTTTTTTTCACTTATATATTTTTTTTATAACCACGATCTCCGGGCCAGCTCAAGTGCACCACCACTACTCCTCGGACCAAATCTGTTTTTTGATAATCGGGATGTCCAGGCCAGCGTGGACACACCATGACTAATCTCTGAACCAATTTATTATTATTTTTTATTTTTTTTCATTATACGTTTTTTTATTCACTAATCTCCGAACCAATAATAATGATAATTTTAGTGATTATTTTTTTATAAAAATCTTTTGAATTTTTTTAAAGATTTTCCTAAAATTTTAATTTATATCGGTGATCATTTTAAAAGTAATATTACTCTATTTTTTTTCCCTTTATTTGTTTTTTTTTGTTTTCTGTTTCTTTATTTGTTCTTTATATTATATGATTTTTATGATTTTATTATTTATGCAATAATAATGATAATTTTAGTTATTGTTTTTTTATAAAAAATCTTTTGCTTTTTTTTTATATTTTTCATGGAAATTTAATTATTTTAATTGTTTTGGCAGTAATGTTAGTAATAATTTTAGCTTTAATAGCAATGATAATGACAATAACGTCAGGATGAATTTTCAATCTATGATTTCGTCTTTTTGTTGATAGAAAATTAACAACTTATTTTTTTATTTGATTATTGTATGTATTTTCACAATTTATATTTTATTTTTGTTTAATTTAAATTGAATTATAAAATGAACTAATCTTAATACAGTGAACTTAATAATTCAGATATCCGAGTTTTCTTGCTTTTTTAATGATGATAATAAATTTATGTTGGTTATTTCGTTTGAAACTACTAAATAGATAAATTTATATCAATTATAAATTCATATATTTTATAAAAAACTTGCACTTGACATGAATTCTGCACAAATTTATTATTTTAGCCAAATTTATATTATAATAAAAAATACACACAATATTTTTTACATTGAAAAAAATATTGTGCCGCCCGCGGCGAAGCGCGGGGGCATTGTCTAGTATAATATATATATATATATATATATATATATATATATATATATAATGATGTTGTTTGTATTTAGTTTTTGAAAAGATTATTTTGATTTATTTATAATCTATTTTTATATATATATTTATAGATTAACTTTATTTTTTAAAATAAACACACACACACACACACACACACACACACACACATATATATATATATATATATAGCCTTGGATAATTGTTTTTTTCTTCTATTTTATTTAATATGTGTTTATTTTAATTTTTTTGTTCGATAAAAATATAATTTGAATAAATAAATTCAACAAGAATAATGGGGTAAATACCCAGTCTTACAAGATTAAATATCTTGTTCTATAATGATCTCGTGATTTTTTTTTTCATTTTTGTTTTGAGTTATTGTTATGATTTTTTTTCATATTTATTAATAAATATAATCCTCAATTTATTTGATTGTATGTATACATGAACATTTCTATCTACATGATTTTTTTATGTATAACAACACTTCAGAAAAGTCAATATAATTTATTTTATATATATAAGAAGTTGCCCCCCACGGCAAAACAAGCATTAAATAGCTTAGTAATTTCTAAATGCATTGCTGTACTGCTTTCATTAGCTATCAAGCAGCCCTGTTTTATGGAAACTTCTTCTTCCAGGTACTTACTTCCATTCGCCAACATGTTCAAAAAAAAACAAAAAATTGATGAGATCTCAGCTCATGATCTTCATGGCTAGTAATTTCTTCTTAGCTGACCCTTGATTTTTGTTTCTGTAAGCAGCCATTAACGATTTCTTGAATGCCAGAACGTGCGTCTCACAGGCTGCAGGTGCTTTTAAAATCCTCAATTACTTCTTTCTGGTTTCATATATTTTCAGAAAAACGTTTAATTAGAGAAATGATGCCAGCATTTAATAAAAACAATTTCAGATTTCATGATCGGATCCGATCACTTTTAGGACACCCTCCGCGAAGCAACCACGTAGCCACCACATTATTTTATCTTCTGTCATCATCATGTCACACAAAACCTAATAGTTAAATGGAATAAATAATGTCACCACATAGTTGTAAAACCTAGGCTTTATTGACATGGAATTTTATCCATCTATAATGCATGCTTGTAATTGTCTGAATCGAAGAATTAAATAAAAAATAAAAAAACAATTTGATTTAAGTCAATTAAAAATTTACATCGATTCATTACCTGTTCAATTTGAGATAAAACATGATTCTTAACTAATTTATTTGTCTATTTTTTCAAAACAAAGAATTCTTGGTCAAACTAATAAGTTTTTAATTATATTTTAGTTCTAAAAAATAAGGCCGCCGATGCCCAAGAGAAGAAAGACAGTAGTGTAAGAGATTGGGACTAAGGGGCTGTTTATTAATGTGATTAGAAAATATTTTTGAAAAAAAAATGATTTTTTTTTAATTTTTAATTTAAATTAAAAAAATGATGTTTTCAAATAATTTTGATGTGCTGATGTCAAAAATATTTTTTTAAAAATAAAAAAAATATTATTATTTTAATGTATTTTTGAGCGAAAAATATTTTCAAAATCAATTTCAGGCACACTTCCAAATAGAAACTAAGAGATTTACTTCACTTGTTGTTGCTAATATAATAGGTACTAAAAGCTTACATGACTTTAACTTCAATACCTATACAATTAATCGAGATACTCAAAAAGCTGACTGATACTCCCAAATTAATAATAAAAAAAAACAGCATCAACTCACATAAGTTTAAACTAATAATATCATTGTTACATAACATACATAAGTAACTGTATTCTTACTCATAATCTACACGTTGATGAAGTTTTTTTGATTTTATATATATTTAGAGATAGAGATATCTTAAAAACCAATCCAGTACTATGCAAAAGCAGCACCAGATTTGCGTAAAAACCACTTGATTGCTTCACCTTCCTCGGCCTCTTCTCTCTCTGCCTTTCCCCTCCTTCCCTCTCTATAACTTCAACTCTAAGTATGATTTACTCCTCTTATTCTCTTTAAATCATCCGAACAAACTCTTGGGTTTTTTTCACTCATACAACATAGGCATAAATGTACACCAGGTCCTCATTTATACCGTTCCATGTGTGAGCCATTTAAGTGATCATATATCATCTTGTTATATAGTTGCTGCGGCAACTGCTTGGAGTTTTCATCGATAGCTTTCTGTCTCCTCACTCTAGTATCTTAAGCAAAATATGGGGCGACATTCTTGTTGTTTAAAGCAAAAATTAAGGAAAGGTCTGTGGTCGCCTGAAGAAGATGAGAAGCTGTTCAATTATATAACTAGATTTGGTGTTGGTTGCTGGAGTTCTGTTCCTAAACTAGCTGGTAATTACTAATCATAGTACTCTACTGACATTTTTGTGTTTATTTATGTATGAGTTTCAATATATATCCTGGTTTTTGAAAATTGTTAAGCATTAAGAACCGTTTGATTCTTGCAGGTTTGCAGAGGTGTGGAAAGAGTTGCAGATTAAGATGGATAAACTACTTGAGACCTGACCTTAAAAGAGGACTGTTCTCACAGCAAGAGGAGAATCTCATCATCAGTCTTCATGAAGTTTTGGGTAACAGGTATGTTTTGATCCTACAATATCAGCTAAAGAAATATAAAAATTGAACTTTTGAGACACACCAATGGGCACTCATCTGTTTTGGAATTTTAATTGCAGGTGGGCTCAAATTGCTGCACAGTTACCAGGAAGAACAGATAATGAGATTAAGAACTTTTGGAATTCGTGTCTGAAGAAGAAGCTTATGAAGCAAGGAATTGACCCAGCAACCCACAAGCCTCTAAGTCAAGAGGAGGTGAAAGAGGAGAAAACTTGTACAGAAAAGGCATCTCTCCACATACCACGGTCTAATGGGTTACCAATTCTATCAAACCTTTCTGCACAAGAGCCAGCATTTATCACTAATGATACAGCTTACAATAGCAGTGGATTAACAGAAGCTTCGAGAGAGCAATTTATCAACAAGCAAGCCTATGATCCAATAGCCTACTTTGAATTCCCGCCCAGTATTGATCCAGTAGGGTATAATCCAAACATTTCAAGTGTGTATCATCCAACTGTTAGACCGCTTGATCAAAACCAATTTGAAACAAGTCCCAACTTTGTATTCACTTCAATGCCAAGTTTAACAAGTTTTGACCGCGGAGGCATGAGGGGGGCAGAGTTCTCCGACAATTCGGCTTCAAGACTGAGTTCAATGTTCTTGAATGAGGCAAAGGAAAGTTCCAGTAACAGTTCAAACATCAGCAATTATGCAGGATACCAGATGAGCAGTATGGTGGAGAATGCAGCAGGTTTCTCATCCTGGGATTCTGATGATAAGTTAGAGTCCGTGTTCCAATATCATCAGGTCAATGGGATCAAGACAGGAGAATTGAAGCCAACTCCATGGCAAGAAGCTGGACAGCTCCATACTCACCAGAATTCAGTAGATTTCAGTAGCTATCCATTAACGTCGCTATCAGAAGATCTAACAGGAGCAAATTTCGATGGCTTCCACAAGATATGAACTGTAAATTCATTATTTTATCTCTCCTCACTCCAAACAAATACATGAGATGGTGATTGTACAGGAATGTTTGGGATTGTCTTTTTTTTTCCCCCTTTCTTTATTTTTTGGTTAACAATATTAAAAGAAAAATAAGTCTAAGCTGATGCTGTTTCTCTGATTTTTTCAATCTGTAATGTTCCTTCTTGTTTTCAGTGTACTCCTCTTCTGTATTTGTTTTCAGGACAGTTGAAAATAATGTACTTACAAGTTCAAGAGTGAAAACTAATTCTGAGGTTGTAATAGTTTCTTTAATTAGCTGGTGGCTAGCTAGCTAATCATCATTATTATATATTAGTTATAGTGCTATTTTCATGTCTGTCTTTTGCCTGCTTAAGCTATGCACACACACCGCTTCATAGAAAAAAAACAACAACCCAACAATGGTAAAGTTCGAATCAATTTCCCTTGCAGAAACTTTCAGCATCAGACCAAGTTTGACTTCATGAATATCATTGTTTTAAGCGTTTATCAGTAAGAATACGATAAAGGTAATTGTATTGATGCTGATTTCCCAGCATACGATCCAGCTGCTATTTCCAGGTCCCTCCGTGTCCATGCATTGGTATGGCGGGTGCCTCCAAAAGCCTTAAATTGGCTGGCTGTCCTTGCTAGCTCTCCATTATTGGAGAGAGATTTCACAGATATATATATATATATATATATATATATATATATATTACAGAAAGAGAAAGACTTGAAGGAAAGCAAATGGCATGGGTCAACTAGATTAACGTACACAGAACGTCCAAAAGTGTTCAATCATCGTAGGTTCCAGTGCTTATCAATATGGATGGGTGAAAACAAACATACCCAGAACTCAGTTCTGCGTTACTGAGCCATGACTCGGAAACATGGCCTTGATGTGCTTTCTAGGGTAGGGATAGAGATGGTGGGTCAATGTAATGGCAGCTTTCTTCTACCTAAGACGGCCTAAAAGTCTACGCCCGCCTCGATCAATAAAGCCTGGAAGATAACGTGGTTGGGCCAACACATGCATTGCTATATGGGGGAGGACCCAATCTCTGCGCGCTAACAACACCAACCCAAGATATTTACCGCGTGCTGCTTAATTCATTGCTGCCTGAACTAACCTTGAGGTTATGATCCAGGTCATTTATATCAGCAAGGTTTCAAGTGATCGATGGTGGCAATATTTATTATGAGCTACAGCATAGCAAATTGAAGCAGCTTGCATGTGTTTCTTCTTCTACGTGATCATAAATTGGATGGAATTAATGCTCGCTCGAGGAAACAATGTATGTAGTCTCGAGCCCGATTCGTTCCGTTTCGGATAAAATGACGGAAACATTTCGTACTAGTTAGAAAAACAAGATAAAACTGTTTTGTTTTTATCTCGGTTTAAATTCCAGCCCGTTTCAGATTTTTCAGCCAAATATTGGCCGAAACGTTCTGGTTTCGTTCCGCCCGTTCCTTTTCGGCTAATTAATATTTTTTTAAATAATGAATAATTTTATAATATATCATATCTTTTAATCCGACCATTAGATTGAAATGAAATTTTTTGAGGAGTCTCTTGACATATCTATATATATTATGTTAAAATTACAGAGCAATCAGATACTATAAGGACTTTGCGAGATTGATGATGATATTCTCGTAATATTATATATGTTCATAATTTTGTTCATAAAATTTATTTATTGTATCTTTAGATTAAATTGCACAATTCTAAATAATTTTATTTTTGGATTTGAACTATTTTTTTTTAAATTAATATATATATATATATATATAAACAGTACAGTCTCTAAACAGCACGTTAAAACACTCTAAAATCAAAATATTGTGTTATAATTAAAAAAATAAAATACGAGACACAACCTTGTTTTCGAGTTTTCCAGATAGATTTTCACATTTCCTAATTCGGAGTGGGGTGCATGGTAAATTGTTGATCTCTATGCCACACACCTGGCTTAATAAATATTTCTACCGACACCCAATTTTGGCTTTTTAGATGCCTATACCCGTACTGCTATTAGTCAATGAAACGTTGGTCTGGAGAAACGGTGTACAAATTCAATTTAAAGCCTCTTTTTGGAGATATTTACTTTTTAAAATGTCTCGAAATATATCAGAAACTATTTTAAAATACAGAAACAATTTTAAAAAAGTGTCAGCTTTTTGAAAAAGTTGTTTTTAAAACGTAAAAACAATCACAGGGTTGTTCAAATCCGCAAGAAACATATATCATCATAATGAATCAACACTGCACCGATCAACTTTCACAGAAATTGTAGCAACGATTCATAAATAATCATTAACATGCATGCAGCTCAACTTTCACATCCAGGTTAATTATGGGAAACTTTGGGCTCGACCCAAACTGCACTCCAGGTTCAAATTATCGAGTTGTAATTTGTAAACAATTATGATGCCAGATATCAGTTGACAAATCTTAAACAATTTATAGAAATCACATCCTGTCCACCATGGATTGATTGTCTTAACATGAGCAACGAGCACAAGTCAAACAAGATCATCATTACAGGATTGATAAAGGGAAATTAAGGGTGCTCCTCCTACCAGTCGATGAAATTAAATGTCTCTGTTCATGAGATAAAGGAATTTTCAAATCTTGTTTGCCAATAGTTCTTGTAATTAGATTAAAGTTTAAAAATTATGAGTTTTGGGAATGAAAAAGTTATTGACATAAAGACAGAGGGACAAGCAAATTCGAGAAAGAAATCATACAGCTTTCTAGTAAAAAGTAGCGAAATTTTATTTGAATTGTGCTGAGATTCTGTCTACATATTATATTATAGGTCTAGTTAGACACATTCTATGAACCTACTTATGTAGCTATAAATAGTTGAGGCTGTTTTGGTATTTAAATTAGATTTAAAAGTTCTTGTTTATGATTTTTTTTAGTTATTTTCTTAGTTATTTTTATATTCTTTACCTTGTTAGGTTCCAAAATTATGATTTTGATTGACTAGATCACTTTTTAACACTTATTTTAATATTTTTAAGTTATTCTTAAAATAATTTTGATAATTATTGAATTTTAGAATATATATTAAAAACATTGCTTAAGGTGGTGATTTTAAGACTTCAAAAACTATAGTTTTTTTTTTTCACATCGTTTTATGTCACATAACTAGCATGTTTAGTGTTGTGTTAGCAGTTGCTTTTCAAAATATTTGTTACTTGAAAAAACATCAAAATAGTATTATTACTATTATTTTTTTAAATTAATTTTTAATATTAGCATATCAAAATAATCTGAAAACACCACAACAAAATTAATTTCAAGCAAAAAAATATTCATTTTTTTTTAAATACTCTTAGAAAGCAAAAACAAAAAAAACAAGATCAAATAATAATAAAAAGGTCTAGTATAGTCTATCATTAACACAACACTCAAAATATATATATATATATATATATATATCATAATTATAATCTAATAGAATCAAAAGATAAAAAAGGGTAAAAGAATTGAAATCGTAAGAGAATGGAACTTAAATCTGCTGGTCAAATAACAGTATCCCGACAAGTGCTATTGGTAGCCCATTTAGGCATTCCATTGGGTAAAACTACACCGACATGGATGGAGGGGTCCTGTAAATTATATCTAGTCAACGTATACCTAATGTTCATGAATCTAATTATCGGACCTATCATGAATCCGTATATATATATATATATATATATCTTCTATGACCCCCGTACCACACCCAGCAGAGGTCATTTTTTATAATCACGCAATACAGCTGGCTGTCAATGAGAGAAAAATTGGGCTCGGGGCAGCAATCCCATCCTTGAAAGTTCCTACCAATTCTCTTACAAGCTTGCTAGAAGAGTTAACTTATTTCTACGGATGTACAGAAAGAAGCTTGGTACATAATCAAGTTCACATCGTGATATTTTTTTTATTAATATGGGTTTAAATTAACTTTGCATATATTTTAATTAATCTTATAGATCTTAAAATTTATATTATAATTTACCGATACGTGTTGCTGATGAGCATGGACCAGGATGATATACACACAAAATTATAATTTTTATAATTTGATATGAGATTTCAGGTTGAAGCTCAATTCAGAAGGATAATTTAGAGCTCCACTATAAATTAGTGATAAAATCTACTATACATGGAGGCCGATTTTCAAACCTATTTAGTAATATTATCTGCAAATCATGCCCGGTTTGCTTCTGTTTCAAAATTATAGCTCTCTGATATTTCAAAATTAAAACGATTGATAATAATGTTAATGCAATTGACATATGCTTTTGCAAGTCCAAGTTGACAATGATGGCAGCTTGCACAACCATCATGAACTTTGTGTATGTTAACTCGATTGGTAAAAAGGCAGCTTTTGCCTCATTTCAGGCTTTACGCGAGCTGATCATTCTTAATTTCAGGGAGTGTTTAGCACTCGAAAAATGCATCATCTCTTTGCACTTTGTGCACCATTCAGGACGGCAAGGAAGGGAGCAAGGGAAAAGGAGCAAATAAACAACTAGACGAGTGTGTAAGCGATGACGATAGAGTCAAGGAACCATCTTGAAAAATTTAAGTCATAAGATAGAGTGTTTAAAATATAATTTATATTATGAAAATTTGCACAGGTTAATATTATTTTATGCTTGATTTTTATTAAATAAAATAGAAATGATGATTCAAATTATCTCATCTAAAAATTTATGTTATTAAATGAAATTATAAAATATAATTTATATTATTACGGGGGAAGAGGGAAAGATTGTTTTGTATACCTAACCTTTGTAGCCTAAATCAATTCCAGGAGTGGTCCTCTTTTGGTAGCATGGAGCACTGCCCAATACTGAAGCAGCAGTAGCAGCTGCCGGGCGTTGTCACAGTCCGAATATTAGATGCCACGTGGGGGAAAAACATTGAATTCGATGGTGATTATATGAGGCTGCCTGCTCATAGGATCACTGACGTTTCCTACGCCGCTCGAATCACGTTACGTTATTGTTATTTTTGGGCACTGTTTTCTTACTAGGTATCCGGAATAGTTCGTGTTTATTTGATTAAATTTTTAAATTCTCATGTTTAAGCTATTAGTTTTATATTAAAAAACATTATCTCAAAAAAATATAGCCCGTAAAATTCAAGTTTTGACATTACAATAAAAGCTATAATGTTACAAGGAATCCATGCGTACCTATATGTGTGTATTTACTTACGTATTATTTGGATTGTTTTGATATGTTGATGTTAAAAAAAAATTAATATATTTATAAGAAAATTATTTTAAAAAATAATTGTTATTACAATATCAAATAATTCATGTATTCAAGGTTGGAAGCATTCAAAGTGGTGACTAATTATGAAAAATAAAGAGGCTTGAATTTTTAGGTTTGTGCCTGTTTGGGAGTGTAATTGAAGTTATTTTTTAAAGTACTTTTTATTTAGAAAATGATATTTTTTTATTTTAAAAAAATTATTTTTGACATCAGCACATGAAAATGGTCTAAAAACATCAAAACTGTTTAATTTAAAATAAAAAATCAATTTTTTAAAAAATATTTTTGAAATGCAATGCCAAAAAAGGCCCAAAGCATATCAATTTGATAGTAAGATAACCCATTTTAACTTGTAATTGATCTAATAGGAGATTGCTTGTCTAAGAATCGAAAGGGTTTTCAGGAAAACGAATTTAAAAGAATTCATCAATTGAATTGTTTTCATTATATAAAATGAATCTAGCCTCAAGCTTATACTAACAAGGTATGGAATTGCTGTTATAAATTAAAACCTTCAAATGATTGTATCATCATGAGAAAATATCTAAAATATTTAATTTTTATTAACTAAACTCTACTTGTTAAAAGACTATAACAATCCTTTATATAGAGAAAAATAAAAATAAAAAACTTTTTAAATAGAAAAATAAGAAAAACCTAATAATTTTATATAAATAAAATAAAATTTATTCAATATAAATAAAAAATCTTGAAAAACCTAATAGCATTGAGTAGAAAACACAAAATTCCTAAACTAAATCAAAAGGAATAAAAGTATTTAATCAAAAAAGCTCTTGCATCAATCTTAATAAATTATAAGGAAGTCATCATCCGGTTAATTAAAATCTCAATAACATATTGTTATTAGGTTAAAGTATTTTATTGGATTATACGAAATTCATCTCGAGTTCAAACCTTAAAGAAAGATGGCAACCGTCCAATCCAAGGATATCCAACGTAAAGGTCCAATCGCAATGTCTTCATATATGACAACAATCCTCTACACGTCCAGCAAATTGTTGAAAAATATTCCCCTGTTCCTTTCCACTTTGACCGCATCATACTATATGATCTCTCGGTCATGGTTATTCAACAATATAATTAAAAATATATAAAAAATAATTGAGCTTTGAAATAAATTGATGTGACCTGAAACAAAGAATAATTAGATTTATTATAAGTTAACCCTCAGTGACCAAACACATATAATTACAAGGAGATATTCAAATATTTTATTTTTATTATTCAAAGTTTATTACAACGATTAATAGAAAAAGAAAAGGTAAAAAAATTCATAATAATACATGATAGAAAAAATAAAATAAGAAAACTATTTTTCCAAAAGGCTACTACGGCTATATATATATATAAAAAAAAAAACATAAAAAGCTTGAAAATTATAATAATACAAAATAGGAGAAATGAAAAATAATTGTTTTTTAAATAGGAAACTATGTCCTTCAAATAAGAAATTTAGAAAAGTCTATTATTAGCAATATTGAATAGAAAACAAATAAAAATAAATAAATAAAAAGCCCATGCATCGCAACATTGATGGTATTCAAAACAACAAAAATCTTGCAATATATATATATATATATATATATATATATATATATTTGGATTCAAGTAAAACTTCACTCCTGGAAAACGCACTTTGTAGATCCAGGTGAGCGAATAAAATCTTGGTTGTCTCAAACTCCTTTATAAGAGGTGCACGTCCTGACTCGAACTCAAAACTTCTTGCATAGATCTCAAGCTTTTTGTCATCACGGTCACGTCCCTTTGGAGGCACTTGCAATATACTTGTACACAAGATAATCATAATTTGTCTCTAAAAAGTGTGGCTTGATAATAGAAAATTTGTGATCTATACAGTAAGTCTTTGAGTTTCGAATCAAGACGTAAAGCTCCTTGTAAGAGGTTGAGATAACTAGAATTTTATTTACTCACCTAGATCCACAAAATACATTTTTCCATGATAGAATTTTCTCACATCTAAAAAAAACAAAATAATAATTCAGAATGTTTCTGATTCTGCGGATAGTATATTTAAAAAATGATAAATTCTCATCAGTAATTTCTGTTAGGCTTAACAGTAAAATGATGGCTTCAAACACGTAGCTTTGGGTGAAAACCTTAGACTTCAATAAAGAAGATCGAGTGATTTCTTAAGTTCAAAGCTTCTTCTGTAACTTGTCATCAAAGGTAACCTAACCTGATGACAAAGTCTAATGGAAATAGAAAAAAGTGTTTTCCTGTTCCTATTGATTGCCTGTTTCTTAATATATGAATGAAGAAACTTCTAATAACACGATTCATGATTATTTCTTCAACAATTTCTAGTTAAATATTGATGGTAGGTGGGAGCAAGCGTTTCCTTTCATATTTTGAATAATGGTGCTTTGAGTTGAACATTGCTTGCAATTGACACGCAAAAAGTATCAGGAGAAAGCTTAAACAAAAGAAAAATTAGTAAACTTCTAGTCGTGCCCTTGACTCGCATGCTAATATGAATATATTCTGCTTAAACCTGATAGGTACTGTTGGCAGGCAATGCAAGCAAGCTCTTCACGTTCGGAGATGTGTAAACTTGGAACAGAAGAGCTTTATGGTTAAATGGGACTTGAGAAATTCATGGTGGCATGGAAGAAAAGAATAATATCAATTATCACGAGTTCGAATCTCATTATCACTATTGTATTTGATAAAAATCAAGTCAAGGCAATGTGAATTTACTTGTGTAAGTTTTAAACTCAGGGAGTTTTTACTTAATGGTGATGAAGTGTATTAAAAAGATTAATATAAATTATATTTCGGTGTTTCATCTAATAATTTAAACATCTGAATAACTTAAGTTTTAAGGTGAGATTATTCTATTTACAGTTGTAGTGTATGTATGGCTTTAGCAAGCACAAAAGCAGATTGCTGAAAAGCAGCAGAATGAATTGTCAGATAATCAACAGGAGTCCTTTTCTAGCTTTCCTTGCCCCAATCCCTGTTCAGCCTTTTTTCGGAAGCAGTTATTTGATTTAATCAACAGAGAAGTTGATAGCAGAGCATCATAGTTAAGTAGGGTTCAAGCATATACATGTTTTTAAGGATCTGACGATAAAATCTGGCCCTGAACATTGTAAGAAAAAGAACAAAAAGTTGCTATGGAATTAAATACATACTTTCACCTCCTCATAGTTGAATTTAACCAGCTTCCTGCTGCACAACACCATGGATATCTATCTGCTACTATACGTAAAGGGTCTCGTTGAATTGAAGAAAGGGAGGATGACAATCGATATATCGATTAGCCTGGTGCTAAATTCCCAAGAAAAAGAGTCGGCCTTCTGACAGAGAACATCACCAAGAAATTGAACCAAGCCCACTGAGCTAATTGCGCCTTTGAGTTGAGCCCACCTTTGTTTTTAGGCTTTTTCCAAGTAAACATTGAAGAAAACCCGTGCTATATTTTCTAAACTAGCAAATTACCCGCGCGTTGTCGCGGGTATTTTTTTTGTATATAATTTAACATAATTAATTTTACAACGATAAATTTATATGATATAAGTAAATAAAAGTTATAGATTAGGAGATAAATGTTTAAAATTTTGAGTTGAGTTTATCATGTAAGTATAGATTACATCTTTTATAATATAGGTATTGCGTCATAAACGATCACAAAAGAGCGCACACTAATATTAGAAAAAAGAGGAAAAAAGAGCAAAATATTTGAATAAGAAAAAAAAAACTTACTGAAATCATTATTGTGCAGATAATAAAATTATAAAAATCAATTAATAGAAAGAGCAAAAAGGAAGCAATATTAATTTAAAATATTATAACAATAGCACCATCGGAGTCTTAACATTTAAAATTATTATTGTCGTTAGAATAAAAAAAATATTACATTATACCGAGGGAAAAAAATAAAAAGCATGAACAAAACAGCAAGAAAGAAAAACAAATTAAAAAATTATTATTATTATTATGAAAGAATAAATAATCACTATTATTATAATAATAGAATACATAATCACTATTATTATAATATTAATAATAATAACTATTATTATTATTATTATTATTATTATTATTATGTTAATAATGAAAGAAACAAAAATAAATGAAAGACTAAAAACATCCTCTAAACTTTAACAAAAGATTAAAAAAAAAAACTATTATTGCTATTACTGTTAAAAAAAAAATTATGAAATTATCCGGAGGGAAAAAGAACATTAAAGAAAGAGTAAGCACACAAAACAATTTAATTATTATTATTATTATTATTATTATTATTATTATTATTATTATTATGTTAATAATGAAAGGAAAAAAACAATGAAAGACTAAAAACATGCAAGAAACTTTCACAAAAGATAAAAAAAACAAAAACAATTATTATTGCTATAACCGGAAAAAAAAATATTATCAAATTATCGGGAGAAAGAAAAAAAAACACGTAAGAGTAAGAACAAAAAAATAATTAAGTCATTATTATTATTATTATTACTATTATTATTATTATTACTATTACTATTATTATTATTATTATTACTATTACTATTATTACTATTATTATTATTATTATCATTATTATTATTATTGTGTTAAATACACTTTTATATAAACATGGACAAAAGTAGGGATTATTCTAGAAATATAAAAAAAACTAAAAGTATAAGGGACTTAAATGAAAATCAAATATAAAGGGCTGAAATTAAAAAATTAAAAGTCAAAGGGTTGAAATGCAAAATTAAATTTATTGTCAATTGAAATCAGAGGACAAAATTGCAAAAAGTCGGAACTTTTGTACCTAATTGATGGAGTGACATACAGCCAATCCGGAAATTGAAAGTAGAAGGACCGAAGTGAAACTTTGATATTCAATCAATTCAAATCGGAGGACCCAATCGAACAAAATCAAAAGTTATATAACAAAAATGAGGACGAAAAACGAAATTAAAAGTCGAGGGACCGAACTGCAAAGACAAAATATATGGGGGACTCTCCTGCACATTGACGTGTAGGAGAGAGAGAAACGTGGCCGGCGGCTTGAATTGGCCTTCGCCGCGTCCACGGACATCTGGTGGTTACACGCACCACCGCGGGAGAAAGACCACGCGGCGGCGCATCGTTCTGTCCTCCGGTAGATAATTTCCGGCCACCGTAGGAGTCCGCAAGCGCCACCTGAACAGGGCGTGAGGCGGAAAACCGTCTGGCGCGTGCGCCTCACGCCCTGACAGACGCTGATTAAATAATTTGAAAAATAAGGCAAATTACCGTTCCACCCCTGCACCCAATTCATGGTTTTTGTCTTATTAGGGGCTATAACCGTATTTAGCCATTTCAGAAAATAAAATAAAAAAAAAGTTGCGGCGGACCGGACCGGGCCGGTCCGACCGCGCGCAATTACGCCGGTGCCCCTCAGCCGGAAGCCTGTTTTTGTCCTATTACCAGGGACGAAATTGTCAATACACTGTTCACAGCTGATTAATTGAAAAAAAAAAAAGAAAATCCGAAAATAGCCCCGTTTTTCACCCGACTTTTGCCGCGCGGCCGAGGGCCATTTTCGTCTCCACACTGTCGCAATCCACAGTGTTTTGTGAGGGGGTGTACAGTGCAAAAGGCCACGCCTATTAGTGTTTTTGTAATGGTTGAGGTAAGATTCTGTAGGTTTTTGGCCAGATCCATCAGCGCCATCTGTGATTATAAATCGTGCTATCTCCAATGGCTACAATCGTGGAGCAAAATGCAAGGATAACTACGTCAGTTTCAGCTAAAATTAGCACTTTCTGAGCTTCCTTAAATGGGCTTGTTTGAGTCCATAAAAAGGCCGAGAAGTCATTTTTACCACCATAATCAGCTATTAGCATATGTATTGCTGCCCGTAATTGTGAAACCACATAATATTCAAGATATGATGAAGCTTCTGGGTGTAAATAATCAGGTGGATCAAGCTGTGGTTAACTACAACTCCGAGCAAAATCTATAACTAAAGATTGTTTTCCTCGAGCCTGTTAATTTTTCAAGATATAAACCAAAAGAAATATTACAGAAGGAGTATCTTCAGAGACTCGAGACAGGGTGGTTTGCTGCAAGGAAAGGACAACACAAGCACAGAACAGAGAAGAAACAGATACACGGTGGTTCTTTAACATTACAAGTTAAATTACGAGGAACTTGTCTCTGTTACAATCAACCTTGTTGTAAAACCATCTCTTAACCAACAAATTCATCTTTTGTTCACAATTATGAATTTCATTTAACATACATCACAGCTACACTTACAAGGATGAGGTTTTGGCTGGAAAATCAATGGCATTCATTATGGTGCAAACGGCTGTCTGTCTATGGGATGGCCTATTGTTAAAGATCTTGTGCTTAAAAGGTATGCTCGCATTAAGATTCAGGGTTTAAATCCCACTGATTACATTTCTTTGAGGCCATGTCTCTTAGTATAAAAACCAGTAACTTACTCTGTTGTTGTGTGAGTAATTCTGTGGACACAGACATAAAAACCTGAAGATTTAGTCGAGTTATGCACAAACTAGCCCGAGCATCTCGGTTATCCAAAAAAAAAGAAAAGATGATCGTGTTGTTCATCCACAGAAAGTGCTGCCCCATCAAAAGCATTCAAAGTCCACAATTTCTCAAGAGCCTTACTCTTCCCAACCTTTCAATGCCATTCATTTGAGCCTGATCACCAATCAAAAATCAAAGAGGCTAAAACTTTAAAAAGACATGGTAAATCACCACTACTCCTAACTGAATCTATTCTAATGGGGATAAAAGAAGGATAAGAGATCATACCATTACTGGAAAAATAGCATGCATCCTCGTGAGGTGTTTGGATAGCTGCAAATGGTTACAGCGGTGGAACAGTATCCAACCGCAACCTCAAACAAAGACAGAAACTACGGAAGTAAAAATCACTAAGGTCATTCTGTGATCATATCTTCAAGAAAGAAATAAACATAAAGGTAGAAATTTTTAAGAGCATTGAAACCACAATTCTGGACAAATTCAGTCGAAGGTTGCTTACCACAAGCTTATTAAATTGCAAGCTGTAAACCAAACCAATCCTGATGCAGGGGTATCTTCAGAGCTGTATAGCAAGGTTGAATATAAATGTATAAACTGCAGAACAAACAAAAAAACCTGACATTAATGAGCAGTAAAGCTAGGAAACTGAAATCTGATACATTTCTCAAGCATGCACTGAATCTAGCTCAGCAATCATGTCCTAATCAACCAAGTTTTCTTCAATTGGCTATAAGAATCTAGTCTAATGTACACTACAGCACTCACAAGGATGAACTGTTTTGGAAGCAGTGGTAACTATGATGCCAGAGACTGTCTACTGGGAGTAGCTCCAGCCTGATAACGAATGAGGAGGTGTATGGCCTTGGCAACCAAGCCCTTCATTTCAGGATGTTGAGCCAGAACGTATCGAGCTGCACGCTCAAGAGCATTCAAAGCGCGTGCTTGTACAAGAGCCTTACTGGTCCCAGCATTCAATGCGAGGTAGCATAATAATACAAGTCCCTGTAGTTGAGCCTCATCTCCAGACCGTAGTAATCTCATTAAAGGGGGAACCCCGTTAAACTCTATAATTGCTTTTGAATGCTCTGAACAATTGAAATTTTCTGGACATGCGAATTTCCCCAGGGCCATTGCAGCTTCTGTGGCGATATCTGCATTGTTATTACCAAGATGACAAACCAAAGGCCCCATTATTCGAGTCTCCCTCGTAGAAAATGTACGAGCCAAGCAACCAATAGACCTGATAGCAGGAATCTGCAACTTCGGATCACTTTCTTCTTGAATCACTCTTAAAAGCTGATCCAAAACCGCCTTTCCACCAGGCAAATTAGGCTTAAAAGCTGCGTGTCTGAAATCAGCATTGGACTCTGCCACCGCCGTGATCTCCATAATGGTCATCAGACAATTAAACTGCAACTCCCCCTTTTCCCTCTCAACAATCGTTGCCAAACAAAGCAAGCCTTTCATCTCAGTAATCTTCCTGCTATTAGACAGACTCCCTTTTGACAGTTTCCATAATGCCTCTGCATAACTAACCTTAAGCTTGAGCTGCACCTCTGGTGTTTCCATTAACCTCTTCTTATTATGTGAACCACCATGGCTACTACTGTCCCTATTATAATTAGCCTTTAATATTCTTATAAACTAATCTTTGGTTCATTTCGACAAGCGAGGGAATACTAGTTTTAACAGGTTTTATCACTCACTACCTGCAAATTCAAATGATTAGACAACAAAGACACCAATGGTCTTGTCACATTCAATCTCATAAACTCCTCCCGTGCATAATCATCCAAATCTGCCATTCTCGCCACCAAATTGGCAACCGAAATCTGAACCTTTATTGGTGAATCCCCTAAAACCCCAACAATCATCGAAGTCTCAAGCGCCTCAACAATCAGCCTGACTCTCTGTTTACCATTAGCAATGTTAAAAAGTGCAGTGGCAGCAGCAATTCGTGCCTCTGCAGAAGCACCTTCCTTGAGCAACTTCAACAAAGGAAAAATCCCACCCTCTTCAACAATCATCTTCTTATTCCTGTCATTATCAAGCGCTAACGAAGCAAGTTGATTGGCGGCACCATCACGATCCTTGACTTGACCCATTTGAACAGCAGAAATAGAAGACCAAACCCAAGCAAGAATAGGATCATTACTAGCAATAGGGGGCAAAGACAAATGAGCACCACCATCAGACTCAAAAATCGAAAGTAACCATTTCATATCACCAATAGAAGACTCTAAAAGACTCGAAACCTTTCGAAAATCAGCAATTGTAGTGATACAAAACACTTGACGAAATACCCCACTATGTTTCTTGCATTTTCGGACAGGAGTTCGTGCACGGTCAAGGTTTTTGGTGATCTCGGAAGCGATACGGCGGAGAGGACGATCATAGAGAGGAGTGGAGATGGCAAGGCGGACGGCAGAGCGGAGCATTTGGGAAAGGCGGTCGAGTTGTTTTGCTAAGTCAGAACAGTCTTGCTTTGAAGATTCAGCTTCTTGGGCTGATTTTATGACACGATCCGCCAGTAAAATTGGAAGATAGAGTTCTTCTAGCACCGTTTTTTCCTCCACTCCATGAGGAGGAAGTGTAGTAGAAGTAACCGCAGCAGCACTGGACATTTTTGTTAACTGAATTGGACAGCCCAATTCTTCTAACCTCGTACTGTACTGACACGAATTTGGACAATCTAGGAGTTGATGATTGGTTTCACTTTGGCTGAAAGATTTCTAACAAAGAAGGATGAAGTAGAGGAGGAGATGGAGGCGGCGGCCTTTATAGGTGTGCTGACTTGTGACTCAGCGCTGAAGGCGAATCTTCAAACGAGCAGAAAATATAGGATAGGATGCTTGAACTTCGACTTGGTTGAATCATCAATTCGATCTTTCAGCAAGCCAACCAGTTATGCACAGTTGGCAGAATCCTGTCAGCATGAGAATTTACGTAAGTTGAGTCAATGTCTGGTTGATGAGTAAGAATTAAGAGGGAAAATCTGTGACGTCGTTAAATATCTGTATTTATACCCCAAAATTATTTGGTGAATCATTCTCCAACTAGACCTAAAGAAAGCTTCTTAAAATATCTGTATTTATTTGTAATTGTTTGTTTTCAAATATAAAAAGATAGATATCATAACCGTTAATGATTAGTTGTTTAATGTTTGTTCAAAATATTAAAAATCATTCTTTAATTATTTTTGTCTATATTAATATTTTAAAGTATTAGAATTTAGTCGTAGAATTTAATAATTAAGAGTATAAAACTACATTATAGATTACAACTTCTAGTAATAAAAATATAAAAAAAATATGATGTTAATATTTAGATTTTAAAATACTTAGGTTTTGATCCGACAAAATATAGACTTTTCATGAAAAAAAAATCTATCTTGAACTTTATAAAATAGCAATAGATAACAATTTAATCTAAGATTTGGTAGCCTTTAAATTGTTCGATGCTTTTTTATTTAATTTTTTATTAGTTATGGCATCTTATCAAATAAGTTGTCTGCATTTCTGGTAATCTGATTTTAAACCAGACATTTTAAAGAAATGAAGTTTCTTTTTTTAGGGTTTATTATTAATTCTTTTTTTTCTCCTATTTTGGCTTTCATTTTCCTTTTTTGGGCAGGATTTTAAGATTATTTTTTTCTAAGTAAATTGGTTGGCAACTGCTATACATTTTTCTTATGTTTCTGTCTGCTACAATTGAAAGTGGAACCAGTGGGTGTAAACTCTATAGCACTACTTCAATGCCTTTTATTTATAGTTTTTTTTTATTACTTTTGTTATTGGCTTAATTTGGATGCAATCAGTCATGATTTTTCTTTACATGGTTCAGAACTTTAAGAAATAAATTACTAAATGGGCTTCTGTTTTTTTTTCCGTGCATGCTTGTGCATGAATGACTCATTTTGTGGTTTACTATAATAATGGTGTTACCGTATATGGCCAAAACGACAAGTGAAGACAAACTAGAAGTGCTGAAAAGAAGATATTTGGTATTATGTTTTAAAAATATTTTTGAATAAATTTAAATTTATTTATTTATTATTTTAAATTATTTTTTTTGGATATTTTTAGATTATTTTTATGTGTTGATGTCAAAAATAATATAAAAAAATATTATTTTACTATATTTTTGAATGAAAAATATTTTCAAAAATAATTTTAATCATATTCCGAAACATATTCCACAACTTAATTTTTGGATGGATTTTACTTTCTTTGGCTGCACTATATAAGTATTTTATATATAATTCACATTTCATTTTCTTTCCAACAAAAGCCAGCATCCTAGCTCTTCTTTCTAAAGGATGAAATTTAGAGATCTTAATTAATTTGAGATGAAATTTATTTCACTTTTTATATATAGAAAAAAATGGTACAAAATATATCAACTGGAACATAATAAAATTGACAAATTTGATAAGTCCACCTAGCAAAATTAAAAACAAAATGGATAAGGGTTTTATTATACAACTAAACTTATTACATCATGGATTAAAACAGTATAAAATCATTTGACCAGCAATTGGAGTCTAGTTTTATTGCAAAGTCCATTAATTGTTATCATATTGATGAGGAACATCCCAATCTTTTTATATTCTTAAAGCATAATAAAATGACTAAATTAGGCATAAAAGAAAATTTATTTACATGGCATTTAGGTTTTTTTTACTTTTTACTTTTTTAATGTTCATTAAAATGAAAAAATGACTCTTATAAGCAAAACTACTTTAACTAGCATATAGAGACACTTTTATTTTTCACCTTGGCTTTTAAGTTATAATCAAGTTGACTTAGTGATAATTTATTATTTAAAATATAATTTAAAAAATAGTTCGAGTATATCACTTTGTTCTTTTCAAGCGACGCATGTGGAGGCTTAAGGCAACAAAAGGTAGCTACCACTATTGTGTTTAAAATCATATTGACCTCTCTTTCATTAAGTAATGCATATTGCTTGCTAACCTCTAGTCTCATACCAATGAATTTTTATTTACTTTTTTCTCCTACTAGATTTTCACACCTAACCCTCTAAAATTTTAAAGCAACCCTTCAATTTGTTTATTCTTCATATTTGGTTCATGTTAGTTAGGTTGGGTTATTATTATTTTTTTATTTGAAATAATTTATAAAAAAAAATTAATTTTAACCTCCTTGGATTATTTATCTGTCATGTTTGATTTATATTTTTATGATTTTTTCCTTTTTATTGTTTTTTATTAGATTTTATCCTCATTAGTTTGATTGAAATTTGTTTACTTTGGAAATTGTTTTAAATTGATTTGTTTTGAATTTTATAATTTAATGTGAAATTGGTTGGTAACCAAGTTTTTTTATCGAACAAGGATCTAAGATTTCATGGTTTCAAGTTTGCTTGGTAGTACGGTGATGCCCATAGCAAAGTGACGATAAATTTCCAATAGGCTTTTACTTTTTTATCTTTCTGAGTATGATAGTGTTAGCTTATTTTTATAGTTAATTATTTATAATTGTTTTTGCTTAATTTATTTATGATCATTGTCTTTTTTCCATAATATTACAATAACTAAGTTTATTTGATCCATTCAAGTCAATGACCAAGTCTCATTTTTTCTTGTTTTTTTTTTTTTTTTTAAAAAATACTATCATCACCTAAGCTTTTTTCTACAATCATATTAGAAAGAATTTAGTTTAGCTTGTGGTATAGAACGGGCCACCAATCTAGTACGATTATAGTTATAAATCAACACCAAACTCATTTATACTCAGGTTGTCTTTGCAAACATCATCAATGTAACCCCCTTGTTAAAATAAAATGATAGTATATTAAATGTAAAATGATAATTATTTTATATAGAGAATTTTAAGGATTAAACCCCCTAGACATTAATTTTAAGAATATTGACGAGTATAAGTAAGGTCTTGGATCAAATACAACAATATCTATTGCATATTCAAAACCCATTTTTTTCCTAAATTGTTCATAAACAATCCTACTCTTTCAAGTTGGTTCAAGTTGATATCAACTGAGTTCGAATGATATCTAATCCCTGATTAGGATTATTTTATAATATAAATCATTTTTCATCTCCATTCTAATTTTTTTGTGATTCGAATTTTTTCTTTTCTAATGAAAATTCAAAAAACAAAAAGTTTTTATTTGTTTTAAAAAATAACAAATGTGTCAAAGACTATAATTGTTTTCATGAAAAGTTAAAATCATAATTCACGACATCCATCTTAGTTTTTGTTTTATAATAATCTAAACACAAAATTTTATTTTATATGGCTCAAATTAGAAATAACTATGAAATCTCATAATTATTAGCTTTGTAAAAACATAAATTTTTTATATCACATTTATAATTGAAAAAAATGTGATTAATAAATATGAAAAATTTAAATAATTAATATTTTATATTACTAACAAGTAAAAAAAAACTAGTTTTCTAGTTATTCTAATAAAATATTATTGTATTTGAACAAACAGATGTGATTTTTATTTTTTGGGGACTGAGTTTTTGTTATAAGAAAAATAATATATGCCTTATGACCCTTAACGTCTATAACAACTTTCACGCTAAATAGACTTATAGCGTAATCATGCTTAGGAGTTGCACATCACCGTGTGCCATCCCGGGAGAAGTCTCATCGGTGTTGAGGAGTCGTCACCTAATAGTTTAGGATCATTAGGAAAACCCGGTTGTACAGGTTTGATCAGATATTCAAAGGTACGAGGCTAGTTGTGTAAAGAAAAGATATTAGCACTTCTAAGACACCTTACCTGAAATAAGCTGCATTGTGTATTTTAATATGATTCTAAATGTTTCGATAGGTAGTATTTATTCATGTGAATAAATCTAGCTATTAAAATTTTACTATGGACTCGTGTACCCAAATAAAATATCAAAAACAAAAATCCATATAGCGCCTTAAAAGGATCATCTATCCAGGAAAGTGGATGGGTTTTCTCCAATTCATGCATTGTAAGAAAAATATTCTAAAAAAACAGTAACTACTCAGAATAACTCTAAGAATTTTTTTATTGTTTCTAGATATTGAAATATTATCCTACTAGTAGGTCCAACATTTATTATCTAAAAATACACCATTAATTTTCGTGAATTATTTAAATATAGGCCAAATTCTCGAGGATGTAATAAATTGGTGATTAAATCTTAAAACTCGTGCACAACATATTTTTTGGTTTATTGTATGAAAATATTAAATGATGTTTCTTTTTGTATGTTGTTTGAGGCTTTGGCTGTATGCAAATAAAATATATTTTTTATTAATTTTTATATTCTTTTTTTTACCAAAACAACATAAATAAATAATATGCAACACAAATATTTTTTTTCATTACATTTTAAAAATAATAATTAAAAACAATATCAATTTGAATAAGCACATAAACATCAATTATAAAATAAACCATCATGGGAACACTGTCAACAGTGGAGGCAGCGCAGGAACAGTATGAGATCTTCCTTTTTCCCTTTCTTTCCCACCAATGTTGGTCTTCAATGGAAACCTGCAAACATAAACAAGGCACATATAGACACAACAAAACACAACAATGGTTCAATCTGCCCTCTTTTTTTTTTCATATCTAACTTCTTGGTGGCCCTTTGTTCATCTTATGTTGTTCTTCTTTAAGTGGCAACTTTGCCCATAATAGGGGTTGTTGTTGTATCTGGTCTGTTGGGAAAGAAGGGTTGTGTTGTTGTGGGTTCGGTTGAGGGAAGATGAGGGTTGGCAGCTGTGCCGGGAAAGAAAGGCTAGAACGGAGAAGGGAGCTGAGGACGAGGAATGGTCAAGTGGAACAAGAATGGGGTTGTTGACAAGAAAGGAAGTCAATGGTGGTCGACTAGATCTCTAGCATAGGGAGAGAAACAAAGATGGGTCTAATGGGTGGTGACCATAAAAGAGAGGAATAGGATAAGGGCAATTGACGGGTAAGCAGTTGTGGTTATTGGTTCTCCTCTACTAATTACCGTGTAAAAAGGCCAACGGGAGAGAGAGAAGAAAGGGAGGAGGTGTGGCCGGGAGAATTAGGGTATGGGGGGGGAGTATGTGTGAATTTTTCCTTTATTTTTCTTCCCTTTTACACATGTATGAGCATAAATATAGTAAAAATTATATATTGTTTGGTCTTTTGCTTCTTGTCTTTTCAACTTTGGTTCATGTGTAAAATAATTTTGGTTATTTTTTTGGTATTTTTTTCTTATCAAAACAAAAAAATATCAACATCAATTGAAGAGAAAAATGAAAGATAAAAAATGACGCGTTGAACAAACATTAACATTCAAAAACTTTGAGACGATGCTGAAAAATACCGAGAACGATGTAACTACATCAAAAATATATTTTTTTTGGTTATTTGTTGTTGTTTTTTATTTTATTTTTCAAAAATACTTTAACAGGGGTAAAATTTGGGTAGTAACAACATGGATGAATCCAAAGGCGTTGGTTTTGACAGTTTATCAAACTCATGTCTACTTGAACTTGGCATGTGACATAACTAAGAAAAATAGTCTTGTCAACTTATTATACTTATATCTATTTGAACTTAACACAAGTTCAAAACATAGTTAAATCCAATATAAACAGGTTTTTTTCACTATATATGAAAAAAATTAATTAATCAATAATAATAATAATAATTGGAATGAATATAATTTATTTGGCAGGCAATAACTCAAAATCTTATTAACCACTTGAGAGCAGTGTTGTAAATCTCATTCCAAAACGGTCGAAACGTTTTGTACCAGTTATAAAAAAGAGATAAAACGATGTAATTTTTATCTCGCTTAAAATTTTGGTAGGTTCTGAAAATTCCGCCCAAATTCCGGATGGAACGTCCAGTTTTGTTCCGCCCATTATGTTTCGTCCAAATAGTGTTTTTTTTAAATAATAAATAATTTTACAATTTCAATTATATCTCTTAATCTGACCGTTAGATTGAGATAAAATTTTACAAAGAGTCTCTTAACATATTTATATATATTATGTTAAAGTTTCAGAGTAATCAAAAAATATAATGAACAAGATTGATGATGACATCCTCGTAATATTATACATGTTTATAATTTTGTTCAAAAAAATCATTTTATTGTTTTTTTTTTAGATTAAATTTGTCTCAATTTCATTATTCAACGACGACTTTATTATGAATTAAACTTTATAATTTGATTTGATTTGTTTTATTTAAGGTTATCATGGTCTTGATAATGGAAGTCACACGTTTGAAAGGTTAACCTAGGTTGATTCGAGTTGATTCAATATATCGCTATTTCAATATTTTTTTAAATGTCAACTTGATTTTTTTTAATTAAACTATATTTTTATCAATTTTTCATGTGATCTTTAAACTCAACAAGTCGATCGAGTTATATCAGTTTAACTCTTATTTTTGTACTTATGTTTGAAATTTAAATTGCACAATTCTAAATATTTTTATTTTTAGATTTGAACTAGATTTTAAAAAAATTAATATATTTAATTATATATATATTTATACATAAATAGTAAAACTTCGAAATGGAACATCAAAATGTTTCAAAACTAAAATATTCTATTCTAATTGAAAAAATATTGTGGAATAGCCGACAATAGCTAGAAAAGTTATTCCACAAAGCATAACACTTAAGTATTAGCTAATTATATAATTAAAAAAATCTTAAAATAATTGAAAGAAAAAGAAAGACAAATTACCCCCACCATCTTATAATTTTGTCGAAATTACACTACTTGCTTATCAACTTTTAAAATATCACACTTTGCAATCTATATTTTAATTTTATTATACACGTATTAGTTTATATTCTAAATTATCCTATATAGATTAATCGATTGTATTCTAAACCAATTATGTCAAAGTTGAAGAAGTGCTTGCATCGAAAGATCTTTTTGTCTGGTGAAAAGTGGTATGATATGTTCCAAAAAAAAAAAGAAAAGTGGTATGATGGTAGAAAATTTGTGATTTGTACAATAAATTTTAAATTTAAATCAAGATATATATCCTTTGTAAAAATTTATAACAACTAGAATTTTATTTATTTATTTATCTAATCCCATAAAATATAATTTCCAAAAATGAGAGAACCTCACATTGAACGGTCCAACCCTTGTTGTCACCACATGCACAGTTCGTGCAGGAGTGCATGGCAGCCATACCATCGTAGCAAAACAAAATATTACAAGCATTGCCATCTCTCTAAAACCCAATTATCATGTTATATTCCTTACTATATTTCAGCAAGTGTATTGCGTATTGTGCTTACCAAATCAATGTTATGGTCAAATAAGATTTAGTGTATAGTATTTAGTATTTACATAGAGGAGTATTATTGTTGCTTGGGTCTAGCAAAACTCGGGGTGCGACCAGGCACCACAACTTAAAAGTCAACCATTAAAAGTCTTCAGGTATTACAGTTGTATAGAGACTGGTTTGAAGATTTAGAAAATTACTCGAAAATAATTATATAAATTATATTTTGAGATTTTATTTAATAGTTTAAATTTTTAAGTGGGATAATTCTTTGACATGTTATCAAAGATTTGTTGAATCAGTAGTCAAGAGTTCGAATTTTATCACCTTCATTCTATTTGGTAAAAATTAAATACAAATGTAGTATAGATATATATAAGTTTTAATCTCAAACGTCTTTCACTTAAAAGAATGTGTTAGAAAATAATATAAATTATATTTTAATAACTTATAGCTCTTAGATGAGAAGATTTTTTAATATTTAGTATGATACATTGAGACTGGCTCAAGGATTAACTCCAGAGAAAGACTTAAACATTACCTCCCCTCTTTCTTATCATAGGTTACCTATGATAAGCAAACCTATATATGATAACAGTTTAACTCTTTAGGAGTTATCGTCTTTTAAAATAGGGTGATGTATACAGTATTTTTATAGGTAATGTTTTTGCGAAGGATATGAAGGACGATGAGCTGCATGCTTTTGTCAAGAGACTTTCCTAATCTAGTCAGCACTTTGAACAGTAGCGAGGTCTTCTTTATGCCTCCAAGTGAGAGATCTAGTGGCCATGTTGACAAGATAAAAAGTTGAAAAATCATGTGGGTCTCACCTAAGAAAATGTGAAACCTGCGTTTCAAGGAAAGCAACAATATGTGAAACCTGTGTTTTAACACATGGAAAGCAACTTTCCATGCGTTTCATGAGGAGAGAGAGAGGGGGCTGCAAGGATGGGGGTATTTTTTTAGTTTATTATTGATTATATTTTCATATAAAAAATATATTTTTAATATTAATATAATCTAAAACTTAATTAATATATAAATAAATATATTAAAAGTAGATCACAATATAATTTTTGCCTCGTAATTCTAATTTTGTTTCAAATTATATTTTACTACATGTTGTTCTAAGATCGCAAAGGCCTTCACGTATAGATTTATAGTTCGTAATAAAATTACAAATAGTTTGATGGGAGTAATAAACACAAGTGTCTAATTTACTTGAATTATTATTATATATATATATATATATACACTTTAAAATAATTTCACAAGTTGAAAGTAATATGAAAAACTTGACAACCAAACACTTGAAACTGCTTTTCATTAACCAAACACTTTTAAAAAATATTTTAAATCGTAACTAAAGTGCTTTTCATGAAACTGTTTTTTTTAAAACCTCAACTACAAAAACAAAAACAATCAAAAAGCAATATCAAACACACCCTTATCGTTCTATCAACACTAACACTGGCTAAATATATATAACTGCTATTAACGAAACAATAAACAGTTTTTTTTATACATCGATATACTAATCAGCATTCAAACCCATAACAAATCAATGATCAACAAATATAAAATCAAAGTACAAGAACCCAATCCAGATGTTTATGATGTACAAAAAACAGTAACATTGATCTAGCATGTTGGTTAGCACTTCCTTACTGCAGTTCCTTCCCCGCAACACATCAAATTCAAAGGTTCTGTGCTTCTGATTATTGGCGAAGACTACAGTGGTTTGTAATTGGCTTAGAGCTTGGCTAGAACCCCATTTTGAAGTGGTTTCGCTGCACCATTGTCTTTAACATCATTGTCTTTGGCATCCAATTCGCATGTGCTGGGAGGAACATCCACAGCCGGAGAGCAATTGAAAAACCCATGAGGCTGCACTCCACAAACACCAGCAGAATGAGAAATCTAGAACGTGCACAAAGAAGATCATAATGTAATCCAACATGTCAAGAATTGGACCAAATTTCTCACCGCCATAGTGATAGGATATCTAATCTAATGCTAGTCATTACTTGTTCAATTAGTCATTAAATATCTTATATGATGCTCATGATCAATCAAGAAAATCCACGAGAATGATCTGATTGGAGCGAACTGAATTTTTAGAGGGGCTGACTAATATTTTTAGCACTTCCACCGCCATTTGCAATAAATCTATACAAATTTAGCAACATTCTGTTTCATTGGTAGGACAATATTCATGAGCACCAACAGAGAAGTTTCGAAGACATTGAGGAAAGAGATGGGACTGTATGTGCTAAGTAATTACCATAAGCATAAAGCCTATGCGCTCCACTGGCATGACTGGCCAATCTTCCAACCGGGGAATATGTGTGATCCCAAATACATACCTGTAATAAACAGAATCAGATATGACACATGGAAGAGTTTCTGTGACGCTTAGCTTGTAAATGTTACATTAAAATCTACAAACAATATGAGGTATCGCAAATTATGAAGCTGTTGATGTTTTCATGGTCATTATGGAACGACTACTCAACATTATTCCAGCACATTCATCACAAACGAGTGTTTGCCACCTTGGCCTTTCAAAAATAGCATGCAGTCAAAGACCATGTCATCTGAATAATAAAATGAAGAATCCAAAAGAAGATGAACGAAGGAGTGATTCAGAAACGAACTGAGAGAAGATATTTTCAACTAACCAGAGAACTATATCAGTTTCTTCTAAGGGTCGATTCTGCTTAACCCATGTAGCCAGTCCTTCATCAACACGTGGATTTTGATTAGGGAACTCTCCTCCAGGAAACATCTCGCCACGCGTGTAAGGTGTAACCCAAAGATTGTGATTTAAAAATGCAGCTCGCCTCAAAAACTTGGCCTCTGAACCAGCCAATGGCAAACAGTTGGAACCAGGTACAAGCTTGTAGCCTGTTAATTGTCCAGTTCTGTTTACTGTTCTAGTGTTTCTAACCTGAAGAATAAATAGCATGAAATGGTTAACAATGAGATTTTTCAAAAGGCAAGTACATATCAGCATAAATTATAAAACATCTACTCTGGATGACAGATCCAGTGTCACGTGAGCATAGGCTTCTCTTTTTTCAGTACTAGCATTCCCCATTCGCCATTTCATATAATTAAAACCAGGAGTCTTGGCTCCCAGAAATATACCATGGATACAGCAATGCAGTGAAGCAAACAATATGCCAGAATAAATACATCCAACATGAAGCATTTCAATGAAAGAAGCAATTGACTCATGTAGAGCAACGCTACAGAGTAGGAGAAAGAATGACTTACAATCCAATGGCGAGCTGTTTGTGGATTGCAAGCACGCATTGCTTGCAATTCTGATCGGAGCAGTGTCTCCTTGGCAAAAAATGCATTGTTGTGGACATTTTTCTCCCCAGGTTTCTCAATTTCAACATTTACCTCTACAACCTTCACCGAATGAAAAAATAAATAAATAGATTATATACATATAAAAACGGGGGTATATTGTAATGTTTTAAAAGTAAACCTTTCCAGAAATATACATCAAACTTTTATTAACAATTCAGAGTTGAGGAATTATGAAACAAAGACTACGACGATGTAGCTTGCAATGAGGTGCATCATCTTCAAGTGGCTGAGAAATCTTGATGATTGACTACAGAAGCGTTGGTATTAATGGAGGCATTGTATTCATTTGCAGAAATGTCATGCCTTTCTGAATCTTCTAACCACTTAAAAAAATTCTGAAACTCTACAAAAGTAACACCCATTTCTGTTCGCTAATAGAATCCTCCTTTTAACACGCGCACACTCGCAATTGACTAGCAGGCATTGCACAACCTGAGCACTTTAAAATTTGAAATAGGAGCTCATAAATTCATTGCATAGTACCTGATTGAAAGCTTCACCTGGTCTGCAATCAACAGCCATGTCCATACGAGCAACAAAAAAGTGCTGATGAACTGGTGCATAAAGACCTGGGGCAATGGTAGTACCATATTTTCGAGTCTCCCCAGGTTGTAATGCTCCTAAACTAAGGATTCCTGTAAGCTTGACTTCAGCTTCGATTTTTCCATCCTGTAACAGCAAACTTACATGTCATTTTCATTCTTAAGAGTGAACAGTACAACCTATGACAACACAAAACACAATCTATCACTTGGCTAAAATCAAAATTTGGAGAATAGGTGCAGCTAGGTATATAAAGGAAGCCCTAGTATTCCATAAAGTTCATAGATTAAACTGTCATTGGTCCATAAAATAGTGTGGACGCTGTAAAATTATGCATATTGGGACAGGCACCTTCTCATAGTTCACAAGTGAAACATCTAAATTAGCATAGATGTATATGGATGGAGCATAAATAGTAGAGGATAAAACTTTCCTGATAGAAGTGCCAGAAAAATCCATATTCATAATTAGCAACAGTGCAAATAAAGGACACTGTCAGCCGCCTAGACCTCCGCACTTCTGCTAAACCTGTCCTCCAATCCTGATGCTTCCATAGAATTCCATGATCCTCTTCATGCAAACATACACAATTATCAATTGTTTCAATACCTCCGGTGAAGTTTGTAAAGTGTGCATCAAAGTATTTAATAAAGCCCAAACAATCACAGCCCTGCAATGGTAGTTTTTATTATAATCAAATCAACAAGAAAATATATAATTTAATTTGCTGCAGACTGGGTAAAGTAGTTAACAAACCTTTTTTAGAGAATGTGCATTTTTACCAAGGCCATCTTCCCCTGCATCAAATGCATTTTTACGGTAATGTGGTTCATTTGGATCTCCATAAGGAACTACCATCTCGACAAAGCTTAACCTGTGGGCTAAAGGTCGTCTCCCCCTACTACCATCAACATAGGCAACAGAATGTATAACCAGGCCCTCCCTAGGAGTGAATCCAATGCGAAAGTTCCACTGTCAACCAGCATGAATAGAATCAGGTTCTTCATCATAACTTTCTGAACTTAATAACAGATAAATTTAACAAGTTATCATTTACCTTCTGCCATTCTACATAGTGTCCATTAACACGAAAGCTTGGACCTTCAGGCTGGATAATTTGTAAAGGTTTCACATCACTTCGATCAACACCACCTCTTGTTTCACCAGGAGTATAGTTCCTCAATGGATCAGCTGGAGGTAAGGGAACAAGTTTACGGTCTTCAAATTCAATGACCTTCATGTTTTGCATGTCAACAAGAACGTGGATGCCCTCAACTGGACGTGCATAACCATTTTCCATTGGGCAGTCACTCTCAGTTCTACAAAATATAAGAGGTTTAGCAAGTCTTCTGCTTGGAGCATCAGCATCACTGTGGTAACCAACACACCTGCAGCATAAATATGTACATGAAATATCAATAACTTCACACCATCCAATTGCAACTTCCCAGCCGCCAATATGAGGAAAGAAATTGTATCTTCGCTTTAGCATACCAGGCATCAACCATCAGAAGGTCCATGTCTTCAATACCTCTTTTTTTCATCGCCTCTCTAAATGGAGGAAAGTCTTTGACAACAGCTTCACATTCAGCATATTCAACAGCGTCCTGAACTTACAAATAGAATTTTTAAACAAAGTAGCAACATAAATGAGTGAGCAAAGACAGCTCATCTTACAAATACTGATATGTCGTTTCAAATATACCAGCTCCCAAAAGTTGCAAAACTAATAATGCACTTATCAGCTAAGAAAACAGGTTTCATCTTTAGACCAGGCTATTGGGCCATTACAGATGACGTTTATGAAAACAAAATAACAAAGAATAATTTCTTTGATAGTAAGTTGATGAAGCCATGAATTAGAGATTCCTGAAATTACTTGCTATATATGATTTCAAGATATTGGAACATGACAGGTGCTTTGTTTCCCTCAGTTGGAAGGGTTAAAATATAGGCACATGTTTGTTACAAGACTCATCCGTGATAGGTACAGTATCTATAATTCTAGTTTCTTAACTTTTTTTATGATTGCTAACTGGGATGAATCCCAATTAAATAAACAGTGGTTATGAATATTTACTTTCATCATCAGTGCAACTCAAAGACCATATGAACATGAAGAGTGGAAGTAAGAATAAATGCCAGCAAAAAATGACAAACCATTGGAGGCTGAACATCTGGAACAACTTGAGATGAAATCACTTTTCCCCTATGATGTCCACCTCGAGTTGCTGCATGCACTTCAGAGAGCTCCACAATCCATAAGCTTGTCTCATTTGACCGTTTGTTGTAAACAACAAGTCTAGCCCTTCTTGGAGGCAACTTTGTAGGAATTATAGGTCCACCTTTTGATCTAGGAAGCAATGATGGTTGGAAAGGAGGAAAGAAATATGCATCTGCCAGTGCAACAACATGCTTCTCCGGTTCCAACAGAACCACCTCAATGAAACGCATGCTATCTCTGAGCTGAAACAGAAAACAGAACTATTTCAACAATTATCATATCATTTTACAAAAGGATTTAGGAAAAGAGGAAAAGCATATGTAATAACCTCTGGAGTGGCTCCAGCAGCCCTAACAGTTGCCACTGCAACAGAGATTTCAGCAGCAGACAAAGGATCCAAAGGATGGCTGGTCTGAGCCCTTAACATGACTGGTATAACAGCTGAACATAATACAAAAAGACCATCAACTAACCAAACAAAATATATACTGCAGCAGCAGCAGCATCAGTTGAAAAGCTGCTGCAGGAGAGAACATTGAACCACAAAACACAATCCAAGAAACTCAAAGATTTTTTATATCACATTAGAGCAAACGGGGAATCATCCTGGTTAATAATCATGAAATAAAGCAAGGGCGTTTTGTGAGTCACCAAGATGGGGCAGTGGAGGGTATTCATTCTGTGCCATGTAAGACAGCTTCATCATTTAGATACATACCCTCATTGACACATTGACTATAAATTATTATCTTCTAAATTTTCAATGAGTGACTATTTAATTCCCTTTGGTTCCTCCTTTGGTTGTGAAGCAATGTTCATTTGGAGAGACATTACTTGTGCATTTGTAGTCTGAGTGAGAGTTCTATGAAAAATGATTAGAATGAAAATGAGGGAAATTTCTGTTTTGAATTCACAAAGCACAGGTGTTCTATAAACAACTGCATGGCTCCATTTCGACCATACTAAAGTGCACCAAACTTTCGTCTATATCACCAACTTCAAATCCATAACTTAGAAAAAAACCTGCCAATGAGGGTATTCATTTTATATTTCCAAATTGTATGGAAAAACAGAAGAAGGCTTTGTTTCAATAATTATCTTCCTTTGTCTCTGTCTTTGTTTTCCTTCCCATATTTTTTAAAAGCGAAAATATAAAAGGATCAGATAACTTTCACCATATAAAGTTTCTTAATTTTACCATCACAGTAATCTTATAATTATTATTCAATAAATCATATTTACAAAAAGGAATGCACCCATGAAATAAATGACAAAACAATAGAACAAAATCACTGCCAATAAAATATTTTTTCTACCCAGGAACAATCCCTGGCTTTTTTTCATTTTCGTGCGTGGCAAAACAAGTGAGAATTACATTTTTCCTGTGGTTTATTTAAGATCCCGTCTTTTTCTTTGAAAGTAAAGAGCTAATTTCTCAATAAGAAAGCACTAATGAAGTAATTTACTTCCATTCCAAAACATACCGTTTTCTCTTGTTTCACTAAAATCTGAATCATGGGTTCTTAAAAATAAAATTTGAAAAATTGAACTAAATTAATTTCAAAAAATAAAGTGTATACCCAAGATAATTAATTTGCAATTTAGATGGTTATGTCCCAAGTAATTTTGAATTAACATGGTGGTGAATTTTGATTTGATTTTTTATTTTAATTATCAGTATGTAACCTTCTTTAAGTCAGCTGCATGGGAAGCATTAAAAGATATAAAAATAAATAAAATAAGAATATAACAAAAATTAATTAATTAGATAATCTCTTTAAAGAAAATGTAGAAACTTACATAAAAAATTATTAATATTTTTCTCAAAGGTTAAGGAAAATTAACATCGTAGAGAAATAAAAAAAGAGAAATTGTTTGTCTGAATAGCACAGATCCAACTCAAAAATCGAGCCTTTGTATAGAATAGCAATAATATTGGAGTTTTAGCTATTTTCTTCTTGTACCAAATGAATGGTTTGACTGGAAAAAAATTAGAAGAAATTTATTATTTTGTAGAGTTTATATATATATATATATATAATTAAGCTTGGATTTTTTAATTATAGATATTTTTCTCTTTTTGAAAATAAACGATGGAATTGATTACAAACAACAAAAAGAGTTTCATACGAAAAAAATATCATTTAACATATTTGACTATTGTAAAATTACTAAAACAACCTCAAATTAATACACACAGACACATATATATAGGTTCTACATTGTACTTTTCTTTTTTAGGAGAGAAAATCATTGAAAGATAATAAGAAATTGTGTAAAAAACTTTAATGTAAAAATTCAATTAATAATATATATATATAGACATTTATCATGAAATTGAATATAAAAAGGAAGATAATAAATGTGTTCAACTTTTTTCTATTTATTTTTTTAGCCTGGAGTTGAGTCCGCAAAAGGAGTTAAAATCCAGTTTCAAATAAATGTATAATTGATCCTGTGACCCAAAAGAAGAAGAAAATGTCTCAATCTAATTACAATCAATGTTATCTCAGTACATCATATTTAATTTGTTTTTGATTGTTAACTCCCCAATACGAAGAAAAATATATATATATTAATTTGCAGTATATTCAGCTGATTTTATGAGAATATCACGATGATCCCGGGGGTGTTCAAAGACAATGGAGGTGAGGCATTCGAATATTGAAACAGAATGAATCGATTTATCAAAAATAAATAAAAAGCATGAAATGATCAAGTAAAGGTAGAGAGAGGAAATACTTTTGGTAGCGGAGGCTGTTTGGGGAGGTTCCGGCTGAGAATCGACAGCGGGGCGGCGATCAGCGGAGGGAACCGTCCAATCTTGCGGAACCAAAGAGGAGGCGGAGGTGGCGTCACGGCGAATGGGAGGCGGAGCAGTAGTAGAGTCACAACAAGGAGGAGAAGGCGTCGTCTTTTTCGAAGTTGAGGCCATTGTAAAGGATTCACAAGCTCACCAATCCCACCAAGATAAATCTCCTTACAATTTACTGACATACAACACTCCCTTTTCTTCTTCGTCTTCTTCTTTACCACCCTCTGATCCTCAAACAGAACAAACACAGAAATCTCTCTTGTTTATTATAGAAATAGTAAGAAAGATGCGGTGCTCGTAGAGAGAAATGTGAAGAGAGAGAAGTGTGATTTGGAGGCAGGAGAAGTTGGGGAGAGAGTGAGAGCGAGCGAGAGATGGGATGCGTAGTAGGTTTTATATACAGCGGGGAAGGTGGTGGTGTAGCACGTGCATAGAGAGAGAGATGTAAAATTTTGAGAGGATTATAAGGTATTTTGCTTTCTTTCTTTTTTTGTAAAATGGAAATTTAGAGGGACTTATCAAGATAAGTAGGTTTTGATAGGGGGATCTGCTTGTGCTAATGTACATATATTAGGGTCCAACACTAATTTCTCTTTTATATTAGCTTGATAAGGCCATTGGACATTTCCTCTTTTTTTTCTTTTTTTTGTATAAGGACCTGTATTCTTGAATATCTCTTCAATTGACCCCCACTTGCTCCCTCTTTTTTTTTTTCCTTCTAATTTCACTTTGTTCGGCTCATCGGCCCCTGCCGAAATGCCAAGGTTACAAAAAGGTAGCAGCTCATGACTAGCAAGCAGGACTGTCAGGTAAGTTTTTTGTATTTTTAGAGTAGCCCCAGGACTCCGAGTGCTAACTTTAATAATGATTCCTATTCTGAGTAATGTTAAAGTTGATGTGACAACAAGTAACAAGTGTCTTTTTCTTTTTTTCATGTCCTTTCTCTCTTTTTTTTCCTGTCTTTTTTTAGGAATCGAATGGAAATATTTTTTATTATTAATATAGATGTCCGAGTCATTTTTCGTAAATCACAGAGCTTGAATTTGAGATAACAAAGAAAACAAATATTTTAGTCTCAAGTTTTTATCACTGGATCATCCACTAAATAGTAAAAATAAAAACATATTTAAGTGGCGATGGGAGGATGCTTCTACTGTTTCTATTGTTAGAGAATTTCTTTTTCTTTTTATGTTTGTCAAAGATAGATCACATCATTGTTTGAAAAAATGGAATTTACCTTAGATATTAGATTGAAGTTATTCAAGAAAATATTAAGATAATAAAATGGATTTTTTAAGATTTAAAAAAAAATCACAATTTGTAAAAAAAAATATGGGAAACTAACATTTGCTAAAAAATTATTTGGAAATAACATGGAATTTCTAATGCATTTCTCTTGCAAAATTAATTGAAATCAACTCCAGATTTTATAAATATTCAATGATATGCTAATAAGACAGGAGAGAAAATAAGATAGAAATAAAAGGAATAGAAAGAAGACATGAGGGCCCCATTTTTTACACATTTATAAAAATATTAAAATATTGAGAAAGTAAAATATTTTCAACTCAAAAATAAAATCAAACATCTCTTCCATCATTAACATTAAAATAGAAATCTTGATTTTAGGGTGGTACGGAAGCAAACTAGATATTTCAATAAAGTATCATTTCCACTAAACTTATCATCTCCATCAAAATAGATATACTCATGGTTGTGCTCAGCAGATTTTTAAGGAATTATCTCATCTAAAATTTTAAATTAATAGATGAGACTTCAGAAATATAATTTATATTATTTTTCTAATATACCATTTCAAGTGAAAGCCCTTTGGACTTGAAACTTGCACAAACTCACATTATTTTATGCTTGATTTTTATAGAATATAATAGGAGTGATGAGATTTGAAATCGTGATTCCCAGGTTAATAAAACTCTGATATTATATTAAAAAATTATCTTATCTAAAAGTTTTAGCTAATAAGTAAATACAAAATATAATTTATAAGCTCAACAAAAATAATAATTGAAGAAATCTATGAATAATATATTTTAAAAAAAACAAAGGTAAAAAAGAAGACAGAAAGAAGAAGAACTATCGTTGTTGTCGATGAAAAACTATCAACAACAGGTAATAAAAATGAAAAAAAAATAATTATTATGAGAGAGAAAAGGAGAGGATGTACTGTTTTCTTTAGACTTGTGATGTGAGTTTTTCATTAAGAGACGTCGTCGTTTTCTTGGAATTGATATTCCCTTACTATCATGTTAAACATGACCCATCATTTTCTTTTAATCGATGTCTTTAAAAAGATAAACATGGATGGCTAATGTCTTAATAGCTAATGTTTAATTAATTAAACACTATAACTTGATTATTTCAAATTGCTAAATACCTTTTATATATAATTTTAACACTATATTGGAAAATTTAGAAAAGAAATAGAAATTAAAACTAATGAAGTCATATTTTACCTTGTGGGCTTGAAAGTTGAGCCTGAGTCCGGAAAAGAGTCATTAATCTCTTGATTTCGATAATCTGATGAAAGCATAGATAAATTATTATCTTTATCTATAAAAGGTTTTCTTTTATTTATTTAATGATTAAATTAGAATCAGTTTCGGAAAAAAAATCAATTGTATCTTTAAGAAAGTATTTTTAAGATAATTTTTTTTCTTGTTAAAGTAGAAAGAAAAATTGAACCTGACGCAATTCTCTTTCTTTCCATTTTTTTTTAATAGCCACCAAGTGCTTTTCTTTCTTGTAGGGAAAAGTTGGTTTGTTTGCAAAAAGAATCATATTTCATCATGATAAATATTTTTGATCTATTATCCCATTAAAATTTAAAAAAAAATCTTTGAACTTTGGTCTCATCAAGGTAAAATATTCATAATATCAAGGTTGTCAATACCGTTTTGGTCGCTGTTCCGATCTTTCTATTGGTATGAAATATTTTGGTTTCGGAGCATTTCAGCGTGCCGTTTCAGGGTTGTACTGTTCATATATAATTAGTTATATATATATGGAAAAAAAAATTAAACAAACATAATTAAAATTCAAGATAAATTAACTTTAAATTATACAATCTAAACATAAAGTTAAACAAACATAATCTCAAAATTAGAAACACAATCACAAGTTAATCAAAATAAGGAGGATTTTAAGGCTAGATGGCACACCCAGAATGGTACCGAGATGTTCCGACCGGAATTCGACCGGTATTTCCGGAATGGGCCGGAGTTAAAATCGAGACAAAAACAACGCAATTTTCTTTCGATTTTTTAATGGCACGGAACGGAATGATATTAGCAACCCTGCATGATACACGGTCATATCAGGATAAAATATTTTTGATCCATCAAAGAGCTCAATAATTAGCTAAATCCAGAGATGATAGCTCTTACAACTCATTCACATGCATTTGAGCTTAGTGTTCAGTTAAACCCATAAATTATGGGCATAATAACTTAGCTGACTCACATGCATTTAATCTCGTTGCTTAGTTGATTCCATAAATAATAATTCGTAAACCTTCCATGGTCAGCCTTTTAAAGAGCAATTTCAAATAAACAAACAAAAAAACCAATAAATATAGATACATCAAAAACCTTAAACGATCAAGTTGACGGTTTGTCATTTAAAGCAATGCTATGTTACAAGGTTGTTTGATACAAATAATATATATTCAAATTGACTGGTTAGAATCTTAATAGATAATATTTACTTAATTAAATGCTGAAACTTAGGTATATAGAATTAATAGTTAGTTTCTTGAAATAATAATCAAAGTTTTGTTTTACATTGCATTTTAAAAATATTTTCGAAAAAAATTAAAATTTTAAAAAAATTATTTTTATTTTTTATGTTAAATTGAATTTTTTTATGCTTTTAGATCATTTTCATGTGCTGATGTCAAAAATAATTTTTTTAAAATAAAATAAAATATTATTTGAATGCATTTCTAAATGAAAAACTTTTTCAAAAGTAATTTCAATCATACTCTCTAGCGGGCAATAAGTCACCTAGCAATTAATAGTTACTTTTAGTAAGTAGTTTTAATTTTATAATAAAAAAATTTAGAAATAAAGAAAATATTGAATCTATCCTCAAAAAATAAAAAGAAAATTAAAGATTCTTTAACATGATTAAAATTTCTAGGATTGAGATCATCCCATGATTTTTCTATGCAGTGATTATCATGTTAGTTAAACTTAAAATATTAAGTTTAGATAATATGTTCAAATTTAGTGCAGTGCAAGAAAATGACAATTTAATTATTATTTTTACTGTATTTTCTTTCACTCAGCTAATTCAAATCATCAAAATTCAAAATTAGTGTTCAGATTCGAATATATGAGACGTTTTAGACCGTTTTTGAGGGAGCAGCTAGCAATCTACTATCAGAATCATTGTTATTGAGTTTTTAAAAAAAGATTTTCATTGCTACCAAACAAGATTTTTCTTTTCTTTTTGAGAATTTAATGATGATCAAAGCATGAGAAACTAATCTTCAAAAACGGGAATGGTCCTTTTGTAGCAAAATGTAAGGACAAAAGAGCAGGGCCGGAGCATTTATTGTGTTTTGTTGTCTGGCTTTGTGCTATTTATATGCATTTTTATTTTTAAATGAACAAAATTGTAATTTGTTTTAATCAAATAAGGTTTTAGTGTAAAAATTGATAGATAAATATAGTGCATTGTTTTTTTTTTAATTTTTTAATCAAATAATTTTAAAGTTAATTTATAACTAAATTCCATTATAGAGCTAGAATTACATATGAAAGATAAGTATAAAATAGCTAAGTTGACTTTGGGAAAGAAAGAATATTCAACAAGTTCATTTATATAATATTAACTAAAAATTAAAACATGTGATTGTTTTACTGTGTGATGTACTGTAGCTTATGAGGTGATTTTACTATGGACTTCAACAGTGCACAAGCGATTATACCTTTAATGATCTCGAAACTGTTTGTTGTTGACTGAGATGTTTTTGATTTTTCATCTTATTTTAAAACTACATCTTCGATTCTTCTCTTGCACCATGTGTCCATACACGTGGCAGCCACTGTCGTGGTTGCTGCTCTCTTTCTCTCTCTATCCAAAGCAAACAATTGGAACGGAATTTGCATCGTTATTTTTTGCACCAAGGTTAGGTTTAAGAGGGATATTCAATGTCTTTGTCTTCATCTTCACAAAAATCTTGTCAAAACCTTGACAAAAAGAACTGTACATTATCTATACTTGCAAACTTTTACAAAAGTCAAAGAAAACAATTCGTAATAAGAAAAAATCTAATCTAATATTTTTTAATGAAGATGATAATTTTATACTGATGATTTTGTTGAAATCTACTAAACAAATAAATTTATATTTATTTAAATTCATATATTGTATAGGACTCGAACACCACAAGAATTCTGCATGAATTTATTATTTTGTTCAAATTTATATATATAAAAATATCACATAATTAATATTTTTTATATTGAAAAAAATATGATTCCAGTCGCGACAAAGCACGGGTAAGTGGCTAGTAAATATATATTGGAAGTTCAAGTTGAGGTAGATTTCCAATTGGATTTGATATCCTAACTATTATCTATCATGTCTAGAAAAAAATATAGTTAAGTAAATATTCACCAAGTTTAGATGAAATTGTCATTACTAATTATATCCAAAGTAATTTGGAATGATAATATAGATATAAAATAATTCTGAAATACTCTCAGCAAATCTTAATTTGATTTTAGATGTGTAACCATGGTTCTATACCTTTTTTATTTTTAGAAAAAAAGTCAGAACACTTTTAACTATGAGTTTATATTTTTTATATGAATTTACGCCTGTCTTCTTTTAAGATATAAATGAAAATAAAGTAGCATAGATGCTATATATATATATATATGAGAATCAAGAACAGATCACATGTCTTGACAGTACTGTACAGTGTATATCTTTGCATATATTTTATAAAACCAGAGATAGAATAAAGAAGGTAAAAAGTTGAAAAACATTCCTACCCATGCACGTGACTGATGCCGGTGCATGTTGCCCTGTGCTGACTAGATTAGACCAGACCCGTGATTAAACAGGTCATCATGTACCTCATAAAAAAATAATAATAATAATAAACAAGCCTAATTAAAATATGTTATGTAATCAAGAAATTCTTCTAATTGTTAATGCTATGTATATCGTCATACTTTTCGTCACTCACTATTCCCTTCTGATTTTTTCTTATTAAGAAAAGAAAATGTTATATTGTATGGAGAAGTTTTATTACCATCAAGAAATAACATAACTAGTTTATTCTTTAAATTTACTTTTTTTTTAAATAAAAATAATATTTATAAATAGAGATATTTTTATTATTTTTTATAACTTTGGTCACCTGTTTTTCTTTCAAAAGTAATTAATTGAATGAGGCTGTCCCCATACAAATTTTCTTGTACGTAGTATAATTTAATGAGGAGATTTTTATTTGTGTTTGTCATGAAATTATCTCATATAAAAACTTAAATTATTAGGTTATGTCTTAATATATACTTTATATTATTCTATACACACACTCTCAAGTAAAAAACAATTTGGGCTTTGAAACTTGCACACAGATTCACATTACCTTTGTGTTTGATTTTTATCGAATAAAATGAGGGTGATGAGATTCAAACTTATGACTGTTAGGTCAATAAAATTTTGATACCATATCAACAAATTATCTCATCCCATCACCAAAAAACTTAAAGGTGAAATGATTCCTTGTAGTTATTTGTTGTAGATCAAATATGAAAATTGAACACATATAGAAAAACGTTTTTTTTTCTTAAAAAAGAAAATTAACAGCTCATACCATCATTAAACCTAACTCATCAACCAATAAAAAACAGTGGGTACTATTATTTCTCTTTAATTAATAAATTATAAAGAATTAATTTATAATTATTAATTCTAAGCCTGTCTATAGTAGTAAAAACTAAAACTAGTTTTCTCTCTCTTTTAACACGGAAGGATTATCGATCTTTAGAGAGCGTTCAAGAGTGATTGTGTTTTTTTGGATGACTTTTAAAAAAAAACAGTATATTATTTAATAGTTATGTATCAAAAATAAAAATAAGAATCATATTATTAAAAAAGATATGTATAAACTGATTCAAACATTTATGTTAATAAAAAAAATAAAATAAAAAAGAACAACACTAGTTCCGTTCAGACAATTTCTAAAACCTCGTGCGACAGTGTATACATGTAGTGTCCGGCAATAGAATGGAGACATCTTGACCATTATAATTTATGCCAATTATGAAAGAATGGGATCTAAATAAGAGATTCAAAGGATCATGATCTTGTCGCTATGGTTGAAAAGACGCATCAACTTTCAAAAGCAATACACGAACCAAGATGCTCTGATCCACTACCTATGAACTTAATTATCAAAGTCGAAAAGACATTGCAACGAGAGCCCTAGCTAGGGTTTGTGGAGGTCCAGGAGAATGTCAACCATGATTATTAAATTGTTTAGTAATTGATTGTTTGACACTATGTTTTATTTTGCATTTTAAATTAATTTTTTTATGTTTTTATATTATATTTATGTGTTAACGTCAAAAATATTTTTTTTTAAAAATATATTATTTTAATATATTTTTGAATAAAAATCACTTTACAAAAACAATCACATTCACACTCCCAAATATCCACTTGCTCGGTCAATAACAAAATGATCTTCTCTTCGACCTATCAAGAATTATTAAGTTTGGAAGAGGGGAGGGTCGTTTTTTGAATGTTGATGGTGGAAGCCAATGGATATCCACTTTGCTTCTGCTTTCTAACAAAAAGTCGAATCACCCTCCCCACCCACCTCCATTATTAGCCGAAATGAATGTAAAATATTATTATTTAGTCAATAACTAACTACGTATTACAGCACTACAAGACTAGTTTCATCCCCCATTTAAGAACTAATTAAGAAAAGAAAAACATTCGAGCCGGCCTCGTTAGCATAAGCTAATGGATATTCTCTCTAACCTCGAGTCAAAGCATGTCTTCGGCTGTCTCTTCGCTAGCCGAAGAGGAGACAAACTGTTTCAAAAGGAAATCTAGAGAAGGGGACTTCCAGTTGTAATTAAAAGGGAGAATTAAAGATTTTTGGAGATTTAGCAAACCTTCTACCTTGTCTTGTATCGTTAACAGCTCATTTCTGTCTTGTTTGGAGGGGGAGGAGATGGTGCTGCTGACTAGGAATAAACTCATCATAATAACAAGAACAAAATATTAAATAGTAAATTAATTATAATGATGTGCTGGATGCACCTAGAAGACGACGGATTTGTTGTTGATTAGCCCTCATATTTTAAATTCTTGCAAGATTTCGATTACTAGTGGCCTTTTAAAAATTTGATGTAATTAAGAGGATGGGAGCGGTTAATTTCACCGTAACAACTGAATTTATTTTCTTTTTTCTTTCAATTATTGAAACTCTTCTAGAGCCGAATTAAAAGAAATCAAACTTGAAATTATGATAAAATACAAAGACTAAAAGATAAGGACCAAAAATAATACACACACAACTAACCCACAAAGATATATGAACTTGCACGAAAACAACGATGACAGAATAAGTGCCCGTTTGGCATGCCGTGCCGCAAAAATTCTTTTTTTTATTTATTTTAAATGAATATATTTTGGTATTTTTATATCATTTTGATATGTTGATGTTAAAATGATTTTTAAAAAATAAAAAAAAAATCATTTTAATGTATTTTGGTACAAAAAACACTTTAAAAAACTACCGCAACTACCCTCCCAAACAGGCCCTAAAAGTAGTCACTTTAGGTTGATTTTTGTGGATTTTCTATATATATATATATAATTGATCATGCGTGTTCCCTCCATCCAAACGTGTCACTAACATCGTAAGAGATCCATCAATGATGTTCATTTCAAATATATCCGATTTTTAAAACTCGAAGAATCATAAATCCATTTTTAAGTGATCTGTGTTGCCAAAAATTGCTAACTTTTAAAAGAGCCAACCTGTACCAAGCTACATGCCAAAGCAAGAACCATGCTGGGCATGGGATGGATCCGATTCTTTTCCGCCAATGAATGATCCTCATGCCTGGTTTTGTTTACGCAACATGAACTAGCATCCAAAAGCGGGCCATGCAAGTTGTTAATAAAATTTCAATATTTAAGTAGCATGATTCTGGCCCGGATGAATTAATAGATAGGGTTCGATGAATAAAACAAATATAATAATAATTATCTATAAAAAGATGAGTATCAATATTATACTCTCAGATCAGATGAGAAGAAAGAGAAGGAAAGCTTATTGAAAACTCACCGTGGACACCACTCCACCACCGGAATGAGTGGTGGATTTGGAGTGAGATCATTGAGACGGTGTAAACATTTATGGTAAAGTTGCCTGACAATACTGAAAAAGAACTCACACGCTGTCAAAACAATGATTTTCAATAAGCGTACTTTGTAACATCGATGTCTTAGCTTGTCTCTATACGTATATTATTGTTGATTTACTATTTGACATGGCTACCGCTGGGGTATAGTGGTATTTTTATTGCCGGTTTTTTTTGTTGATATCGCCAGCTTCGGAGAATGTTTGGGTAATTTTATATTTTTTTATATTCTATTTTAGAATTACTGCAAGCGTGTCTGCTTGATGCGCTATCAATTTTATATCAAAAACGTCTTTCAGGCAGCGCATACGGTGGTCGAACATGTCTAACCGTAGTATCTCTAGATGTGTTGCCGTGTTCTCTTTTACATTGTAGTGCGTGTGTCAGCGGACGGCAGAAGGAGAATCACCAGTGGGTTGTTCTTCTTTTTTTGCCTCTTTTCTCTCTTCTGCAACGGCAAATACATGTCGGTCTTCTATGTTAGTGGGTGTTTTATTTCAGTACCCGAGCTTTTGATTCATTTTTCTTCATGATGTCTTTTATAGATTTTTTTTTCAATTTTGTCCTTCAATTGAAATTGATTATATATGTTGTTTTTCATTTCAGTCCTTGTTCTATTGATTTTTGGTTTGTATTTGGTTCCTTGATTTTTTTTGGTCAATATGTTTTAATTTATTTCAATTTTGTCCTCCATTTGAAATTGATCATATATGTTATTTTTCATTTCAACCCTTCTTCTTTTGATTTTTTGTTTGTTTTAACTCTCTTTAATTTTTTGGTATTCAAGGTTTTAATTTGCTGTAATTTTGCCCTCCGATTGAAATTAATTATATATTTTGTTTTTTATTGTCTTTAATCTTTTAATTTTTTATTTGTATTGATTACTTTGATTTTTTCGATCCTTCTTAGACAATCTTTATTTTTTATCACTATTTATTTATTTATGCTTTTTGTTTTGGTTTTTTTTCTTTTTGTTATTTTTTTAATAGTCTTTTTTGGTTTAGTCTTGAGATTTTAATTTATATTGGTGATCATTTTAAAATTGATAGTTCTTTTTTTTTCATTTTTTATAGTATTTTCTATTATTTTTATTTGCTCTTCATATCAAATGATATTTTTGTGCTTATAATATTTATTTTGGTTTTTTTTTTTTCTTTCTAGATGCTCTTTTGTTGAAGGTTTTTTTTTTTAATTCTTTGAGATAATTTTATGGTTTTCATTGTTTACGCAATAATAATGATAATTATAGTGATTGTTTTTTTAATTGTTTTTTTTGTTTACTCTTTTGTAAAAATGTTTTGCTTTTTTTTTTATTTCTCAGGGAAATTTAATAATTATCATTATTTAGGCAGTAATGATAATAATAATTTTAATTGTTATGGTCATGATAATGATATGACCGTTGCAATTGGTTTTCAATGACGTTTACTTTCTTTATAAAAAGAAAATCAACAATTTATTTTTGTTGTTTAGTTATTGTAGGTGATTACACAATTTATATTTTATTATTGTGTTTAATTTAAATTAAATTAGAAATGAATTGAACCTAATACAATGAATTTCATGATTCGTGTATCAAAATCTTCTTGCCTTTTTAATGGCAATGATAATTAAAAAAATAAATTTATATCGATTTAAAATTTATATATATTATTGGAACCTTGCGCTTTATAAAAAAATTGCACAAATTTATAGTATTATAGAAAATATATTGCATTCTTAATATTTTATGTTGAAAAAATAATAATTCTGATCACGGTGAAATGTGAGTAAGTAGCTAGTATATATACACACACACTAGAATGGTGATTATGCTACGTTGTAGGTATAAAATATTCAAATATAGCAAGTATTTTTTTTCTTTCTAAAAAACATTTCATTACTCGGTTATAGTCTCTATCACTTAAATAAGTTGACTTCATTTAAATCATACGAGAGAGAAAAAAGAACAATGATAACAAATAGAAAAAACTAGTTAATTACCAGCATTACATTGCGGGTCGAACAAATATTTTTTATAATTATTGGGATTGAAACAATTAATATATTTTGCTAGTTCAAAAATAAAATATAATATCTATACATGCAAGGTTTTGATATAATGAAACATGTCAACATACCCTATTATAACAACAACAACATCAAAGACTTAACATCTAAAAATATCATTACTATTATTGTTAAAAGAATAAAAATTATTAAATTATTCCGAGAAGAAAAAAACTCAAAAACATTAATAAAAGAGGAAGCAAGAAAAAAAATAAAACTATTATTATTATTATTATTATTATTATTATTATTATTGCGTGAATAATGGAAAAATAAATCAATAAAAGAATGAAAAAGCCCAAAAACTTTAACAAAAAAAACATTATTAGCTAAAAAAAATCATTTGACGTGAAAATAAAAAACTAATAAAAAAACAAAAAGAAAAACCAAAGGGAAAAAAAAAAAGAAATATCAATTTTTAAATGATCATAAACACAAACTAAAATTTAAGAATAAAATTTTTTGAAAAAAAATTATCTCAACAAAATAGAAAATAATAAAAATTAAAAATCAAAACTAAAGGCATATATATTTAAACATGGACAAATATATAGACTATTTAAGAACTATAAAAAACTAAAAGAAATTAAAATCAAAAATTAAAAGTATAAGGACCAAAACAAAAACCAAATATATTATCAATTTCAATCAAATGAAAAAATTGAAAAAATCAAATAAAGTATAATATTTATACATGCAAAATTTGATATAATGAAACACATATTATAACAATAGGAATATCGAAGCCTTAACATCTAAAAATATCACTGTTATTATTGTTAAAACAATAAAAATTATTAAATTATCCCGAGAAAAAAAATCAAAAACATTAACAAAAGAGGAAGCAAAAAAAAAATCTAAAATTATTATTATTATTGCATTAATAATGGGGAAAAATCAATCAAAGAAAAAAAAGGTCAATAAATTTAACAAAAGAGCAAACAAAAAATGAAAATAAAATAAAATTATTAGCTAAAAAAATAATTTGATGTGAATATATATATAAAGCTAATAAAAAACAACTAAAAAAAAGAACAATAAAAAAAATTGTATAAGTTAAAAAATGAAAAAAAATCAAAAAAAAATATAAGCATAAAATAAAAATGATAATGACAGGACATTATCATTCACAGCTACAAAGAAAGGATGAAAAAATTGAATCGGTAACCTCCTCAATATACAGAAATCATAATCATAAGGAGTGAAAGGAATTGAAGAGGAAAAAAAAGACGCATAAAAGGTTACGCATAGTTCAAACCAATGAACCTGCTTAGAAAACAGACACCTTATCCACTAAGTTACAGGTGTTGTTTTTTTTTGTATTTTACTGTGAAAAATAAATAAAACTAGTAATTTGGCAAACCGAACAAACCAAACAACCCGAACCGACCCAAAAATTGAGTAATATTATTGTAATACAAAGTATTTGTCTCACAGTTTACAATAACTGAACTATGATTTCTTTTAATAAATAGTATAATATATCATGATAACATGAGAAAAAAGACTTTATCCGAGATAGAAAAAAAAAAACGATGTTATTTATGTTTTAACAATTAAATATAGAAGGACAAACATGGTAAGAAAAACCTAGTATGGGCTGATCCAAGTCAGCACATCATACATGTAATATGGATATTAAGGGATGAGCTAGTTGAGATTAGCATGACAAGCCTCCTTCCAAGGTCAGCGGATGTGGTGAGTGCACACACTGAACAATTAGTTTTTATTTAATTGTTAGAATTAATTTACAGTTGCTCAGTGAAATTACAACACATTGAAAAAGGATAATAGAGCCCCCAACATGATATGATTCCATTAGTCAAACTACTGGGACTTGAAAGCATGAACTCTTCATATATATATATTGGGTCGAGTGACTTCAATCTCATGGAGAATCTAGTCAGGCCTGATGGAGACAATGGTACCCAGGACTACGACCTAGCAACAAAATGGTCCCTACTTGTTTAACTTTTTTTTGTATGAACATGGATATTCAGATCGTATATCTTAACTAATCTTATAAATTCTAAATTAATGGTTATATATGTTTTTCAGTAATTATTATATTAGCAGTCATATAACTTGAACCTAAAACATTAGAAAGAACAAATCTTTTTAGTCTCAAAATCTTAGCATTGTATCATTTACTGTATGGTTCTTTCCCTACCATCCTTTCTGCTACAAGTGCTGCTGGACTGACTTCATGAGACCATCCCAAAGTTGAAACTTTCAAACTTTTCATCAGATTATTGTGGGTGTTTATTTCCATCCTCTATTTGTGGGGAAAGATACAGCTGCAATAGGGTTTCTGATAAGCAAAAAGAAAGTTGATTTCATGAAGAGTCACGCAGATCAATTTCTTTTTCCTCTTAATTTTATGACTTATATCTCACCTACTTCTTTTTGTGGCTTTGTCCTTTTAGATTTCTGGTCATCATCTTCCGACTGGTCTCTCTCTCTCTCCCTCCCTCTCTCTCTCTCTCTCTCTCTCATTATCTTTTCTTTCCTTTTCTGCTTGTGGCCTTTCCCGTGGGATTATTTCATTAAATCCTCGTTTATGTATTTATGACACAACATGTGTATCATCCACCAATCCAAATATAACATGTTCGGAGAGGCAAAAAAGATTTATGACAAAAAATAAATATATTTTTTTAATTCGATATTGGTAAAATCTGGTTAGCGTGTTCTAACAAGTTAGCAAGCTATAATCAATTGAAGTCGCCTATATTCATTAGTTATTATTTGGGATTTTCGTGATTTTCCATAGATATCTTACTCTTATATTTAGCTTAGGAATCTTAATACCAATTGAAGTTTATTTGTTGTGAAACTTTTAATAAGGATCCTTTTTATATAAAATATTAGATCTATAACTAGTATAAATAGAGTTATCTAGTTTATTTTTTCAAAATATATTATTAAGATTATCACAATGATTATTCAAAACTTTTTGGTTCATAGTTTTCTCTATAGTTTAACTACACTTTCTCACCTTGAGAGCCTAGTTTTTTTTCTTTTTAGTTTAGGGTCGTAATTTTTGAGATCCTGAAAAATCTATATTTTACTATACTCTACATCAAATGGTATCAAAGTAGATTGATATATTTGATGGCAGGAGACATTTGCTTCATCTTTCCACCTTTTGGTGAAGGAGTGGAGGACATCTAGATTTACAAAACAAAGGCTCAAAAAGCAGCACAAAGAACCCTATTTTTAGATTTTACATAGTACAATATTGATGAAATCTTGAGAAAAAAATTATAGACTCTTACATATGCCTGAAGTTGATTCAACAGTTGTGGAATTGTTTGACAATGTACAATTTAATAGCAAACACAATAGATAGTGGGTTTTCACTAAGAATATTTTTATTGATGGGTGAACTATCAATAGGAAACTTATGTGAACTATAAAGAGTAATTTGCAGGAGAATCCAAATTATTTTGTTAATGGTTTCAAGAACAAGATAAAATTGACTAACAGTGCAACTAGGATTGAAAAATTAAAAATCAAAAATCAAAAGGTGAAAAAAGAGGTGGCCTTGTTAGTATTGTTAATCCTATTCTTTGAAAACAGAAATCATAAATTGGTGCAAAGTCAGAGGATAAAGCTATTTTTAAACTAACTATAATGATATATTCAAAATACTTAATTCTTTTAAAGTGAAAGAGTATAGTTTTTCATGATAAAATCAAAGATGAGTTTTTTTTCAAGTAAGAAGAGAGCTCAACATATGATGTTTTTTGACAAGTCCAAGTCCAGAAAAAGTTTGGATGAGTAAAACAAGTTTTCTAATAAAAACAAACAGAAAATTTGATCCAACCATCATATCAAGCTTAATTTGATCAATGTGTTCTAAATTTGACTTGGTTTTTAGTTACCGATATCAATTCGTTATATATTTATCGGTGCATATAAACCTTATTCAATTTTATTAAACTTACATTTCAAAATTTAAATTTAGAATTAAAACTTTTTGCCGCTATAAAAACATTTTGATAATGACTAAATACTCTTTTAGCTAATATTTTTTTTATTGGATTGATAGCCCAACATAAATCAATTAACTAATAAAAACTATAAATTTCAGTTCATACTCTACCATTGCATATATCAATTTTAACCTTGTATTATATAAGAGTCGCTAATATTTATCCCTAACAAAAAAAAATGGTGGGAGCGGGCTACACAGCATAAGTACAATAATAATTGAAAAATAGTATTTTTTTTTATTTATAAAATTATTTTTAATATCTTACATAAAACGATATAAGAATATAAAAAAAAAATATTTTTTAAAAAAAACAAATCATAAAACGTCGTCGTTGAATTCCAAACCACGCCAAAAACACAATAGGCCAAAACATCAGTGTAGGCTTTTCAGTCACCGGCTAATACAGTACTTGACAACTCTGATATATTAAAAAAATAAGAAATAAAAAGAAAGGAACAAGTGGTCATATTTTATGCAATGCAATGCAATGCAATGATTAAGACATATATATGGACTCTAAAGTATAAAGGGCACTTATAGTGGATGTGATTTTGTTGAAGTGCTTATTTTTTAAGATATGTTTTTGTCTGAAAACATATTAAATTAATATATATTTTTATTTTTAAAATATATATCTTATGTCATATATCAAAATAATTTAAAAAGATTAATTAATAAAAATTAAATATTTTTATATCATGAAAATAAGGAGTGACTTCATATCTAGGAAAGTTGACAATCCAACATTGCTAATTAACTTTTTTTCTTTTTTCTCTTCTCATGTCGTCTAATGAGACAATGCTTAGTGACGACTAAAAGGTTGAAATTACAGATAGATAAACTATTTCAAAGTCTGAGGCTCTGGAAAGCATTGTTCAAAGCTTGGATCTTCCCGATTGTGAAATATGAGCTGACCCCTAAAAGATAAAAACCCCTTTATAAGAACATTTATGTTTTCTAGTTGAAACAATGGGCAGCATGCCCCTGGATTTGAAGGACTGGAGTACAGACCAATAATAAAAAATAAAGTATTTTTGCTGTTCTTGTGGGAGCCTCAGTTTTTTATTGGGCTTCGGTGCTTTTGCTTCCCCAAGTAGACCCAAACATGTGAAGGGTTTTGGGAGAACGAAAAACTCTTTAAGTCTTCTCCATGCCATAATATGTAAGGTTAGTTTTAAAATAGAGTTGAAATTGCTTTTTAGAAAATATCTAAATAATATTTTTTTTAAATAAAATAAATGCTCACTCATCTAACCCTAAAAAAATTATAATTTTTCAACATAAAACATTATTAAAAATAAATAATATGATTCTATTTTAAATATATTGTTCTTTTGTTTTTGGTCATCCATAGACCCCTAAAGCTCACAAGATATTAATGCCGATATTGTATTTTAAAATATTTTTTTAAAAAAAAATATTTTGTATTTTAAATTAATTTTTTTAAAGTTTTTATATCATTTTGATGTCAAAATAATATATATTTTTTTAAATATAATTTTAATACAATTCTGAATTAAAACCATTTTCAAAAACAAAAACAATACTAATCTACTTTGCTTTTAGGATCTTTCTGGATAGCCTTTCGAATTTGGAAAAATAAAAACAAAAATGTGATAAGGGATGATGTTATATATTTATAATCGTGATTCGACTACAGTTATATTTTATTTATTATAAATTAAATAAAAATTTAATCAAATATTTTGAATATCTATTCAAAGATCTATTACCCAAATACTATTTATTATATATATATATATATAATAAATCATTTTTCTGCTTTTAAAAAGAAATTTACCATCATCGTAAACACAGTTCTATCATTTTTGGCCACCTATATCGGCATGGATTATATCAAGACTTTATCAACTACAACAAAGAGCCTAAGCAACTGTGTTCATAGTCACGCAACCTAAGTTACAATCACATGCTTATGAATTTTCCAAACATGAATTCCTAAACTGAATGAGACGTGGCATTCATACTATGATTTTTCAGCCCCTCACGTCAAAACAAACGATCAACACCAAGGCAGCAGCAACCACCACACAGATGGTTTTCCATCACATATGGTGGTAGACTCCGGAGAAGCTGCAATTGTTCATTAAATTACCAAGGTCTCCGACCACCAATAGGCACAGTATTAGATCCAGAAATCGAACCCCTGTTGCCGAAGCTGCCCCCTCGTCCTCTGGAACGGAAGTTACCTGAAGAACCTATGAACAAGAGAAATAGATAGAGATTCATAATCCTTGAAAAGACCCTTACACTCAAGCCAGACTAACAAAACCATATATTTTTACCTCCAAAAGAACCAGAAGACCGAGACAAAGCAGATAATGCTGGAGGCACAATCTGTCCCGACTCTTGCAGAATTCTAATAAGTCCCCTGGCGAATTTTGCATTTGATTCTGTGAAAAAGGAAAAGGCAGTTCCCCTAGCTCCTGCACGACCAGTTCGGCCTATCCTGTGAACATAATCCTCGAGGCTGGAAGGAAAATCATAGTTGATCACACATTTTATGTCCTTCACATCTACAAGAATTGGAGTAGAAGTTAAGTGAAAAGAATTAATACATAAAGTTCACTACATTCACATAAGTGTAGGACAATAGGACATGACAGACGCAGATGCGAAGGGTGGTTCATTCTACTTGAGATCATTTGCACAAATTATAAATATTCTCTGACCCTTGATCAAAATGATAACTCTGCTTTCAGGATTCTCAATCTCAGAATTAAAGCTATCAAGCTTCAGAAAAGATAGCTAAATAAGACTCTGGACCAAAACCTCAAAGGATGAGCATGCCTAGTTTATGAAGTTTTTTAGCCACTATGACACCTGATTCACAGCCTGAGAATCTTTTAGGCACCCCCTTATCCCTGCACCCCTAACATCCAAGTGATCAATTTAAGACAAACACATTCATGAAATAAATGTGCCCACCTTAACCTTGCAGGGATAAGTAGCAGCTTCGCCACCACTATATTCACATCCAACAATCTAATAACCATTTCAGTCAACCCGGCTGCCAAGATAAACCAGCTTCATAACTGTGGATGGGCAACAATTGCTTGCAAACATGTTACGTAGACACCTGTTAGTTGGAGCCATGTCATATTAGGCAATTCATGCAAATTTACTGCTTCACTAAATCCAGATTTCTAGATTATTACTTCCATGCAAAAACAGTAATGCAACTTCCACAGCCCACATACTACGACATCTCCATGATAAACAGACTCCACTAAATCTTAAAACTGCTGTCCACAATACCAATGGACAGTGCTCCCTGTGTCCATGTAACATGAGCTGTTAAAATTGCAGTAGCTCCAAGCAAGGCAAACTTATGGGATATTCTAGCGAATATGAGAAACCAACATGCCTCTCAATCCATCTTTAAAATCCCTTTGAAGTACAGCACCAAGCTTTACAAGTTAGTACAGCAATCAGCAGGTGAGTATGCATATTGACAGCTTGCCTTGCACCCATACCACAAATTATATTCAGGGAAAACTGGATAGCAGCCGGCCGACTTGCCTATCTTCAAATTTCTAGACAGAAGCAAATAGACCTAGGACTCCAACACATAAAGATCCTACCAAGACCCCGTGCAGCAACATCAGTGGCAGTCATTATCGCACTTCTGCCACTTTTGAATTCTGCCAGGACCCAATCCCTTTCAGCCTGGTTTTTATCACCATGGATGGATAAAGCTGGCCATCCATCCATTCTCAACTGCCTTGTAACCTGGTCACAGCCTTTCTTTGTCTCCATGAAAATCAGAATCCGACTTCCATCCATCACTTCTTTCAGTAATTTGATCAGCCTGCACAGATAAGACATATTAAAGCATCTATTTCAACATACTAAGAGATCAATTTTACTCTGAAGCAAGCTGACATGACAAACCTATTGTACTTCTCCATGTCCATGACAACTTCAACAACTTGGTTTATAGATTGGTTTGCCTTTAAATCTGACGATCCTATGATTACCTAAAACACGGTAAAATTCTCAATAATAATGGGTGAACATGTCTAATAAAAGCAGACCATAATAAAATCAAAACAATTATATGACAGTAATTGAGAACAGCTAAAAACTAAGACCTTGTATGCGTTATGCAAAAACTGCCTAGCTAAAATTTCAACCTCCCTGGGCCATGTTGCACTCCAATATAATGTCTGTCTATCTGGTCGAATCTGCAACAAAAATAGACCTCTTAGAATACAGTGTCAAAGGATTTCCTGACTGGTGAAACTCCATTCTAATGACAGTTTCTGGGCTGGCATTCTGGCAAAATATACAATTCAGTTCAGCATGAATTCCTTACTTACAAAATTCATTATCCCGCCAACACTCAATTTAGTTCAGTAAAAATATTTTTAAAAATCCAAGTTATTCAGTGTCAATTTTGTGTGAAGATCAAGATCAGACAGAAAATGACACCAGATCCCATGCTAACAATGCAGTTCAATCTAGAGGCAAAAGTCACATTAACGTGTTCAAATACACTAGCAGACAAATAGATCTTTAAATGTTTAAAAAGACATTAACATAACTACCTTCAAAGCTCCAAGCCAAAAGTTAACTTATTTGGTGATTACAGGAATATCAGGAGTTGAATTAGTTAAATTAAAAAAATCTTGTTAAAAATCCTTACTTTGTAAGGCCATCATATTAAAAGATGAAGCTATCGATTGATGCTTACTTGAGATATAATTTTCCTAATTTGAGGCTCAAACCCCATGTCCAACATTCGATCAGCCTCGTCCAACACAAGGTATGTGACTCTTCGCAAATTTGTGTGTTGAGCTTCCAACATATCTATTAGTCGACCAGGGGTAGCTATGACTATTTCAACACCTGGCATAAGACAGATCTTGAATCATCACCACCCTTCACCAATCTGAATCTGAATATATTTGCTAATACCATAGAAACTACACAAAAATAGTAAAATACCTCTTCGGAGATCACGAATTTGGGGTCCCTTGGGAGCACCACCATATATGCAAGTGCTCCTAATATTAGCATGTGAACCAAACTTGAAACCTTCCTCTTGAATTTGAACTGCCAGCTCTCTTGTAGGTGCTAATACTAACACAATCGGACCATCACCTTGTTCTAAACGGCAATAAACAATAAATACCACACAGCTAAATATGATAATGCAATTTCAAAAATCCAACTTAACCAACAAGGCAATCAATACTAACCCAATCGAGGCTGAGCAGCAACATGCACAAAAGCTGGTAGCATGTATGCCAATGTCTTACCAGAACCGGTCTCAGCAATGCCAATTAAATCTCTACCTTTTAGAGCCATTGGCCACCCTTGAGCCTGAATTGGTGTTGGCTCAACAAAACCCAACTTAGCAATCACCTGTAAGCAGTAATCTACGACATATAACCATAAAAATCAGTCGAACAAAACACAATTTTCAAAATATACCACGTTAGCATTGATGTGAAAAGATTGAATTACCAGGGAAATTGGCCTCATGAAACAGGCGAATAGGCTTAGGCACATCATGGCCTTCAACAGTAATCTCTCTTCTTGTACGATACATCACCACTTCATGTTCGGACATAGCCCTAATCGAAGGATTCTCAAGGTAAAAATTCTTCTCGAAAGGGACCAAATTCCCAAAATCCTGCCTTGGAAGTGAAATATTATCCAATTCTCCTCTTGAACCTCCTCCTCCATGCCTCCCTCCTCTTCCACCACCACCACCATACCCCCTCCCACCACGGCCACCACCACGACCAGAACCAGAATTCCAGCCTCTCCCACGAACATCATCATTTCTTCTATCCCCGGTATAAAAACTAGATCCACGGCCCACCACCGAACCCCATTCCCCTTCCTCCTCCTCCTCCACCGCCTCGTCCAACACTGAATCCACTAGCAGGAGGCTCAAACGCAGGATAACCTCCACCAACTGGAGCAGGACCTCCTCTACTCGCAAACGACGGAGGCAGAGGACCACCTCCATTTCCATAAGGAACAGGTCCACCGCGCCCGTAAGTGGACCCCACTGGTGTCTGTTGGCCCATTAAGTCACTGAAAAGAGAACCGATTGACAAAAGAATCCAGATTTTTTTTTAAAAATGAAACCTAAGAGCAGAAATAAAAAAGAGAAATTAGATTGAAACAGAGAGAGAATAGAAATGCCTGCGACGGTGACGGTAAGATTCGGGGTCGGTGTACCGGTTGTCGTAAGGGTTCATCACTGGCAGCGGATTCGATTTCTGCTTTGCTGGCTTAGCTAGGGTTTATTCGATTTTCTTCTAATTTTGGGGGGCAAGTGAAGAAGAAGATTGAAGTTTTTTTATTTATAAGATCGCGGGAAATAATAATAAAAAATTGTCAGTATTTACTTTTTAAGGCAACCGCTTTTAGGTCTGTAAACTACAAGTCGACTCAACAACGATCGTTAAGATGAATGACAGGTCGTCTCCCAGCGAAGGTTATTAATGTTTGAGGATGAAAAATCATCCTTCAACTCTTTATGTTTTGTTAATGTGTAAATGTTTGAGCTGAGAAATTGCGTCACCAATTAAGAATTTGTTCCAATTAAGATACAAGTGCTTGGATTCTTGAACTAGTTAGTCAACCGCATCCATGTATTTTGATAGTGTTTTTTAATAAACAAATAAAATTTTTGCATTAAATTATTATTATTATTATTATTATTTGATTGTTTAGATGTGTTAGTATCAAGAATAATTTTAAAAATAAAATAAAATATTATTTTAACATATTTATAAATAAAAAAGGTATTTTTAAAAGCAATGTTATCACAATATCAGACAATATCACTATGATTTGAACAATTATTGAAAGCCTTAGTTTGATTCTTGGTAATTATTTTGGCATTAAATACCTTTACGGGTAAAAATAATAATTTTGAGTAATTATAAGTAAGGAGTATTTAATTTGACATATGAGTATCAAATATAAGATCACCACTATGGATTCCGAGCAAGTCGTTTCACCTTAATATATGTAGTACAAATCAATATAGTAAGTAATAATTTTTTTATATAATTAATATATGTTAAATGTTGGGCTTTATGTACATATATATTTTCTAATTTAAAATTAGAATTTTATTGGTTTCATGCTATGAGAGGTCGCATTGGTGCTTTGTAATAATGACGATGAAATTGAAAGTTACACCTATACATCTTGGTGGTTCGATATTTGTTACAATAAGCTTGAGACCTTTAAAAAAAGTTTAACTCTTGATAATGTCACGACAAAGAATGAAGTCACTTAGGCAAATGCAAGAACCAATTGTATTATTGATAAGCCTGAATGATCTAATAAACGACATAGATATAAATATATTAGTTATATTTATATATTTTGGTATTTTAAATACATGAATGGTGTACTATTGAAGTATTTTAGATTTTTTTGTATGTATATATGTTTTTCCTATTTTTTTTTCACTTCTCAATCTACTTGTAATTATAAAATATAAGAATTTATTCAGTTTGCTTAAAATTTGTTGAGTTTGGTTATTGTTTTTTTTTTTTTGCAAGGTTTTTTAAGTAGAACTAGAATTTAGATATAGTTTTTATACTAGTTAGATTGCTCGCACTACGTTACGGGCTGAATAAATAATTTTTATAGCTGTTGGGATTGAAGCAATCAATAGGTTTTGCTAGTTCAAAAATAAAATAAAATATTTATACATGCAAGGTTTGATATAATGAAATACATCAGCACACCATATTATAACAATAGCAACATTGAAGCCTTAACATCTAAAAATATCATTACTATTACTGCTAAAACAATAAAAAATATTAAATTATCTCGAGAAAAAAAACTCAAAAATATTAACAAAAGAGAAAGGAAGAAATAATAATAATAATAATAATAATTATTATTATTATTATTATTATTATTATTATTATCGCGTTAATAATGAAAAAAATTAAATCAAAGAATAAAAAAAAACCCTAAAAACTTTGACAGAAGAGCAAAAAAATAAATAAAATAAATGATAAAATAAAAATAAAAATTATTAGCTGAAAAAAAAAATCATTTGACTTGAAAATATAAAGAAACTAAAAGAAAGAACAAAGGGAAAAAATAAGACATATCAATTTTCAAATGATCATAAACACAAACTAAAATTTAAAAAATAATTTTTTTTCAAAAAAATACTACCTCAACAAAAGAGAAAATAATAAAAATTAAAAAAAAAAAAAAAACAAAGCTAAGAGCATATAGATATAAACATGAACAAAAATAGGGAATATTTAAGAAATATAAAAAAATAAAGGAATTAAAATCAAAAATTAAAAATATAAGCGCCGAAATGAAAATCAAATATATTATCAATTTCAATCAAAGGATAACATTGAAAAAATCAAACCTTTTGTACCAAAAATATTAAAGGATTGAAAACCAAAGCCAAAATTAAAAGAATAAGGATTGAAATGAAAACGTTATATATAATCAATTTTAATCGAAAAACACAATTAATCAAAACATATATAACAGAAATTAGGACCACACAAAACAATTAAAGAGATAAGGGGTTGAACTGAAAATACCATAAACATAGGGGTCTGTCATGCAATTAAGCATGCAGATGAGAGAAAAAGGGCAAAAAAAGTTCAATTGACCATCGCCACGAATCCGTCCACCATGTTCGGCCACACGCCTCACCATGATGAAGAGTATATGGTGGCGCATCAAGTGAGACACTGGATGAAGATTTTTACCACTAGAAGACGCCGCACACGCCGCACGAAGTGTGCGTGAGGCCGAATATTGTCAGCACATGTGTCAGACGCTAACACAATATTCAGCAGAAAAGAATAATAAAAAAATGATAAATTACTTAAACACCCCTACAACTAACTCTTCTATTTTGTCTTATTGGGGGTAGATAAATATTTAGATATTTTCAAAAAAAATGAGAAATATGTGAAACACCCCACAGGCAACCCCTGATTTTTGTCTTATTAGGGGGTAAAAGGGTTATTTTTCTATGCAATAGAATGTGACATTATAGTGACACCCCCTCTGATAACTTTTGGTTTTTGTCTTTTGTGAGGGTAGAATGATTATTTTACTATGTATAAAAATATAAAAATTCAAAAAAACCGTGACCCAGACACCCGAAACCAAACCAACCCAAACACCCAAAAACTAAACCGACCCAAAACTATTATTGGAATTCATAGTGAAAACACTCACAATGCATAGTGAATCACTTATCTCTTTTAGTATATAGTGTTAGAGAATAGTATAAGTTATATTATGGGGCCTTACCTAACAACTTAAGTTTTTAGATGAGATGATTTCTTAACATGGTATCAAAGTCTTGTTGACCCAGTGATCACGAGTTCGAATCTCACCACCCCCATTCTATTTGATAAAAATCAAGTTCAAGGTGATGTAGGTCTATACAAGTTTTAAAGCTCAAAGGGCTTTCACTTGAGAAGGGTGTTAGAGAATAATATAAATCATATTTTAGGATCATACCTAACAAGTTAAGTTTGTAGGTGAGATGGTTCCTTAACATATAGTATAATAGGAGAAACTCTACCCAAATTTTGTTAAAAATATAAAATTATTAACTCTCTAAATCATTAACTAAATTAAATGTTAAAATAACATAGTAAATGATAAATCTCTCTCTCTCTGTCTCTCTCTCTCTCTCTCTCTCTCACACACACACACACACATATATATATATATATATATATATATATATATATATATATATATATATATATATATATATATATATATATATATATATATATACACGTATCTACTGAAACAGTCATCCAATTGATCTAGTTGTGTTTGAACCGGTCGACTGATTAACACAAAAACTATGATTTTCTTATGATTTTTTTCATTCAAATATGTTTTATGCATAATAAAATCATGATGCATCAAGCCTGCATAGTATATTGGGAATTGTAGCTTGCATGCATTAGTTTACATAATAGAGAAAAGTACCGATGAGAAGCTCATAAATAAATATGAAATAATATATCTGTGAGTGATGTAACTTCCACCCGTAGTTTTATTTATTTATTTTGTACGAGCCCATTGGTTTACTTTACATTTGTTTTTTTGTTTTTAATTTTCTTGTATTTATATGTTACGAGTACATACACTGAAATTAACATAGGATTAGTTTTTGGCTTAATAAAGTTGAACTAAAAAATGTTTGCATCATGAGTTTTTGGCTTCATTTTTTCATAACCATGATACTATAAATTGGTTGAGACCATAGTTTTAAAACAAAAATAAGAGTTGGGTCGAAATAATGTTATTTTTTAGAAGAAAAAAAACCTCAATGGGTTAATGATCAAGTCCTAATTAAGTTAGATCCGAGAAAAATAAATCATTAAATCAACCAAAATTATTAACAAGTACTATTGAGTTCAAGTTTGGATCGACTAAGTAAACTATATCTTGGATATACTATAGTTTTAAAATAAAATGGATGAAACAACAACAATCATTTCTTGGCAGAAACCGAAATCGAGAGGAAGATCATTAAATGAAAGCAATGGCAATCCCTTTTAAAACCGGCATCTTTTGCAGGAGATTAGTGGGATAATATCATTATCCATATTTATAGCTTCAGAATCCCATTTCAAGTCTTCTCACAAGCTCTCTCTATCCAAAGAAAAAGAAAAAGAAAAAGCTTCAAGCCTTCAAGTATTTTTCAACGATACAAGTAAATACTAAACTGCTTCTTTTACATACAATATCCACTTGATCAACGTATAATCTTCACTTCAGCCTGCCTGAAAAGCATGCAAGCTCGAAAAACTTCTTTTCAGAGCTGCGGATAACGTCAGGTCTCTGGGGACAGGATGAAACCGGCTCTATCCCATGCTGACCATCCATAATCTTCTTGCTTTCTCGAATAATACTAACCTCGCAATAGTCTGGTGCATTCTTCTTCACAAATTCTCCTTTTGGCAACTTTTTCCTCAGTAGGCTGTAAGGATGGAAGTGAAATCCTTAAATGAACTGTTGAAAATTAAGTTCTGCAAGTATGTGATTGTGTCGCGTGGAGCTGTACTAATCACTTGGTTTAGTTATCAGCATGGAATGTTTTTGCTGATTATGTCTGGTTGATTTAACTTTGAAGAGAAGTTTTCTTTCCTCTTTGTGAAGTATATGTTAACTACTTGGGCACTACAATGAACCATCTTTCTCTGTCCATCTAGATCAGGGGTGTAAGTTTTGTTCTGTTTCGGCCGAAACGATCGAAATGTTTCTTATTAATTAAAAAAACAAGACAAAACGGTATTGTTTTTACCTCGGTTTAAATTTCGGTTCATTCTGAATTAATATATTTAATTATATATATATACACACATAAACAATACAACACCGAAAACAGCGGGCCGAAACACTCCGAAAACCGAAACATTCCGTTCTAATTAAAAAAACGAAAGCACCAATCGAAACAGAATTGACAGTCTTGATCTAGATTGTTCAAATCTCAGAAAACTCAAGAAATATGTCACGAGGGGCTGCATAGAAAACAAGAATATGTACCTTGAGCGAGGTAAGCGTTTAGTTCCCATGACAAGGTGTCTAATGTTGAGAACAGGGATGAGCTCTAGAATAGCCTTGGCAGTCAAATTGCTCTCCAGGAGCATTGTATCCACTGTCACCTGTCACATGAAAGAAGTTCTGATCATATTTATCTATGCTTTCTGTGAATGACATGTGTCACTGAGTAGCAACAATGAGTTGCCGCTAAGTATCTGCACCTTGGCATCGGCACACAGGCTAATGTATTTTTCCAAACGGTTCCTTCTTCTGTTATTCTCTTCATTAATGTAAAATCTCATTTGATCTCTGCTCAATTGGCTCCTAGATAGTCTTCCCACTGTCAACAAGCAATCAGAAAGGCTTAAATCACTGCAAAAATATTACTTCAACCTGATATGTGCTACTGGACTGGGGAGCGGCAAGTGAAAAAATCACCCTACTTGTTTATCTAGTGCATTATTTATGATCTCTAACTATTCAAATCATCAATGCATTAAGGGAAAATAAATCCTGTTAAGAGTTAATTAACACAGCTTTCAGTAGTTTTCTTCTTAATCGGATAGGAATATGGTGTTCCACACAATATTTCCAAAGTCTGATTTGCATAATCAAATTTCCCCTGCATTAATTCTGGAAAAAAGTTCATTCAAGTCATCTTCATAAATGGTCAATTGCATAAGAAGGGCTTCTAAGTAGGGACTCAATAATTCCAAAGTTATGATTTTTTAAAAAATCAGAACAATATCCCTATCACTTAGTTATGCTAGCTAGCAGTATAATTACAATGAGTAGTGTAACCTGATGAGCTGCAGATATTCACAATTTTAGTTGATTAGATGTGCTGTTGTTAGAAGCATAAACAGCTTTCCTTCCTCAGAACAGCAAGAAACTTAATCCCTCTAAACTTGATAATGGATTCTATAAGAAGTAGAACATGAAAGTTTTACCTGGTGTAGGAATATATGTCAGAGGAGGGAAAAACATGGACCAGAAAAACTCGAGCACCAGGTAAAACAGCATGATCTAGAGCCCACTTCAGCACATCCATGTCATTTTTACCAACAGCTACATAAACATCATGATTGACTCCATCTATGCTGTTAGTAATCGTCTTGATATCTTCTCCTATCTCCACAATTTCGGGCGACATGGGCAAGTATTTCTCTTCCTCCATACTTTTCCCTCGCGCTTTCTATTACACATGCATAGATTAGAGAGAAATAAACAACATAAATTGTTTGACAGAGATAGGTGGTCTTTTTTAGAGCGAAGATAACAAGGTTTTTGCTCTGGTTAAATATTGACAGTTATAATGGAAATGGTCGTTGCTCTCACGGCCACAAAATAAAAGGAAAAGATGAAAAGCAGATTCTTTTTTGTCAAGTTTTGTAGGCTATTGGATATGTGACATGAGACCATTGATCTTTTCTTAAGAGCCTTTTTTTTCAAGAGAAAAAGAAAATTTTTTGCTTTCCCTTCTCCATTTTCTAGTCATTAGGATTAACCTTGTTCAGGGAAGATGCATCTAGTGTCTTATTCCTAACATTTGAAATCACTAGAGTCTTTTTTTTTGACCTGCTGTTAGGCTTATAACAAATTTTATCGAAAATTTTACATGAATATTGAGGTCTTATAACAAGGTTCCTAAATAATTGATCTGCTTTTTTTTTCTATTTTTGATCCTAAGACATCACTTTTTGTACCAACCCATTAGATGGGAAAAGATGATTCTGCATTCTATTGATTGTTTCGTGTAGGCAAAACGGGTGTGGTGTCCATTCCTCGTTGCAGCATTCTGTCCTATTCCATAAGTGCTGCACAGCTCAGCCATCTTAGTAGGATATAGTTTCTGTGGAAAATTCCAAGGTGATTTAACTATTTTAAGCAGCTTTGCCGGTGTTAAACAAAGTCATTCAAAGACTGGCCCCGAGAACAGTACAAGAATCTGGACCTGGTTACAGAGTTCCAGCTTGTACAGTTTCACTTGTTCTCCTGTGCTTGTCTTTTACTTTCCATGCAAAAAATAAATAAAAATAGCAGTCCAATTGCACAAGTAGAAGTCAATTTGGTCCCATGCTGCAGGCATTATAGATCCGAGCAATGAGTGGTTTTGGCAGAGTTTTTAGTCATTTACTTAAAAACTTCAATTAAAGATGGTAAGATGAGAACATCAATGACCGCGACATCGCAGTATGGAAGCTGAACTGGAAGTAATTAGGGCAGATGCATCCATCCATGTTGAAAATTATTTGGAGCTGCATGCTGCAGTACAGTCAATGCTGAATCCAACAGCTTACCGGTCCGAATCTTATTGTCTAACAAAATGAAGATGCAAAATAGAGCTGATATGTTAAGTAATCATCTCATCTAAAAGTTTAAGCTGTTAGGTGAGGTTCTAGAATATGATTTATATTGAAATCTTTTTGGGACTTGAAACTTGCACAGGACCCATATTATTTTGTGCTTGATTTTTATCAAATAGAATGAGGATTGTGAGATTCAAACTCGTGATTGTTGGGTCAACAAGACTCTAATATCATATTTAGGAATCATCTCACCTAAAACCTTAAACTGTTAGGTGAGACTCCAAAATATGATTTATATTATTCTCTAATATCATACAATATGAGTTTGCTACTATCCCTTGCAAGCATAAAAAACAGATAATTCTTCTGCACAAGGCAATTGTCACTAGTTTTCGCATTAGAAACTCTTCCGACAAATTAGAACATCGTAATGGGACAATCCTGTAACTTCTAGGAAGATGATATTTTGAACTGGTCAATCTATATGACATGGTACTGTAGTTTTCATCCAAGAACTCAAAGTAACCCAAAACTTGTATTTTTTTTCTTTTTGGCCACCAAAATACAGAGAATAAAGATATTTACAAATAAATCTTAACCCTAAAATATAGTAACTTTAAGCTTTTATATATTGAATAAGTATATAAGTATTTATTTTTTCACTTAGACCTATAATTTAAGACAAACCTAATAAATCTCCAACTTATCTTAATTGAGTCAACTTACAAAACTTGAACTCTTCTCATCTTTCAAGTACTGGACAAACAAATCAAGTTCAAGAAATGATTGAACTTGATAATAGATAGTAGAGATAAGCTTCATCAACATGTCTCCAATGTTCATATTTGTAATAATCTTCTTCATTAATACAACATCCTCTGAAATAATATATAGAATGAAGTGATATATAGTATTAATATGTTTGATTCTATCATAGTACATCTAACTAGATTAACATAACTATACTTAACTAATTTTTTTACTTGTTTTCTTATAATAATATTATAAGGTTGTTTTCTAGGTGTATATTTAACAATAATATCTTGTCCCACTTTCTCAATAAGCTTAGATAAAAACATCATTTACATTGTTTCTGAAGTTCTAACCTCAAGATCCACATGCTTTGTTAGTACCATAGTGGATCTTAATATTAATATCAATTAACTTTTATACTTACAAAACATAACACTCATTAAAGGTCACAACACTTCTAATAGTAAACCTAGGTGACTTAGGATCGATAAAACACAATTGATATCCCTTCACCCTAGATACATGACCTAAAAATGGGAATGAGAATGAAAGTTAAAGATAGTTTTATTTTAATGGGATAGGTGAAAATAAAATTAACGCATAAAAATATTTTTTTTAGAATGACATTATTTTTATTCATTGTATATTATCTATTTTTGTTACCATTCCAATTTTAATCATTAGTAACACTATTATCATTAGTGATGATGATAACATTGTTTTTTCTAAAAAAAGGTAATGGTGATTGTAAAAGAAAATTTACGAAAATGATAGAAAAGTAATGGTGCAATAGTAGCTATTAGTGCCTATATTAATGTTATTTTTTTTATAAAAAAAATAGGTTATTATTATAATATTATTAATACATTACCATCTCTTCATCCTTGTTGTCCTTATTCTTCTCTATCATCGTCATCACTATCATTGTAATCACATTTATTATTCTTATTATCATATTATATATGAAACTATTTTACAATCATTATTCTTACTAATATAAAAAAAAAAAAACTTTCATTCTAATTTCTTACTACTATTTCAAACACAAAATCAAAATTATAATGTCATTATGAATTCAAGCCTCTCATTCCTAATAACCAAACACGAAGTAAATCATCAATAAAAAATATTTAATACTAATAAAAAGTTTGCATAATCTTCAAAGATCAATAATTTTAGATATATTGATATCACTTTTTCAAATATTACATAGACAATAAACATAATACATGTATATTAACTTAAAAATTATGCTACTAAATATTTTTTTTATATGATGACTTAAGCTAATTAACATAATTGATTTTATCATTATTAGTTTCAGTAGTATTTAAGTGTGCTAGATAGAAAGAAAGAAGATATTAGATCGTACACCATATTTTCTCAAGGTCTCAATTCGATTAACACCAACTTTTACTAACCTAATTTTAATTTGAATATTTTTATTAAATTCGTTTTACATTGTACTTTTTAAATTTATATGTATATATATTGATCATTAAATTGTATAATAAAAAAAGTAATTTTTTTTTTAATCCTACCTCAATTATTATGTTTTTGTTGTGCTATCTTGTCCTACAGGCAAGTCAGATATCAATCTTCCACTTGAACATTTATCAACAATTTGCAAAGGTTGTCAGAGTGGTCGGCACCCGCTTAACCTAAGGCCTAACTCCGTTCCCTCTTTCTAGGGGAGATGCTCGCTCATACTTTTGCGAATCCCTTTAAATGTATTTTTTTTATTTTAAATATTTTTTTATGTATTTTTAGATTATTTTGATAGAGTAATATTAACAATATTTTTTAATAAATAAAAAAATATTATTTACATTACAAAATAAATAAAAAAAACTTTCAAAAACAGAGTTTTTTATTTTATATAATAAATTTTGATATGGCATGATTACCAATAAAAAAAACTGGATAGTAGACTCACGTGTATAAAGTTCAGTTATGAACTTTTAATCTCCATCAATAATTTGTTTCTCATTACTTTAAACTAAACCCACAATTATTAAATACTTGAAATTAGTTTCCAACCTTTATAAAATCCTTACAACTCATTTATTTTAAGAAAAAAATAATAACTACAATTTTTTTATTCCTCAACAGCTCTTTATTTTTTATAATGTTGTAATAATTATCATGCACTCTTACAGTTAACCATAATACTTTTTTGTGTTTAAATAACTTATTGGTATTTTCTTTTATTTTTTGGTGAGGAATTTGTTAGAATTCTGAATAACACTTTAAGTTTGTTTTTTTCCCCCTGTTATTCATTGCATTTTTGACCGACACTTGGAGCATTCCGTCTAGCCATCAATAGAAGACTCGGCCACCCACTTTACATGAAATTCTTTTTCCAGGTGGGCCACACAGCTTACATCCATATAAATCCTCCAAAATTTAGAGTTAATCTGCTTCACGAAAATTGATCCACGCCATTGTTGTATTTGCAAGTGATTTGTGTATAATATCTGTAAGGATTTCAACATTGACCAAGAGCAGAGATGAAGATTCACATGGAAGAAATTAAAGTTAGTGTAGGTGGACCAGCAGCCCACTATCTGATGTCAAGAGTTGAAAGATGATTATAACAGAAAGGTAAAGCTTCCATTCAACAAAAAAAGGGATAACTCATGACAATGTTCATATGAATGGAATCCATGGATGTCAGATGTAAGAATCAGGATCACTTGTCTTTACTTCCATTACCTCCATCCATCTAAATCTTGATGTACACCTCTTCCATTGTTTGTTTTAGTGGAAAATATTATTAGACTGCTGAAATTTGAAAATCATATAAACACACACACACACACACATATATCAATGTCAGAGATTGCAAGATTGCAGATCATACTGCAATGGAATCGGGATTGCAGATCATAAGTGAGTGGCACCTGTGAGAAGTGGTGGGGCTATGTGCAATCTGCTAATGGTCTTGAAGGTGAATTGCACACTGTTCTTTATATAAGGAATACCTTTCAACCTAATGAAATACAGATCAGAAAAGGAAACATTCTCTTGCAACAATCTTTAATGGCAGCCATGGCAAAGGCCATTCTTCTTGCTCTTCTCAAAGTACTGATGATCGTAATATTTGCTGGTTGGATTGCTCTGTGGATCCTAAAGCCTACTACTCTGTGGACAAGAAAATGGAAAGGAGCTGAAGATAGTGCTAGGCACACAGTGTTTGACTATTATGGTATGTTACCATCTGAATTGGTTTCTGCTTAATGCTAAATCATCTTTTATATATATATAATATTTTAATCTACACACTTATTCTCTGGCATGGCAACATTAGAAATTGCAGATGTTGGTATCAAAGCTTATATTAGCATAATACTTACTGAATATATATATATATATTTTAATCTACACACTTATTCTCTGGCATGGCAACATTAGAAATTGCAGATGTTGGTATCAAAGCTTATATTAAAATAATACTTACTGAATGCACTGCAGGTCTCAACTTTGCTGTATTCACATTTCCTCTTATTGCCTTGACCATAATTGGAGTAGTTTACTTGAATTTGGTCACGAAGGAGCCTCCTCGAAGCAGGTAATATGGTTGTGAAATTAGATCATGATCTCTAGGAATCAATGGCTTACTGTTTCTTATGATTAACATGGATGACAGACCAGCAAGGAGTGCACCTGTCGGTTTCTCAAATCCTGTGGTGGTAAACAGCTTTGTGGGAATTTTATCTAGCATGGAGATTCTGGCAGTGTTTCTCTTTTTGCTCTTTCTAGCTTGGACTTATTATGCCCGCATCAGCAATGACTTCAAAAAGTTGATGCCAATCAAGTCACTGAAGTTAGATTTGTGAGTTCTAATGATCCTAAATAACATTTGGTGGATACTAAAAATCAAGAGTTACACCATTACTGATGTTTACCTATTCCAGATGGCAAATCAAGTATCTAAGAGTGGCAACCCGATTCGGGTTGCTTGCAGAAGTCTGTCTGGCTTTGCTGCTTCTACCTATTTTGAGGGTCTTGCCCATATTCCAGTTAATCGGCATCCAGTTTGAAGCTTCAGTACGATATCATATATTGCTTGGGACGTCAATGATATTTTTTGCCACGATTCATGGTGCAAGCACTTTGTTCATCTGGGGAGTCAGCCACCATATTCAAGATGAGGTGCTCGATTTCCTTTCTGCTTTCCCTCTTGAAACAAGATTTGTAGTCTGTTTCACTGGTTCAATTTGCATTTTTGTGATTGAATTTGGTATCTTCTGCTGTTAACATCCAATTTGCTATGAGTTTTCAATGACAGATGTGGAGATGGCAGAAAAAAGGACGGATATAACTGGCAGGAGAGATTGCTCTCGTTACAGGACTAGTAATCTGGATCACATCACTTCCTCAAATAAGGAGGAGGAAATTTGAAATATTCTACTACACACACCATCTATACATAGTCTTCCTAATATTCTTCTTGTTCCATGCTGGAGATCGGCACTTCTACATGGTTTTTTCTGGGATCTTTCTCTTCGGTCTTGACAAACTACTTCGAATCTTACAATCAAGACCAAAAAGTTGCATTCTCTCAGCACGAATATACCTATTCCCCAGCAAAGCCATAGAACTTACGCTTCCAAAGGATCCAAGTAAGCTTTTCAGCCACCCCAGTTACAATCATGCATTGTTTGTAAAACTTCTCTCATCAAACGTCTTTCATACTAATTGCAGGATTGAAGTATACCCCAACAAGTGTTATATACATGAAGATACCAAGTATATCCAGGTTTCAGTGGCATCCCTTCAGTATCACTTCTAGCTCAAATTCTGACAATCATACGATGTCTATTGTAGTAAAATGCAATGAGGGCTGGACAAGTTCTCTCTATGACATGATACAAACAGAGCTAGATTCAGATGCCGGTTCTATGAACTGTATACCTGTGTCGATTGAAGGCCCTTATGGACCTGCTTCACTGGATTTCCTAAGGTTTGCAAAATAGAACTTAGTATTGCAGACAGAAGAAGAATTTACTTGAACTGATAATGAACCAAGGATGATTTTCGAGATTGTCATTTGTTAAGAGTTTTTTGCAGGCATGACAGCCTACTTCTGATTGCTGGTGGAGCTGGGATAACCCCATTTCTAAGCATCATAAAGGAAATTGCTTCCTTAAGCAGCAGAAGGTATAGATTCGCCACACGAGTGCAGCTCATCTATGTCGTGAAGAAATCACAAGATGTTTGCCTGTTAAACTCAGTTTCTTCTCAACTTCTGAATCAGTCATCCACACAGTTTTCTCTGAATCTAAAAGTTTATGTAACACAAGAAGAGGGTTCTAATGCTACAGTGATAGGATTATTGAATGACTTTTCTCTAGTGAGAACAGTCAACTTTAGCACCAAATGTTCAAATTATGCAGTGCATGGACTAGATAGTTCAGTTTTGATGGCTGCCATGGTCGCGTTATCCTCCATTAAGTTCTTAGTTTCTCTTATTTTCTTTAATCGCATTTTTGTTCCCACTGAAATTAAGAGTTCTGCCTCGCATAAGATGGTTGTTCCGTCAGAAAACAAGGCCTCAAAAGAGAAGACTCCCTCTTCAGTTGTTGATCTACTTCTTCTAGCTTCTTTCATCATAGCTCTAGCTTGCAACACTTTTGTAGCAATTATTTTGAGATGGAAAAGGCTCAAGAAAGACATTCCAGCTGCGTCTCCAAAACAAGGTAATAAAGCCATAGAACTAGCAGGTTCAGTGGAGGCAAGTACTGTTGCGGATCATGAAATTCATTTTGGAGGAAGGCCTAACTTTCAAGGTAATATTATTTTATCTTTTTCTTACAATTCTGCAACATTCTATGAAATTTCTGTTTCTAATCACTGTTTCTGTAATTAAATGTTGTAAGCAGATATATTGTCCAAGTTTTCCGATGAAACTGGTGGTTCTGATATTGGAGTACTGGTGTGTGGACCGGAAAGCATGAAGGAGTCGGTGGCATCATTATGCCAGTTGAAGTCTCAGGGACTCAACATTGGTGCCAAGGGAAAGAAACCATACTTCATTTTCCACTCCCTCAACTTCACTCTGTAGCCTCACCTCTATATATGGCATATCTCACGTTCAAATTAAAACGTATTTACCTTGTAAGAATCTGAAACAACCGAAATTTTACTCATTTAACCCGAGATCTACAGAGAATGCTTAAAAGAGACAGGCTTTCCTTGAATCCGAAAGAAAAAAAAAAGTTAAGCTGAAAGCTTTTGTATTTAGATCTGTTTAAAGCTTGTGTATTGAGATATATTTAACATTGCAGTCCAAGTAAATTTTTGAGATTCTTTTAGCTTCAAATTAATATTTTTTAACATGTTAATATCAAAAATAAATTTGAAAAATAAATAAATATTATTTTAATGATAGAATAATAACATCTTGATATTTTATGGAACTTGGATCATTTCCTGTTACACCACCTCCCCTGCCCCGGCCATTAATCCCCAGTAAAGAAACAAACAAAAAGGACAATCATGAACATGCCCTAAAAATCAAGTTAGCTCCACTATCTTGGGATATTCTTGAGAACAATTGAGGTAGCTAGATCAATTTAGCTCCTCTTGTTAACTTAAACCAGCTGAACTTCAACAAGAACTCATAACAGTAGGATAGTTGCTTCCTTATCCTTGATTCTCTAGTGGAAAATTATCAAACAGAACTTAATACACAAATGAAAGCAGGATAGAGAGAATTGGGTTGGATTTTAAACAGGAACTTTCCTTTTCAATTGTCATTGAATTTTTCTTTGGCCACTGCAAATGGCAAGGATAAGATCACTGTTGGCAATGGGGAAGTCTTGCAAGCAATAAATGATAAGAATAATATCACTAACCAGTCATGATCTGGACTTGGTCCAGTCTGAATTATGCCTGGTTATTGAAGATTCTAACAAATGATCCACCGCAATACAAACGCTGCCTTACATAGTTGCTTGCCTATCAATTCATTGACCATGTTGTGAAATATTAAAAAGGCATAATTAATTTAAGATTCCTAAGAAGAAAATGGTACTGCCAACTTGCCTTGATTTAATATGTACAGTCAACTATTTGATAGGAAAGCTAAAACTTAATTGAAAGATCAAAGATACTACCTTCGGAGGAGACTTTTCTTTCTCACTCGATCCAAAAATAAAAACTAAACTGAAACACTGTCCATGTCTGCCCTTTCCAATTTTATCATCCAGGGAATCTGAAATTGCATCCCAAGTCATCTGCCCACTCTATATTTCTACATATTTGTTTCTTTGGAATGGTCCACTTCTTATATTTGCTTAGATGAGGATCAATGACCATTAGTCAGAGGCTACTTGTCTACATGAAGTAAAATCTAAGGAAACCTCCTCAAATGCTTATTCTCAGACGAATGTTTTACTAGTCTTTATTAAATTACAAATGCTATATGAAAAGAAAAAAAAAAAAAAAAGACTAGCAGAAAATCTCCAAGGATACTGCTTGAGTTTGAACTCTGGAAGTAGCAGCCATAATTCACCAGCAGTGGATTATCAAAGGCTTAAAAATGAAATGCTTCAATATTTTATGCCAAAAACTCAATCAAATTAAGGTGCCAAAATCTAAATACCTATCACCACAAATTCAACCAAGAAAAACTTAATAAAAGAACTATGTTCACACCTGCGGTTCATCGCGTTAGAGCCACCTCTCCACCGCCATGATTACTGCCATCACCGACTCCGCCACCAGTAGCCATAACATTCAGCAACTCAGCAGGTGCGCCAGCCACATCTTCCCCAACCAAAACTGCCACCACCTCCCGCATACTAGGCCTCTTTTGGGAATCAGGATGGCAACAAACCAATCCAAGCTTCAACACCAACTCCATTTCCTCTGCCACAAACTCCCCCTTCATTCTTTCATCCACTGCCTCGACCACCTTCCCTTTAGCATACAGATCTCTCACCAAATCAATCAGCACTGAATCCTCATCCTCGTTTGCTCCCATTTGTACTGGCTTTCTACCACAAACCACCTCCAATATCACAACTCCAAAACTATAGACATCACTTGCGGATGTTGCTATAGCCATTGTTGCCAACTCAGGAGCCAAGTATCCCAATGTACCAACCACTCTAGTTGTATTAGGTACTTCATTGTGACTATAAAGTTTTGCAAGGCCAAAATCTCCAAGCCTGCCTCGCATATCTGAATCTAACAATATATTGCTTGATTTAACATCCCTGTGCACAACTACTTTTTCCCAGCCATGATGGAGATAGTTTAATCCTTCAGCTACATCAGCAAGGATTTGGCGGCGATGTTGCCAGTTCAATAGCTTCTTAGGCTTGTGGAATATGTAACGGTCGAGGCTGCCATTGGGCATGTAATCATAGACAAGCATAAGCTCACTGGCTTTTCTACACCAGCCTCGCATTTGAACTAAGTTCTTATGTTGCAGTCTGCCCATGCTAGAAATCTCAGCCATGAACTCTCTTAGGCCTTGTTTAGAGTCATGATTCACGCATTTGACAGCAATTTCAGAATTGTTTGGGAGAGTTCCTCTGTACACTTTCCCAAATCCACCTGAGCCCAAAAGCTGATCCATGGAGAATCCATTAGTGGCTTGACTTAATTCTCCATAGGAAAATCTATGAGGCCAATATTCAAGCTCCCAATCTTCAATCACGTCCTCTTCTAGAGCTCTCAACTTCTTCTTATACCAATACCAAGAAACCACAAACACGCAAATCACTAACAAAACAACACAACCAATAGTTATCCCAGCAATAGCGCCAGCTGACAACGAATTCGACGAAGATGGTAGGCTAAAAACGGGCAAATTCGTAACATTTATATCTCTAACAACACCTGTATCGCTAAAACTCCAAGCTAAAATCCTTTGTGCTTCAATCCAAGTAGTCTTCGAAGCGGAAAAACCCACATACATCTCCTCAGAAGTATAATTCGCAATCGCGGGATCTTTAAAACTAAGTATCGGCACAGATGGACGAGAAACACCAACAGGGGCTACAGTGACATTAATCTGAAAATTAGGCCCATCGAAATCAATCCACGCTCGGACATTCTGACCATTTCCCAAACTGACAGGCACAAAGCCAGCAGAAGAATTGTATCCACCGGGCTTAGTTGTAGCAGACAAAGGGCTGTTCAAATCTATACCAATATGATTCCTATCAGGATCATTAAATTCTGTGTTCCGCCCAGTATCAAATTCAACAGCTAAAAGCGGCGCCGTAGAGGGTACAGTTGCATTAGTAAAAAGACCAAAGTATTGGCCAGCAATAGCACCAGGTGGGTTAGTCCAGTTAGAGAGAACAAAAGCAAGACCAAAGCCAGGACTTGAAGCAATGGTAGGCAATATTGAGAAGACAAAAGAAGTTGAAAAGGAAGAGAGAGTCGTTGTTGAGTTCTGGGTTTGTTTCATCTTGATTCTTGTTGGATGAAAAGCACGTCCAAGTGACAACTGGTTGGAATCGTTGAGGAGTCTGATCACCGAGGTGTCGACTCTGGCATCTGTGATTAGAATGACTCCAGGGTTTGTGGCATTGAAGGAGTTAAAGAGGAAGTCAAGGCCAAAACTGGGATAGACGAAAAGGAAGAGGAGGATAGGAAATCGCGGCATCACTATAGATCCCGGTGGCCGGAGGAGAGACCTGAGGAGGGATGCAGTTGGGGTTGAAATTTCAAGTACAAATACAAAAAAGGAGTCATTACTGAGTATTTATTGATTAAAGGAAAATACATTCCATTACAAATAATTCAATCAAATTAATTACAAATTAATACCCCCTATTTTTTTATGTTAACTACTATTATATAATAATTAATAATTATTATTATATAATAATTAGTATAAAAATATACAACCCTACCCATCCAACCCTACCCATCTTTTCTTCTTCTCTAGCCGCCCCCATCCTTTCTTCTTCTTCTCTAGCCGCAAACACACCCAGCAAACACACCCATCCTTTCTTCTTCCTTTCTCCTTTCTTCTTCTTCTTCTTCTCTCCCCCTCCACAGCAAACACACCCAGCCGTGAGTCCACAGATTCTGTACAGAAACGAAATCAAGTAAAGAAAAAACAAAAGCAATACAAAAAAAAATCGTGTAACATCGCCACATGTTATATTTTTCTTTTTTCCTTTTTATAAGGAAAAACACTTTACCACACATGACGCCGATTTTGACCCTCCAATTCCTGTACAGAAACGAAATCAAGTACCTCGGCTTGATTTCGTTTCTGCACCTCCATCTTTCTTTCTTCTTCTTTTTCTGGTTCTGTTTTTTCTTTTTTGCGGTTGAAGAAATGAAATTGATTTGGAAATTATGGACGGGGTTGTTTCTTCAGTGTATTTGGAAATTATGGACATGAAACGACGTCGTTTGGCCCGTACCGGAACGGAACGCCCGGTACGGAACCGGGGCGTTCCGGCCGGAATTCGGCCGGATTTTCCGGAACTGGCCGGGATTTTTACCGGGATAAAAACGTCGCCGTTTTGTCCCGGTTTTTGCAACGGGACGGGCTGTTCCGGCCGTTCCGGCCGGAACGGGACGGGATCAATAACTTTGATACAGAGTGCTAAGAGTTGAAACTTTCTTTGTGATTAGGTGGGCTTTGACTCTCGACATCTCGTTTTTTATAGCTTTATTAATATAAAAAAATATTAATTGTATTTTTTTATATAATATAAATTTAGTCAAAATAATAAATTTGTGCAGAATTATTGTGAAGTACAAGTTTTTTTATAAAATATATGAATTTTAAATTAATATAAATTTATTTGTATAATAGGTTTTAATAAAATAGGTTTTAAATTAATGGAGATTGCAAGCTTATTAAATTACAAACCTACTTATTATAAGCTTATTGATTATCTTCTACAAGTTATTTTTTTATTGGTTACTTGCCCACTGATTACCCCCCAGATTTTGAAGTTCTTATAAATTTAATTGAATTGTAGTGCAATTGTTGTTGATTTTTTTTATTGTTGTGTTTGGTCATCCTCTAGACTTGTTTGAAAGTATAATTGAAGTTGTTTTTTAAAGTATTTTTTGTTCAAAAAGATATCAAAATTATGATTTTTATTTTTTAAAAATTATTTCTGACAACAACATATTAAAACGAATTAAAAACACCAAAAATATTTATTGCATTTTAATAAATAATAATCATTTATACTTTGTATTTTAATCTACCTCTTATTTGATCCAAACTTTATCATTCTCTTATGTAATATTGGTTAAGCTCATAACCAAACCATGTTTTACTTAATTTGGCCCAAACTTAGCTATACATTTACCAAGTCTCACCATATCATCAAGTATATCTTTGTTGTCTTTTAGCATGATCTATTTCTTTATTTATTCTATTATATAGCATTTATTTATCCTTTAAACACCTAATTAATGACAATTAAAAAAACATTGGGAGTTAATGGGTAGTGATATTAGTTTTACTTTTTACAAGATAATTTTAAATCTTAATTTATCCTTATCTTATTGATCTTTCATGTTAATTTTAATTTGAAACTCTCATTTTCCTCTTTATTACATGTTATGGTTTTTTTTTCTCTTTTTATTTTATTTTCCTTTTGTCTTACCTGCATTCATGTTCATATGAACTGTATAACTTCTTTTTTCAATTGAACTTTTTTTTATTTCATCTCTCCTCCTTTTCTCTTTCAATTCCGTCCTTTTGTTTTCTTAACTTCCTCCTTGAATTTCATTTTAACAATCTTCCTTGCTGCTTTTACACTAGTCAAGTTGATTGGATTGTAAACAATTTAATTTTAAACCCAAGTTAAATCAGGAGTTGAGTCGAGATATTTTCTTTTAAGTTATTTTTTTTTTTTCAATTTTGTCCTTAAAATGTTTTTACAAGTCAGCCATATTGTGTTTAGACTAGTCAAGTCAACCACGTCAAGTCAGTAAAACTCCTACATAGTTTAATTTGGAATTTGAGTTAGACAATTACTTGGATTGAAAGGTTTGTTTATGCCAATTTCATCCTTTTTTTCAACCTCATGCTCAAATTGTTTTCTATTGGCCGACCATATTGCCTTTGAATTAGCTGAATTGAATGGATCATGTTAGGTCAGTTCTCATATACTCTAGTTTAAAAAGCGAGTTAGACAAAGAGTTAGATTGAGAAGTTTTAAGGTAAACTCCTTAGGTTGAGTTTAATAACAATATCAAATAGTTGTCTAAAATCATAATATTTGGAACATATATTTGGTTGGTGGTTCTGATTTTTTTGTTTTAAAAAATTGACATTTATAAAATAAAATAGAAAATTCAAAATCTTAATATAATACTATATAACAAGAGAAAATAAAATCTCTAATCCTATAAAAACTTGATGTCGATGTATTTGATTATATTAAATTTTATTTTATCTATTTCAGTTTGTCAACTTTTTTAATATGATAATATTTATAACGTATGCTTAAAAACACCTTAAGACGGGACCTTATCTTATTGTACGTAGCAAAAAAGAAATATCAAGAAAATAGAAAAATATAAACTAGTTAATAATCTAAACTTCATTACAAATTATTATTATTAATAATAATAATAATGGTAAGCACTTAATCAAACACCACAAACATATAATTAAAACGAACTTCTTTGTTTTTCAATTTAAAAAAAAAATATTTTACAGAAAAATGACCTCGTTGGAATTTGTCTTTTCTGTATTCCAAGATCATCAAACCATGCATATTCAGTTTTATTTCTGAATTCAAACCCAGAACCCCATCAACACCAACTAAGTTTTTGGTTTATAAGATCAAATAGCAAGATTTTACATTTCATCTTTTTTTATTAATTTATTGAAGGATAAAAGGTGTGAAATCTTAAAAGCTAAATAACCCAAAATCACCCTGAATTTTGTATCACATTAAACTTGTTATTTAAACTTTAATGTTTCATTTTGTTAAAAAAAAAAAGATATTTCTATTCTGATTCCCATCCCTGCTTGAATTGTTTTTTCAATTTATGTATTTTCATGACACATGATCTATTGTTAAGAAAATTAATGATAAAGCCTAATTTTTTTTTAGCAAAAGTAATTAAATGTATAATAATCCTTTTCGCTTGATCTTGGGGCATCCCATCTTTTGGTCTCACTTTTTTCCAAGTGATATAACTTATTAGTTATTATAGACTTGGATGTGCATGCATCGTTTACAAAGGGGTGGAGGGTCAAGGTCGTACGGCTTCATATGCTGGGGTTTTAAGACAAGTAAAAGCGAAGGATTTTGTGGATAATTCGGGGCCATCGCGTCACTCTGGCCTCCACCCATGCGTCGAAAATCGTGAGCTGGCCGCAAGGTTTGGATAAGGGAGAAGTGTGTGTGACACTCCTAACGATCTGTGAGGGGTCTTTTGGAAGTGGAGAGTACCCTAGCGAATCCTTGTATACATAATTTTTTATTTATTTATTTTCATGGATATTCCGGTTAGGTTATGTATATCTTGACTAATCACATAGATTCTAAAATTAACAACCATGTAAGTCATTAATAATTATCATAATACTAATAATTATAAGATTCAAACCTAAAATTACAAGAAAAACAAACTTTTTATCTCAAGTTTTTACAATTGTGTCACCGAGTAGATAGTTTATATAATAATTTAAACTCAAATGAAGAGAGAAAGAAAAGGCATATGATTTCAGCTACAAAATATGCTTGGATTGTAGGAAATAATTATTCAGATTTTAATAAAAAGGCTACAAAACTGTTTTAATCTTAGGTTTTACAGTAGGAACTTGTACTTAGGGTTTGCAAACGGTTGATAGGATACCACACCGTCAAACAAGCAGGCTATTTTTTATATTTATATTAAAAAAAAAAAAAGATTTGTGTATCTTCTTCCTTTTCCTGCTAGTGTTGAGGTTAACTTTATTGTGTATTAAGCCCTTCAATAAATAAATATCTTACACTAGTTTTGTTGAAGTATAGATTATATATATGATTAATAAACATGATATGATTTTGTTTCAATCTCAAGTATGGTGGTTGGATACATGATTAGAGCATGTTTAGGAGTATGGTTCAGATTGTTTTTAAAAGTGTTTTTTATTCATAAATTTTTTAACAGTATTTATTTTTTAAGTTCCAAATAAGATTTAACTAGTAAAAAAATATGTAAAAGCAAATAAGAAGAAAAACCCTCTAATTTACTACAATAATTCTAAATGAAAAATAATTTAAAAAATACCTCTCTTTCTCTCCTTTTAAAAACCCTACAGAAATAACTATTCCTAGGGGGCTTATATTTTTAGTTTACAAACCTTGACCTGATGAGAAAATGGGGAATCAAGGGGTACAAAGACGAAAGAGAGGATGGAGAAGCTTGGTCTGAAATGAGAAAAACAGAGCTACATATTCGTGACTATTCTTCTGAACTGAATTCAGTGCATGTTTACAAAGTACACGTGTATGAATACTAGTTTATATTTGAATAATTAATTTGACTAGTATGCACTGAAAAATGATAAAGTAATATTCAATATTTACTCCCTAGTTTATTTTTTAATTTTATTTTTTAATATTGAGTTGATTGAGAATTTGATTTAGTTTCTATGAGTTTATTTTGATCTCATAACTCGAGTTGTGGGTTTGGCGATTAACCCACTTGAATTACTTTTCTATGAGATTATTTTGGTCTTATAAACTGAAGTCACATGCTATGCAAGTTAACTTATGTAAACTGATGTCATTTTATTGTGTTCTATTTTCATTTTACTGTTCTATTTTTAGATTTTTTTATTTCAAATTTTTCAAAAATAGATTTATTGAAAATTAGATTTCATAATTTATTTTCATTTACTTTCCATACAAATATCACAGTACGATGACTTTGATCATGAGCTTGAAAGGTTAACCAGGTTTGAATCAAGTTAATTTTTTGTTTATTTTTTATAAGATTATCATAATCTCATAACACGGGTTACGAGTTTAACATGTTAATTCAGTACAAGATTTTTCTTGTTTTTTTTAATATTTAATTAATTTAAAATTAAACTTCTTTTAGTCTACTTTTATAATGGTTTATAGAGTATTTTCAATATTAACTAAAATATAAAAAACATCCTTTTTTTTTTAGCGAATTTTATTGTGTACATAAACACAGATTACTGTGGATTGCGATGGTACAGTTATCATTTCACTCCTAGGTCAGAAAAAATTTAACCCTCGAAACTGGAGACATATATGGTTCAATCCTAATATTTTAATTTATATTTGTGATCATTCTAAAAATAATAATTCTCCTTTAATCCATTTGTTCTTTTTTTTGTATTTTCTATTATTTTATTTGTTCTTTGGATCAGATGATTTTATGATTTCATTGTTTGCGCAATAATAATGATAATTTTAGCCTATTTTTTTATTTTTTTTTGTAAAAATGTTTTTAATTTTTTTGGGGACAATTTTATGATTTTAATTGTTTGGAAATAATATTGATAATATTTTTAACTATTATAGTCATGATAATGATGTTAACTTAGGGATGGATTTTCAATGTTTTTTTTTGTACATAGAAAATTAATTTATTTTTTATTTGATTATTGGAGGTGTTTTCACAATTTATATTTTGTTTGTTGTGTTTAATTCAAATTAGATTATAAATTGAACTAATCCTGATACAGTGAATTTGAATTTGATAATTCATGTATCTGAATCTTCTTACTTTTTTAATGATGATGATAATTTTATGTTGGTGGCTTCATTAAAACCTACTAAACAGATAAATTTATATTGATTTAAAATTCATATATTTTATAAGAAGCTTGAACCTCACAAGAATTTTGCCCAAATTTATATTAAAATAAAAAAAATCATACAATTAATATTTCCTAATATTGAAAAAAATTTGATTTCAGTTGCGACGAGACTCGGGTTAGTTCCAATCACGGGTTATATGTACTCAAACCAAGCTCACTATCCTATGGAATGGGGGGTTCCACAAAAATCAGCATAATCAATAAAGCTGGATCCAATTTTAAAGCGGGCCTAATGGGCTGAAATCAGTAGTCTACAAATTGTTTTGGTGCAGGCCTTTATTTTCAGCGCAAAACGACGTCAATTATCTTATGCTTATTTCTCATGCGAAATGAAATCATTTTCGTGAAAGGAGATTTTTTAATTTGATCCTCCAAGCTTTTATGCTTTTTCTATTTTAGTCCTTTTATTGTTTTTTGTTTTCCTTTTTTGGTAAATTGCACATTATTGTTGTAATTTCTTTTAATGTTTGCTCCTAATTGCACCTCTTAAAATTAGAATATAACAGAAATCATATATCATCAATCTTAATTAAAAAGAAGAAACAAAATAGATGGCAACAAGAATTACTCAACCGCAACATAGACCCACAACTCTCTGTTTCGTTTACCGACATGCGGATACAAGGTCTGGCCATCACCACAAATTTGTAGTGATGTTGCCCTACAATCAAGTTAAAATATCATGTCTTCTTCACATCAAGGGAACATCTCTTCCTTCCAACAAGGAATTGTTTTCTTTCCCCATGATACCGTGCTGCCAAAAATATCATCTTGATTTGTTATATATATATATATATATATATATATCTTTTATTGATATTGTAAAATATTTTGTTTTGTTTTTTTTTCTGAAAAGTAATTTGTGAAACTTTCGAAAACAAATCAGGTTTAAATAAATAAATAAATGCCTATCTCGATAATTTTAATAAACTTTTCTTGTTTATTTTTTATGGTATAATCCATCATTGTTTTTCAACTTATTTTTTTTATTAAACTTTCAAATATCGTAAAATAATTAACTTCTAGCAAGCAAGATTAGGTCACTATACCAATCAAAATCTTAGAAATTTACAGTAAGATTTTTCGAAAACAAAAACCAAAAAAGGCATAAGCATCTAACATAAAGAACTCGAACTCAAATCCCATCCATTTTCTTTTTAAAAATCTCGGCCGGCCTTGCCATTTAGTGTCTATTTGGAATGTTGTTAGAGATTGTTTTTAAAAATATTTTTTATTCAAAAATATATTAAAATAATATTTTTTATTTTAAAAAAATTATTTTTGACATCAACACGTGAAAATAGTCTAAAAATACCAATTTTTTTAAATTTGAAATAAAAAGTAATTTTAATTTTTTTTTATAAAAACTGTTTTAAAATGCAACTACAAACAAAGGTAAGTGAACGACGGGACGAGATATTTGGATTAATGCCCTATTTAACATTGTGTTTCAAATGTGATTTTTTTTTTCACTTTAAATTGAATTGTTTGGTATTTTTATATCATTTTTATATGATAATATCATAAATAATTTTTTTTAAAAAATATTTAAATTATTTATAAATAAAAAACACCTTAAAACTTTCTGAATAAAAAATAATTTTAAAAAATAATCATAACCATAATACCAAAAAGACAATAACTGTCAGTTTTGGAGATAGAAGTGGACAAATATTAAAACAATTACCGCCCCCATGAGTGCCACTGCATCAGATGATGATGTTGGCTTCTCGTCTCTAAGCTTGGCGTTAGAATCTTAACTGTTCCACGAGCGAATGCCACACATCCCTCCACGTGTCCCTCACTGCAGCATGTCCTCTTCACGTGTCAAGCCACCACTGGAGAAGATAGCCATGCAGCGAGGAAGACGAAGAAGATTGGCACATCACCTTCAAGTGGGCTTCAAATTGCACGGTGAAGTTAAGGCAGAATAACATGGAGTTCCGTTACTTTTTTTTTTACCGGGATGTCCGGGCCAGCTCACTGAATATTCTGCAAGCTCAGTAAACATGTAAGACACCGTGAGGATAACAGACATACCACACAAAAAAGAACACAGGAGGATATGTGGGGAGGAGCCCTCCAACCCTACTCCCACTGATACTCGAACTGACGTTGATGTTCACATTTATCCTTGACATGGATGTCACCGGAGACTTATGGGAAAAATAAATCTTAAAATTGTGTAATCTTAAAAATAGGATTTTTTATATATATTTCAAGAAAATGGAACAAAAGGTGACTATTAATTTGCTGGGATTTCTTTGCAATGTCTTTTCTAATACCGTTACTGAGGTCTCTTGATTTTCTTTGTACGATCGATTTTCAGCAATAATTACTGCTAATAGCAGTCATGGCTCGTTATCTATACAGCTAAACCAAAACACACTATCACTGTTAGGATTCTACTGTTCACACACACTCAGACTCACTATTCATGTGCAGTTTGTCACGGTGCTTCGCGGGTGTACATCTTCCTTTTTTTTTTTTTTTTCAATTTTCAACATTGTATGTGCAAAATTAGCCCCCGAAAAAGACAAAAATCGTCATCTTTTTCGGGGGCTGGACGGTCATTGACCGGTCCGGCCAACCGGTTTTTTTATTTTTTTAATATTAGCTTGAACAGTGCAGCGACGATTTAACCCCCCGAAAAGGACAGAAACCATGTCTAGGGGTGAGGGGTATTCCGGTAATTGTCCCATTTTTTCTTCCTTTTTTTTCCGCTTAAAACTGCTGGCGCGTCGGAGGACGCGCCGTCCGTTTAAACTCTCACGCGTTATTCGGACGGCGCGTGCGGCGTCATACGTCATCGAAAAACACCTAACCGGCGTCTAGAATGATTTTCAGGCATGTTCTCTTCCACATGGGGCGGCGTGTGTATCACTATGGTGTCCGGAGACATGTCAATATCCGTTTGAATTTCCCCCCACTTTCTCTCTCCTGCCTGCGCAAGATGACGTCAACTACGCTGTTTTTTATCAAAGTTCATTTAAGTCCCTGAACGTTTTAATTTGTTTTTCTGGCCCTTATTTCTATTAAATGAGTTTTGATTTGTTTCAATAACGTCCTTCAATTAAAATTGATTACGTTTTGAAGTTCCAGTTCGGTCCTCATACTTTTAATTTTGCGGGGTGGGCTGAAATTCTAAATATTTTTGGTATCAAAGTTTTGATTGATTTCAATTTCATCCTTCCATGCAAATTTATTAGAAATCCTTAATATTTTTGGTACCAAAAGTTTGATTTCTTTCAATTCTATCCTTCTATGCAAGTTAATTATGGATTTCAGTTTCATTTCAGTCCCAGTTCTTTTAATTTCCGGTTTTGTTTTGAATTATTTGATTTCAATATTTGGGTTTACTTCAATTCTGTCTTTTAAATTAAAGATATTATTGCAAGTATATCAAATTAATTATATATTTGTATATTTATGTCAAATTAAAGTATGTAAAACTAATATTATGTTCAAATATTTATTGAATATTATCGCCTAAAAATATATAGAGGGAGAAGAAAAATGACCTAGGTTTTTTTTAATGACATAAATTCATATCAGTGTTCTTAAATACATTTAATATAATAATACGATGAATAAATATTATAAAAAAAATATATTAGCTTCAAGATTAAATTTTGTGTTATTTTGTTTAAGTTTATTTCTTGAAATAAATTTGCAGTGTTTTGACTTTTTAATTATATATTTGTGTATTTATATCAAATTAAAATATGTGAAACCAATTATATGCTCTAATATTTATTGAATATCATCACCTAAAAATATATATAGAGAGAGAACAAAATAGCCTAAGATTATCCTTTAAATTAAATATATTTTTGAAATTATGTCAAATTAATTATATTTTGTATATTTATGTCAAATTAAAATATGTCAAACTAATTATATGTTTGAATATTTATTGAATATTATCGTCTAAAAATATATTGACAGAGAAGAAAAATGACCTAGGATTTTTTGAAGGGCAGAAATTCATATCATGTTTTCTTTAATATATTTAATATAATAATATGATTAATAAATCTTATATAAAAAAATTGGCTTCCAAATTTATTTTTTTGCTCTTTTATTTAAGTTTATTTCTTTACAAGGATTTCCAATGTTTTCATTTTTAATATTTTAGATATAATATTACTGCAAAAAAAAAAAATTCTCAAATTTGTTTTTTTTTTTGACAAATTTACCTGCATTATCTACAAGTCAAATTAAAAAATATACAAGTCACTTTCCCGTTTCCATTAGACTGTTCTTTTTAGACGGCAAATAAATAATTATAGCACACAAAAAAATTAAGTTTATGTTTGAAAAACAAATTATAATATTTTTTATTTCTAATATGTCTAATATTTATTGAATATTATCGCCTCAAAATATATTAAGAGAGAGGGAAAATGACTTTGGATTTTTTTAAGGACAAAAATTCATATCAGTATTCTTATTGAAATAATAAAATACAATACATATACAAGCAATTAATTTTCTACATAGAGAAAAAAAATCCGCCGCATCACCAATTACTTATTTAATTATAGATAATAGGAGTAAATATTTTTTCTCAGGTTGCTGGAGTTCGAGTCTCCCTGCCACCGAAAATGATTTTTGAGTAAAGAACAGTGTTTTCTATTGTTCATAAGTGTTTCACATGTTTTTTTTTCAATCATTTTTTCGATAATTGGGGTGTCCGGGTCAGCTTATGTGCATCACAATAAATCTCTGAACTTAATTTTTTTTACAATTTTAACTGTTTATTAATATTTTAAAATGTTTTTTCCTCTTCTTTTTTTCAAGCTTTTTTTTTATACTCGCGGTGTCCGAGTCAGTTTACACGCACCACAATATTTTCCTCACATATATATATTTTTTATAACCGGGTTAGGTTACACGTGTCACAAATAATCCTTTGACATTGTGTTTTATTTTTTTTCAAACCATGACTATTATTTTGTACATATCCAAAAGAGATGGCAATTTCAAACAGTGATTTGAAATGTGATTTTCGTTTTACTATTTAAAAAAATTGATTGAACTATGATTTTGGTGAGATATGACAGGATTGTTTGATAATGCGTTTGAAAATCGCTTTTGACCAAATTTTAATTTTTTTCAATTTTAAATTAAAAAAGTGTTTCTACATAATTTTGGTGTGCTAATATCAAAAATAATTTTTTTAAAAATTAAAAAAAAATCAAAACGTTAAAAATCAATTATTTTTCTACATATAAAAAAGTCCAGCGCAATGCGCGGGCAAATCAGCTCGTGTTGCCTAGAGCAGGTCAATGTTATGATTTGGCTCGGTAGGGATGTAAATTATAAATGAAAGTTAAAATTTATGGTTTTGTTTGTTCCACGAATTAAATGGAAAAGGTCAAATCTTATACTTTTATTATAAAACTATATATTTAAAAGCTGAAATATATTAAATAAAATAATGGAGATTAAAGAATAAAAAGAAATCTTTTCTTTAATATAATCTTGTAAATATAGTTTTACTCACATCATCTCAACAATGTTTCTATTTATAGTTTAATGTATATTAGCAAATAAAACCCTGATTGTTCTTAATTTTTATTAAAAAAATGCACATTCTGACTTAACCTTATAAGCTGTGGTTAAAAAATCATTAGATAACATTTAGCTGCTATTTCAAGAGATGTAAATAGTGAAGATAATGAAATAGTAAAGATATGTCTCCAATGATTTTATATTTTATATATTTGTTTTCTTAACAAAGCATATTTTTATTTTCACTATCTTTATTTTTTCAATTTCAAAACAGTAATTAATCATCGATGGTATGATAATAATAATAATAATAATAATAATAATAATAATAATAATAATAATAACAACGACGTCTTGTTTTTAAGTTCGCTCCAGCATAGTTTAACGGACTCTCCTTCCTAGAAATTATAGGCGGAATTATCTTTGAAAAGAAAAAACATGGAAAAAGTCAGGAGTCAGAAAAGTGCAATTCGAAGTCCTGCGGTGCTCGTATTGACTCTTCAATCCAATTTACTCTCTCTCGAATTTTATTTTTCCAAACCGGCTCCTTTACATTTCCTTCTTTGGAAAAGTGATTATGAGTTGACCAAAAAAAATTCAGTTTTTCAAGGGCTAGGAAAGTATAATTTAAATACAAAAAGCAATATATATATATATGTGTGTGTGTGTGTGTGTGTGTGTGTGAGTTCTAATTTATAAAATAAATATGATACAATAAAAGAAGAATTTATTTTAGTAACAAGTCACTATTTTTTAAATAAAATATAATATATTTTCAATAATAGTCGTTCTTTATTTCATAAATAAAACTTGTTGGTACAATTAATTGAATATAAATAAGATACAATATATGAAAAAAATACATTAATGAATCCAAATATATTTATATGGATACAGAAAATTATATGTTATGAAAGTTAAAAACGATACTAGTTTTTTGGGATTAGCTGTATAAAAGAATCACGATTCTAATTAAGGGAAAGATTTTGCAAAGGACAGTAACATTCCATGAACAGAACTCCACTTCATAAGAGTTCGAACACATTTTGTTCCTGCATTAAGCAATTTTATAGAACCAAGCATCTCTATTTCATTGTTCTTTACCAAAGAAACATAATATTTTTTTCTAATTATTTGGTTAAGAACACAAGCAAAGAACCACAAGTAGCCGCAATTGTTTGTCTCTATTGCCCCTATGACTCTACGAGATTGTTTGAGAATGTGGTAAAAGTTGTTTTTTAAAATGATTTTTGTTCGGAAAAAATATCAGAATGATTGTATTTTAATTATTTTGACATCAACACATAAAAATGATCTAAAAACTTAATTTAAAATAAAAAAATAAAAAATAATTATTTTTTTCAAAAAGCACTTTTAAACACACGGTGTCAAACATGCACTAGATGTTAAAAGAATCTCAATGCAATTGTTAAGATTAATGAATTATTGGTATTATTAAAAAATACCCAATGTAGTTTTGTTTTTCTTTCTTGTTTTGAGAGGAAAATTAATTTAATTGTCTAGGTTTCAAATGAATAGAAAACATATCTTAATGTATCATTGAGATTTGAAGAGTGGTTGCCTAACTTTATTCAATAAGAGAAAGTATATCACTTGAAAACACTACAAATACAGTGGCTCCAAGATACAGAATAATTTTGTAATAACATCTTGATTAATCCATAATTATGCTTCTTCTTGCTTACAAAAAAGTTTAGTTACAATTTAATTTAATGGGGAATGATTAAATACATTCATTAATCAAAATAATGACTATAATGCTTTTCAGCTGAGCTTTAGACACAATTTTTATGCATGTGTTTATTATTAACTCAAGATTTAATTTAGATAATATTTATTTTTTAAATCATTTAAAAAGTTTGATTAGGTCAAAATCCATAACTTGGTGATAAATTAATATTTTTTTTATTTTTATTCAAAACAATATTATTTTTATAAAATAAATCAATAAATTTAGTCAATTAATTGATTTATATGTTGAACCGTTCAACTTACAACCATAAGCTATAAGTCGAGTTGGTTCTTATTATTATATTGGTGGCTTAATATATGATAACTAACAAATTTCTTTGTTTGCAATTTGTTTTATAAAAAGTCATTTTTTAAATAAAAAAATAATAGGAATTAATATATTTTTTTATAGTTAATTGGAACATGAATCTCATTACTCGATAAAAATTAATTTATTGTCCCCAAAAAACATGATATGATAGAAAATAGTTTAAGTTCGAGTCAATGCATTCCCACCTTATAAGAATATGAAACAGCTAGAATTTTATTAATTTAACCTAGACCAACAAAAAATATCTAAAAAAATAGAATTTTCTCAAATACAAAAAAAAACTATTAATTTAGAAAACTTGAAAACCCAAAAACCAATACCAAATTCAATCTTACATGAAACATTAGTTGAAATAAATAATAATTCCAAAGGCATTCCAGCAAAATCTCATGATTTACGAAACAATCAATAACACAAGCAGCCGTCCCGCAAAATTAAGGTAAGAAAAAAAACAAAACACTATAGTCGGGTCCACCACACCAAGTTCCTATTCCTTCGAATATCCGAATTTAATTTGGATTAGTTATTCAAAAGGGTAATCTGTGATATCGTTCACTCAAACACACTCTTTTGTTTTTATGTAGTTTCAGATATTTATAAATTTATAAATTATTTTTTAGAATTTATTTTTTAGTATTATTACTTTAAAATAATTAAATTGATTTTAGAGAATTACAACAGGCGGCGTAGCCAACGAGGTCTTAACCCTACGACTTTCCTTTCTGTTTCCAACAAAATTGGCTCACATTTATTTATTTCCGTTTATGCCCCTCCCTGCCCTCCTATTTATACCCTCAACCTCGCCCTGCATACCCACGCCCGCTCTCCCTCCCTCTCCCTCTTCCTCTCTCTAGAAGCCTCTCTTAACTTTCTCTCTTCAAGTCGAGCTACTCGCTTTCCCTTTTCACTCACACTCCGACAAAGAAAATCAAAAGAACAAACATGGTGATGAGTATTGACTGTAAAACGAAAACAAAACCAGACACTCTCAAGTTTCTATGTAGTTACAGTGGTAAAATTCTTCCTCGTTCCAGCGACGGCGTTCTACGTTACGTTGGTGGTTTAACCAGAGTTCTGGCCGTCGACCGTTCAATATCCTATGCAGGTTGGTTATTGTTTTTTCTTAATCAACACTCAATTTACGCTAGTTTTTTCAATCCAGTTCAGTGTTTTGATTATTTATTTTTGAACAGAGTTGATGGTGAAGCTGGGTGAATTCTGTGGCTATTCGGTGGAATTAAGGTGTCAGTTACCAGATGGAGATTTGGAGACGTTGATTTCAGTAAAATCGGAGGATGAATTGACGATCTTGATTGCAGAATACGATAGATCTTGTCCTGGTTCGAAGATTAGAGCTATCTTGTCTCCTCCGAAATCGCTCAAGAAAATCTCTCCCCCTTCATCCAATGCTTCTTCCAGTATCGACTTTTCACCCAACAACTCGTTTCTCAATTATCATCGATCTCGCAGCTATTCCCCTCAGCCTGGGTATAGAGGCCGCTACATTCCAAGCCGCAGGCAAGAATTCATGTGCTGTCACCATCAGCGTTGTGATTATTGGCACTGATTCTTTGATCAACATTAGATTAGAGTAATTAGATTTAATTTCCTAAACGCTGGAATTCGTTTATTTGTTTATTTCTTATACAAAGAAAAGAAAGAAGATGATGACGACAACAAGAGAGAAAAAAATACGTAAATAAATCTATGTTTTTTTTTGGAGTTCGACTTGTATAAATTTGAGAAGTTGTTTGAACTATTCGTCTTCATCAATTTATATTATATGATTTAGAAAAGAAATTTAATTATAAATATTTTAATTGTTGGAGACTAAGCTCTACTTGTTCAATTGTTGACTAGTTTTATCCATAATAAATAAGGGGTTAAATTATAAATAGCTATGAATTAACAAAGAAATAAATTTATCCTTGATATAACAAAGTCTTCCAACATTGTTTACTTGGTTACAATAATGTCTCCAATTAATTCCCTATCCTTGAAGGTAAATTTATAGCCTCAAATTAATTTTATGGACAAATTGCTATAATGTGGTGAAATTTAGGACCAAATGCTTATTACTTTGTATAACATTTATACTAACTTGGTTTGATGTGTGTTGTGATTGAGGATAATTTGTGTTGGATTGTTCTTTTTAGGTGTTAATTGTAATTTAAACATTAAATGTTGATGCATGAGTTTATATTTGTATTTGTGTTGAGTTATTTGGATTAACATAAAATTTGAACGTAGTAAGTAAAACTAATAAAACTTGTGTGGATATTTCGTGTTGTTCAATTTTGAGTTGATGAATGATAATTTATTTTTAATTGATATCTTGGTTAAAATAGCCTTAATAAAAACATTTTATTTGCATCTTTCTAAAACACGGTCTTCATCCAGTTTTTAATAAATTTTTAACTTTTAAAATATTGTTTTGGAATTAATTCTAAATTCTCATTTTTTTACCCTCCTATTTAATAAAATTTTTTGGTGTTTTTTTTATATATTAAATGAATTAGTTCTCTTCCATAAAAACAAAAACAAAAACAAAAACAAAAAAATATTTCTTTCAAAAATAAAATTTTTATTTTGATTTCCATATGGCCAAGTCTCTCAAAAATAAGTTATATTTGTATATTTTATCACATTAATAAATAAATAAATAAATAAAGAGAATATTTTTATTTTGCATATATTTTTTGGATTTAATAACCATTATATTAAAGTTAAGAGAACTTGACCTATAATTTAAAAATACCAAAAAAATTATTTTGTTTGTCCCAATATCAAACAATATGAACTTGTATTTAAGATGTATTTCCTGATATTAAAAGAGAAATATATTTTGACTATAGAATGACTAAACTTTAAATTTATTAGATATGAACTTTTATTAAACTTTAGATAAACCAACAACTAGAAACACAACATCATCTTAATTTATATCAAATAAACAAACAATGAAACTTATCTTCTGTAAGGTGTACTAGGAGTGACAAGTTTTCTATACATTTATTTAATCCTCTTACTAATACTTTAAGACCTGTTAGGGTTGCCAAATGATCAAAATACTAAGTGACAACTCCATCTCTTTTCTTACTAACAAAAAACAAGAATTTCTATTTATTTCTCTTATCATCATAAAGATTCTGACCTGGTAGGATGATCATCATGATGGTGTATAAATGTAACAAGTTCTCTAGATTCATTGATATCCATATGCAATTACCATATTGATTATCAATCATGATGAGTTTGCTGGATGGATTGGAATTTGTATGTGATTACCAGATTAATTAGCTTCTAAATAGGAATGCCTAATTGATATAACAATCATGATAGGCTTGCTAAATTGATTGATATCCATGTAGAATTACAAGAATGATTGACTTTCAATGGAAATGACCGGATGAATAACCATTCCGAGAATATTTTAAGACTTACCATTCATTTAAGATGGAAGGAAGGAATTAGATCATCACATAGATTAGATGAGATAATATAGTGATGACTCATTGAAAGATTAATATGGAAAGACAACATTATGACTAGGTAAAGTCTTTGGAAATAAAAATCTAAATTAGTTCTTAATATTTTAGATTTGGTAAATAAAATTGATTTGTATTTCATGTACCTCACATGCTCATCAAGAGTAGCTACTCATTGTCATTTTATTATTTAGAACTTAGGTGGACATTTTGCCATGATGGTGCACAAATATTCTTTTTCTTATAATTTCCAAACATGTTTTTTTGATTCATAAACTACAAATATATATAATTGTTGCAATGCTTTTTTTTATTATTATTATTATTAAATTTGACGCATTTGATGGTTTGATTATATATAATCCCTTTCTATTGATGTTATAATAAGAGAAAAAATTCGAGAGAATTGAACCAAGATGTAAATTGAGATACAAAATATAATAAAATGCTAAGGTCTTAAAGGAACAAAAGTATGATCCTATTCTAACATGTCGACCATTTAAATTTATAAATCGATTCAATCAAAGGTTTGACAGAAAAAATTATTATTGTGTCAAACTAGTCAAGTGTTTGACCAAGCCGTACTAAGGAGCCCTACGAAAATAGAGAAACGGTCAGCCATTAACACGAGCTGCAGACCGAAGAAAAGAATCTTATGACGGGGCTGTTACAGAATATGTGGCTGCCGACAGCTTATACTTATGGCCTTTAAAATAGACTTGCTTCCGTGCCACTGTTTTAGGCACCCAATTTGGTGGCTGCAAGAAACAAATTCAGTTTCGTGCGAGGCCAACCTTTGACACGTGCCGGTTGAGTTTGGGGGTTAGAAAACGGGTGTAAGTTTTCCTTTCTTTGTTTTTTAGTTAAAAAAAACTAGTTAAATCGGGCGAGTAAATAATTTTCATAAATATTGAGATTAAAACAATTAATAAGATTTACTAGTTCAAAATAAAATATAATATTTATATATATAAGGTTTAATATAATAAAACAGATCAATAGACCCTATTATAATAATAGCAATATCGAAGTATTAACATCTAAAATTATCACTACTATTACTGCAAAACAATAAAAATTATTAAATTAACCAAAAAAACTCCAAAAATTAACAAAAGAGAAGTAAGAATAAAAACTAAAATTATTATTATTATTATTATTATTATTATTATTATTATGTTAATAATAAAAAAAATTAAATCAAAGACTAAAAAAACTTAAAAACGTTAACAAAAGAGCAAACAATATAAATAAAATAAATGATAAAACAAAAATAAAAATTATTAGCTGAGAAAAAAATCACTTGACTTGAAAATAAAAATTAAAAAACTAAAAGAAGGAACAAAAAGAGAAAAAAAAACTAGAAATATCAATTTTCAAATTATCACAAACACAAACTAAAATTTAAGAACTAAATCTTTCAAAACAAATACCACTTAAATAAATAAGAAAATAATAAAAATTAAAAACCAAAGCTAAAAGCACACATATATAAACATGGATAAAAATAAGAACTATTTCAGAAATATAAAAAAATAAAGGAATTAAAATCAAAAAAATTAAAAATATAAAGGCCAAAATAAAAACCAAATATATTATAAATTTCAATCAAATGACAAAATTGAAAAAATCAAAACCTCTGTACCGATTATATTAAAGGATTTAAAACCAATCTGGAAATTAAAAGAATGAGGACCGAATTGAACCCTAAATATATAATCAATTTCAATCAAAAGACCTAATTGAAACAAATCAACAATTATATAATAGAAATCAAGACCATGAAAAACAATCAAAAGTTCAAGGACTAAAATGAAAATACCATAAAACTGGGGGCTTGCCATATACTTTAGCATGCAGGAGAGAGAAACACGAAAAACAACTTTCAACTGATCGTCATCCCTACACCGGCCACCTAAGGCCACGACGCGCCCCACCATGAGGAAGAGGACATGGTGGCGCATTGGGTGAGACATCACAAGGGCATTTCCCGACACCGGACATTACCGCACGTGTTGCTTGAAGGAGGCGTGAGGCCAAATATCGTCAGCCGCATGTGGCACACTCACACATATTATTCGGCAGATAATAATAAAAAAATATGGTCAATTACCGGAACACCCCCTACAGCCAAATCTTGAATTTTGTCTTATTGGGGGGCAGATTAGTATTTAGCTATTTTCAAAAACAGGAAATTCCTGTGGAACCCCTCCCGACTGGAATTGTGTTTTGTCTTATATGGGGGCAAATTAGTATTTAGTAATTTTAAAAAAAATATGAAATTCCCGTGGAACCCCTCCCGGCAGCAACAGTTTTTTGTCTTTCTCGAGGGATAAAATAATTATTTTATTATGCAAATAAATATAAAAAAATGAATAAACCGTTGAACAGATCGACCTGACCGAACCAAAAACCAAACCAACCTAAAAGTACACTATTACAATCCACAGTTTTTTATCTCACAATACACTGAGTTCCTGCTATCTTTTAGTTCATTTTATAATTAAAATAATAATATGTCGCTGTTCAAGTTGATTTTTGTTTTTTGTTTGAAGATTTCCAAGTCAGGAAATTAATTACGGCGGGAATAATAATTACAACACACTTTGCTTCACTGAACAGGTATGTCCTAGCAAGAAGGGATGATGGCACGAGGGACAAAGAAAGTCACATAAAGTCGAAATTAAAGGAAAGTCTTACTTTGGTCCTTAATTTAATACCCAATTCTCAAATGGTTTCAAACTGAAAGATTTGATCAATAAGGTCCCACGGTTTTCAATATTTCTCAAAAGGGTCCTTTTTTTAACACTTCCCCATCCAATGTGCTTATTTTATGCATTAAAAATGTCATTTAGAAACTTTGATGAGAAAGTAATTAACATTAACAAGGGCCTAATTGAAAAACTGAGACCAAATTAATAATGAACATACAATCTAGAGGTTAAACTGATGTTTTGAAAAAAATAGTGAAATTATAATTTAAAGCTTAAATTGAGATTTAAAAAAAATACATGAACATTATTAGAGGGATCTAATTTGAATTATTTTTCAAAACTAAGGACCAAGCTGATAAAATTTACTATTTAGGATCTAATTAAGAATGAACATATAATTTAGGGACTACTCAATTTTCTACAAAAATAAATGTGTCATCAATATGACCTCTCTTATAAGACTATAAAGGTTATAAAAGTTATAGGGATATTCCAACATATAACAAAGATTTCTTTTAATCATTTCAAGTAGTTATCACCGATAACTTTTATCCTTGTTCAATGTATTTTTTTGGGAATTTTTGGATAATGACTTATGTTTTATGAATCAATTACAAGCAAATTGAACTATATGTGATTATGCATAAAAATAAAATATGACCCTAGAGAACTTTGTGCATTTTGTGTCTTGGTTCATGATTTTTTTTGGTCACCTCAAAATGAAAAATGAAAAATTGCTTGAAAGATTCGTTTCACACTTTATAAAAAGGAATCTTAAAAATATTTTAAGAAAACATCAAATTATTTTAGAAATCAAAAGGCAAGTTCAATTTTTCAGGGATTATTTTAGCAAAGGTTTTTTTATAATAAACTGATGTAGTCAAAATGTTTAAACAAAACCATAAAGAAAGTCATGGGGTCAATTTTATGACTTTTCCACTGATATAAACTCTAGCAACAAGATGTCGTACAAAGTTTGAGAATGCATTTAAAAAATATTTTTGAAAAAAATTATTTTTATTTTTTTATTTTGAAATTAAAAATAAATAATATTTTTTAGATTATTTTGATGTGTTAATATTAAAAATAATTTTTAAAAAATAAAAAAAAAAATCATCATTTTGATATATTTTTGAACAAAAAATAACTTTTAAAAACAATCTCAATCATACTCCCAATCGGGCACTAAAAATCTCCAAGCCAAAATAAAAATAATAATACGTTGTCGTACAAAGTTGATGTTGAGAATTTTCCAAACCAAAACAAAAAAAAAGATATAACACTAGGGTTCGTTGATATAGAAGGGCAGAGAGCATCATCAGTTAGTTTCTTGCTCAAATTCTTCACCTTCAGATTCCTCAACATTATCAGCATCATCATCATCTGCATCATTGTCATACTCTTCTTTATCGTTATCAACAGTTGTTTTTCCAATCACAGCAAGGTTGCTATCACCCCTTTTTAATTTCATTGCACTGCAAAAACTTGATTATATCAATGATAGTTGAGCACCGATTCTCAATGGGAGAACGAAGAAAACAATGGTGGAATGGACGAAAAACTTAATAACATGCCTCTTAAACATGTCCAAAACTGTTCCATATAAAAAAAAGCAAGAAAATTATTGCGATTAAATTTGAAGCCAAGTTATAGTTCAAAGAGCATTTGAAATCCACCTTACAAGAATGTGAGCTTACGTAAATGAATGGATGCAGTCAAACTTTTCATGAAATCGAAGGCACTAAACAAGCAGGTGTTTTTGACAGAAAAATTTGTAAAACACAGACCAATTTAAAAAACGAAAATATTACTCCCATTCTCTGTTTCAATGTCAATCCCACAGCTATCTGCTTGACAATCTAAGGTCTCTCTAAAAAAAAAAAAAAGACAGATATTAAGCTCCAACATTGAGGGACTTCATTGCAATCCTCTTTCAATGCCCATCCCTTCTTTAGCACAAGATTTTCAACCTGAAAATCTAAAACTTCCATTCTTCCACTTATCTCTCTTTTGGCGCTGCAGATCATGTTGTTACAGCCCCAAAAATATGATCTCTCTTTTCCAACTTTCATAATGATTACAAATTAAAGGTTTCAATATATAGCATAAATGACAGCAGATGGGTCACCAGTCTGCCTCATTTGGATTGTCCATTATAAGGATTCTTCACTCACTCAAATAACAACTTTCGTGGGTCATCATAAGTTAGATGAAACTAAAACGGCAATTAAAAAAAGAAGAAGCACAAACTATACCATGCCTTCTCCTTCCACTAATTGCATGCCAGCACTAATCCATTTTGGTTATCACACAAAAAATCAAATGTAGATAGGATAAAGAAGACTTTGTAGTGAGTGTGCTACTAGACAATATCAGAAAAGAAGAAAAATGATGCATGGGACTACAAAATTGCAATATATAAACTTGTATTTTTCACAAGCAAAGCACCTATCAACATTCAGGATTTTGAAATTTCAATGCTTCAACAAAATTTTCTTGCACATATGGAGTCACAACTCAAGCTAAATCGAATATCTACCAATTGAATCTTTAAAATTGACCTCTTATAAAACAAAGGGTCCTCAAAGATTAAACTAAAAACCTCGTAATGGATCACTAAATTGTAAATTTCTCCATTTCAAGGAGCTGCATGGTCTCGTTATTGATCAAACTAAAAGACCCACAAAAAAAGAGATAAAAAAGCACAGAAAACTATGTTATTGAACAAATTATTAAATATATTAATCCTAACAAATCCGACCAAAGAAAAAATTGGAAGTTTTGATTTTGATGCTTCGACGAGAGAATACAATGGAAGATAATAAATGGGATGTTTTTCCTTTTTGTTGTAAAACAGAAATTGAAAGAAAGAGACAACGTGAAAAGACCAAACCTTGTCTTCGAAATCGGATTCTTCCATGGCGAGGAGAAGCTCTTCGCTTTGAGGTTGAGGCCACTGTGAAGATAGCAAATACGATGTTGGAATTGTCCTTGTTGAAACTGGGAACTGTGTCATGAAAGCTGGGAACTGTAACATTTTGAATTTTTCCCTTTTCTTTATGGATTTTCTTTCTTGTTTCAAAGGACCCTTCTTTCTCAGCTGGAGCCGGAAGAAGGAGGATGTGACATTGTTTAAATAATGGTATTTAATGGTACCCAAGTTTACTTTAACTATACTTATTCCCCTTTTGTTTTAAGAATTACAACTAACCCCTATTGAGTTTGTTTTTGGTAATTTAGCCCCCTATTGAGTTTGTTTTTGGTAATTTAGCCCTTTGAGAGTATAGTTGAGATTATTTTTAAAAATATTTTTTTAGTTTATAAATGTATCAAAATATTTTTTTTATTTTTTAAAAATTATTTTTGATATTCGAACACCAATTTTTTAATTTAAAATAAAAAATATAAATTTTTCTTTTAATTTTTTTTCAAAAATATTTTTAAAACGCAGTACAAAACACTAGTTTTGTTTGTGTTAAACTGTACAGTTCAATCTATTTTTTTTTATTAAAACTTAATTTTTTTATTAAGATTATTTTTTAATGTTTTCTATTTTTTCTATTTTAGTATTAAAAAATAATTTTTTTAAACACACTAACTTTATTTTCTTTTATGCTACAATGCTCCTTTTTTTTTAATTCTTTTTCTCTCTTTTAGACCAGCTAAAGTGAAAATACAAATGGTTTTCTGAAACTGGAAATGCAATGAAAATTATATTTTCATATTATTATTATTTTTAAAAATAAAACAAAGAAATCCACTTATTAATTGTTCAAGAATATAGTTTAAGTTGTTTTTAAAAATATTTTTTGTTTAAAAATACATCAAAATTAGACCGACCCTCTCCATTTCACTCATAACTAATTCACTGATCGAGCAGTTGAGTGTTTACTATGAGATTTTTCTGCATGACTTGCATCAAGAAAATACAACGAGTGAGCCCTTGTATTAGGGTTCTTTATGTGTAGTATATCTTCTGATGCCTAAAACATGACATTCAAGCCTTTTAGAAATAACTATGCTTATCAGGATTCAGCGTAAGACTCCGCCAGCCCATCCCTGCTTTGCTTCTCCTATACAATTCGTCAGTTCTTGAAGATTTGAAAATCATATTCACACATATTAAAATATAAATATTTTAAAAAAACTTTAATAATAATGGAACATAATAAAAATTGGTGAGACTATAATTATTGTTAGAAAAAAAAATATTCTTTTTTATTTTATTTTATAAGATTCATTACTCATATTATTATATTAAAATTATTTTAGAGCAATGATAGTAATTCCCCTCCCCCCCCTAAAAAAAAAAAAAAAACCTAGGTTATATATATATATATATATATATATATATATATATATATATTAAGGCGCTAATATTAAATAAATATAAAAAAATATAATTAGTCTGACATATTTAAAAGAAAAGAAAACTAACAAATAATCATTATGCTTATTTTGAATGTCTTATCTATAATAATTAGAAAATCCAAGACCTAACAATATTAACAAAAAAGCAATTAAAAAACAAAATAAATGACAAAATAAAAATAAATATTATTAGATTTTAAGAAATTATTTGACTTGAAGGAAAAAAAAAGAGAAATTATAATAATTATTAATTCTCAAATGATCACCACCACATATTAAAATTTGAACATTAAATAAAAGAATTTAATAACATTGGAAATAAAGAAAAATAGGAAACAAATACTAAGAGCATGTACATATAAAACATGGATAGAAATTGGAACTATGTAAGAAATATGTATAAACAAATAAAGGAACTAAAATAAAATCCAAGATTAAAAGTATAAGGGATAAAATAAAAAAAAACATATGTAATAAATTTAATTTGAAGGAAAAAAAAATTTAAATAAATCCAAACATTGATACCGATGAAATTGACTAATTTAAAACAAAACTGAAAAATTAAAAGAATTAGGACCGGAATGAAACTTAAAACTATAATTAATTTGCATGGAAGGATAAAATTGAAAAAAAATCAAAATTTGATATCTAAAATATCAAAGGATTTTATAATAAATTTGCATGGAAGGATCAAATTAAAATAAATCAAAACTTTGATACCAAAAATATTAAGGATTCCGGACCAATCCGAAAAATTCAAAGAATGAGGACCTAAATGAAAATTGCAATATATAATCAATTTCAATTGGAGGTTGAAATTGAAACAAATCAAAACTTATATAATAGCAATAAGGACAAAAAAAAATTAAAAATTCAAGGATTGAAATGAAATATGACAAGAAACAGGTGCGCTGATGTCAGCTTGCACAAACATGAGAGAGAGAAAAGGGGTTGAAAAATTAAAAGGACCATTGACACGTCGTCGACCACCGTATACCCACACACACGCCGCACCAGGAGGAAGAGAGCATGTTTGAAAATCATTCTAGACTCCGATTGAAGATTTTTTATGTCGAAATAAGCCGCACGCGCTGTCCGAAACATGCATGAGCGCGGAAACGGACGGCGCGCCCGGCGACGCGCCACCAGTAAATCAATAGATAAAAGAATAAAAAATTGATAAATTACCCGGATTGCCCCTCCCTCCCCGGCATGAATTCTGTCCGTTTCGAGGGATAAAAATGTTATTTCACCGTGAAAAGAAATATTAAAAAAAAATAAACCAACCAGACGAACCGGACCGGATCAAACCAAAAATGTGCAATTATCGTGGAACACCTGAACCCAGGTGCATGTTTTTGTCTTTTTTGAGGGACAAATTTGTTATTACACTGTGCAAAAAAGAAAAAAGAAACCAAACCGAACCAAACCAAATTAAACCCGACCTGAAAAATTGAGTAGTACTATTGCCGTCCATAATTTTGTTCTCTTGGTGAATAGTAGTAATGACTTGCGAGCTATTTTAGCTTTTAAGATAATAAAGTTCATGACTATTTTGATATTTGGCTAAAACAAAAGTGTGTTGCTAAATAAAATAAAAATACCACGAGCCCTTCAAGCAATGTCTCCTTACGTCCAAAAAAATTATTTACTCCATGTCGTTGAAAACTTTGTAGTATGCTTTTTTTTTTTGTTAGGGTTGCGTGGTCTGCTTTGTTGGTGGTGATTTTTTTTATCTCCTCCCTTGAAAATAATAGTTTAGCCCTTTTGGCTATTGTTTTAGTTATTTTTTTTTATTTCATTTATTTTTATCTCGGCTCTTTTATAAAAGTTTTATTTGTTTTAATCTCATCATTTAATCTCAATTTACTAAATATTATATTCTACAATTTAGCTCTCATTCTTTTAATTTTTAGTTTTCTTGTCTTAGCTCTTATGTAAGAGTTTTATTACTTTTTAATTTCATCCTTTAATTCAAATTAATGGTATTATATTTTTTTATATGGTCCATATTGTTTTAATTTATATTTTTTTCTTGATGTTTTCATATTTTTTTTTATTCTTTTCATTATCACCCTTCAATGAAAACTTTATTTTTATTTTATTTCAATCTTGACCCTTATTTCTTTGATATTTTTATCCTTTACTAAACTAGTTTTTCTTTTGAATTTCACCATTTAATCAAATATAAATTTTAGTTTTGTATTTTAGTTTTAATCCTCATTTTTTTATTTGTTATTTTTTTTAAATAATTTAATCTTTTAATATTTGATTGATTGAGAATTGAATTTTATAATCTGTCTAGGTTGGGTGCTACAAATCTAATAACTTAGATCAAAAGATTAAAAAGTTACATTGATTTTGTTTTTAAATAGCTTTATATTCTCTTTTTTTTTATCAATTTATTACAATATCATGATCTAAGTTATGAATTTAGCGAGATTTTTTGAGTTAATTTTGTCTTGATTATCTTGGCTACAAGTTTATCATGACTAGATTTTTATGTCATGTAGTCATATGAATATTTGTTTTTAAAATAAAATGATTCAACCCCTCTTTTTGTTAAAGTCACTAGAGCTAGCAATTCTAGACAAGCTAAAAAGTTAAAAAAAAAGGGAGTTTAAATACATGAAAAACAAGATTAAAAAAACATAAAAGCAAACGAGAAACCATAATAAAAATGTTTATAAACCTAAAACCATAAACATAAATACAAGAAACTACAGTTTTAAAAAATAGAATATAAAATTTTAGATCTTAAGAAAAAATAAGGTAAGTAGAAAAATTGTAAAAACTGAAAAAAATAAAACCCTCTTTTTTTCGTGTCTGTCTCAGGAATTGGACAGCTAATGAGACATGACATGATATTATTTGTCCGTCGTATCTAAATCTAGCAGTTCAAGCCTTCAAGGTAACTTTAGTACTAAATTAAAAAAAAACCCCGAAAAACAGCAACACCACCGTTTTAGGTTTTTGGTAGCGTTTCACTGATACGCTCAGACAGAACAAAAACCCTAAACCTCCGAAGTTCCGCATATTTCATTCTTTTTTAATTTTATTTTTTATAGCATAATTTCATACAGTAATTTGGAAGAGGAAGAAAGATGCAGCACGATGAGGTCATATGGCAAGTTATCAGACACAATCACTGCAGTTTTATGGCCAAGTAAGACCTTTTTTAAAAAAATTTCTTTAGCATATAAGAATGTTTTGAATCTGTTTAAATTATAAATATATGTATGTATGTATGTATGTATGTATGTATTTTTTTTTAATTGGTTTGTTTTGTTTTGTTTTTTGGTGTAGAATCACGACTGGGAATTTTTGTAGAAACCCATATAACATCACTGGGGTTTGTAATCGTAGCTCATGCCCTCTTGCTAATAGTCGCTATGCAACTATCCGTGATCATGATGGTATGTTTTTATTCTATTTTTTAGTTTCTCAACTGGGTTTATCTGGCTGAGAAGAAATGTTGGACAAGATGAGTGATTGTGAATAAATGTTTGCCTTTTGTGTTGAATTTACTGGGTTCTTAGGCTTATTGGAATGGAACTTTTAGTAGCAAATGGTTTCTTAATGAGGATTGAGTTAGTTCTAGTCAATTGCTCTGTCCTGATTCGGGATTGAATCCTGAGTTAGTTTCTAGAGCCATTTAAAAGAGGATACAAGGGTTATGTGGATATTTTGATCTTACAAGTCGCTTAGCATTGGTTGGTTAGATATACTATTGCATCTGGTAATGTGATTTATTTAGATACCGATCATTTTGGGTTCTTGTTTGTCACAAATTAAAAATCTTGTCTATTACTTAGATTTCTTTTCAAGAATTTGATGATTAATTTGCTTTTGACAATTGAGCTGTGTGTTGTTCTGCACAGGTGTCTTTTATTTATATATGAAGACCATTGAGAGAGCTCATAAACCCAACGAGTTATGGGAAAGAGTAAAGTTGCCAAGAAACTACGAGAAGGCACTTGAAATTATAGACAAGCATCTGGTATTCCATATTTTCTTGCATTCTGATGTTTGTTGTGCATACCCTTTTTTTAACCAAAAAATGTTTTTAATTAGTTTTTATTGTTGATCTGTAAATTCCTTGGAACTCAAAGATGTACTGGCCAAAGTTTCTTGTGCACAAAGCTAAACAGCGCCTGACAAAAATGACTCAGATGCGTATACGAATGAGGAAGCTTGCTTTGAAAACAAGGTTTTGCAACTGCATCTCTTTTGCTCTAACATATTTTGTGTAACATTTTATGGTTCTAAATATAGTTTGCTGCATCTACTGTAGGATTTTTCATTATAATTGGTTGCGGTGATATTTATAAACAAACTAAATTTGCAAGTTTCTCTTCTTCTTTTCTTCTTCTTTTGTTATTGGTACATTTTATTTGTTATAGTTCAAGTTTACTCAGACTGATTCGTTAAAATTACCCCGTAGCTTCTTGCAAGGCTTTGCTCAATTTTAACTATCTCATCACATTTAGTTTCTGGCCTCCATATGTCTATAATACTTGACTTTGTAAGGTTAACTGGTTTCTGTCATTTATTTCTTTGGTGGCATGATAGTAGTGATTCACAGTTGGGTTTAATGTTGGAAATTAAAAGAGAAACATTGTTCTGAGTGAAAACTGTATGATTGGATGTGGTTATAGTCTTTTATCTATATTATAGATGTTTAACACACTAATGTGAACAAATTCTTAACTGTTGAGATGGAGATATTAAGACACTTTTTTCAACAAGATTGGTGTCAAAATGTCTCTAACCAAGGTTGTAAGTTGGTAATATGTGGAGCTTTAGGTATTTCCCTGTAATTTATGGTTATGTTACCATTTGATTTAATATGCATTTCCAGTTTTCTTTCTGATCCATGGATTCCTCTTGTTTCCCACTATGCTGGAAATCCATGGATTTTGTTTACTTCAGTTGATTTTACTTTATTTTTTGTTGCTAGGGAGAAAATAATGACTACACCCAGAAAAGAGATAAAAAGAGAGTCTAGAAGGGAGAAAAAGGCTGAAACAGCTGCTGAACTGGACAAGGTTAGGATTCCTTCCTTTTGATATATTTGTCTCAACCATGTTGTGGATCAATGTTAGTCCTAACTAGTACTTTCAACAGAGTATTGAGAAAGAGTTGCTTGAACGACTCAATGGAGGACTTTATGGTGACATACATAATATTCTGCCTACACATTTCAACAAAATTCTTGATGAAAATGAACTACATGCTGTTAGTGAAGATGAAGAATATGAAGAGGTATGTTTTCTGGTAATATTAAGAAGTTAATCTTGTGTGATACATGAAGGGCTTTTCTGTTTCGTATTTTGAGAAATTTTGTGAATCAGCAGGAACCTGAAATAGAATATGTTCAAGGCTATGATGATCTTGAAGAGGAAGATGATATAGAAGATTTCGGTGGTTTTGCAATCGACGAGTCTCTCAAGAATAATGGTAAAGTCTTTGTTTCTTTGTTGCGAATCTTGTGTTTATAAAGGACCTAGTGTGGTGTGGATCTAATGTCACCTTTGTCAGTTACTTCATGATCACTGCCACAATTGTGTGCACATTGTTTCCCATACTTGCGATATGATAACTATTCCATTTATATAGATTATGTTTCAAGTTGCTTGTGAATAGATGCTAATAACCATGACAACCATTGGTAGAAATGTGAAGGTTTGATGTATTCACTGATTTGTTGTTCTTACTGGAAAACAAGATTCAGATTCACCCGAGAATGTGATGTTATTATGACAATGCATATCATCTCAATCCGTGATTAACAGGCTTCAAACTTCAGTATGCCTATATATACATGAGGTAAATTGTTCATGCTTGAAAGATGTTTATGAAATTTTATACAGATGATGCACCTGAGGATGAAGAAGACATGGACTCAGTGAGGGTTAAAAGAAGATCGGAGTCTGCTCATCAAAAAATGGAGGAAGATGAACGCAGAAAGTCAAAAAAGAAAGCAAAGGTTCTGGTTGAGGTCAGTGATCATGGGCATATCATCTCCTTTCAGTTGCTGGCCTTTTCATGTTTCTGGCAATAGATAAATACATGCACTTACCATAATTTGTGATGCTTTGTATCAGGTTGAGCATGAAGATGCTTCTGAGAGGCAGAGGGCTACCTTTTGAGAGGGTTTTAACGTGCTCTTTAATTAAAGGGCTGGCATCTGCGTGAAAAATTGTTCCTTGCATCAATTTTGTAAGTTAGGTTTCATATACAGAAAGCTAATCTCAATGGGGGGATCTAGAGTCTGAAGATGCAGTAGGCCATCTCTTTCCTTGTCGTTTTTTTCTTTTCGAGTTACCCGTGGAATGACTCACCTCACATTAGGCCATCTGATGTTCATCTTGGCAATATATTGCTAAAATATTTTAGTTGCCTTGACAGTCACTTAAATGGTCAAATGATGTAGGGAAACAATAGAGGATCTCCTTCAAATTAATTTAAGTCGCCTTTTTTCTCCTCATAACTGACAAGCAAAATAGCTGTTTACTTTGGTAAACTACTTTTATTTGAATTTTGATTTATATTTCTTCTAAATCTTATTACAAAAAATGATGAATATATTTTGTTAAAAATATTTTGACTTTAAATTATAATATTCTTACGAAATCAAAGTTAAGGTTTGGTTTCACTCTTATTGATTCGTGTAGCTTGTCTTGTGCTTGAGTGTTATGCTTAAATGTGCATCAACTAAGGTTAAATTTCATTATTATTGATTTTAATTATGTTTATCAATGATTGTTGGATATATTTAATGGAATAAAATTTTTTGCTGTCTGTTTTATGATGCTAATTTATCAAATAAAATATGAAATCAAAAGTTGTTTTTCATAAATGATGTTGAATGTATTTTTAATAACTTTAATGGAAGGTTGAACTCTATTTATTGGAATGTTAGTAATGAATAAAGAAACGCGATAAGAAAGAGGAAACCATCAGGAAACTATTAGAAGCTTTTCTTTCAACCAAAGAGGTCTCTAGCAACAACAACTATGGATGAGAATGATCTTTTCGTTCGCATCAAGAGAAAAAGAATGACAAACAATTTTTCTCTTAAAAAATGGTAAAATTATAATTTTCAAAATACTCGATAGAAGATCCGACTGAATGGCTTAACATAATAGCTCAATTCTTTGGATTTCAAAGGCACTATATATAATCAGAAGACAACTCTAGCATCTTTTCACCTTGATGGAAACATTAATCAATGGTGGCGATGAATGTGATGAACTAACCACGAGGAGATCGTTTGATGACCTAGAAGTTCTTTGAAGAGGAATTGTGGGCTCGTTTTGAACCAACATATTGTGAAGATTTTGATGAAGCTCTATATCTGAAGTTTGACAGGTTGGATTCTTTTTTGATTACCAAAAGGAGTTCAAGAGGCTAGGCAATCGAGTTCATGGTTGGACATAGAGGGCTCTTGTTAGCACCTTCACAAGAGGATTGAAACTCAAGATCAACGATGAAATTCCAATGCTTAACCTCGAAAACATTGAAGGAAGCCATCAATTTAGCAAAAATGAAGGATGAATAAATCTTTAGAACGAAAGAAGTTCACACAACCTCTATTGTTGAACCATGTACCGACCACCATCGCTCTACTGAGTCGCTCTACCCCAACAATGACACCTAAGAGATTGAGCTGGGATGAAATGTAGAAATTGAGAGCACAAGGGCTTTGTTTCAACTACAACAACAAATTCACCTCAGGACACAAGTGTTAGGGAACATAACTACTCCTTCGAGTGTTGAACCAACAACTTTACCAAAGAATACAAGATGAAGGATGAAGAGTTATGGATGGCAAATACTTTAGGAGATCAAGTTGAACCAAAAAATCAATACATGCATTAACAGGCTGAATATCTCCACAAAACTATGCTAGTGATTTGACTCAACACCAGTCGTTTCTCATCTTCTATTTTTGTTGGTAAAGAAAAAAGATGACATTTGGTGATTTTGCACAGACTATCGGGCATTAAATGCAGCCACTATCAAAGACTGATTTCTCATCCATACAGTAGATGATATGCTAGATAAGTTATTTGGGGTAGCTTATTTCATAAAATTAGACTTGCGAGATGAATAACATTAGGTACAATTACATGCTCTTAATATTTATAAAAACTATTTTTAGAACCCATAATGGTCATTTTGAGTATCTTGTTATGCCTTTAGGTTTATGCAATGTCCATTCCACCTTCAATGTCATTATGAACTCAATATTTCATCCTCATCTTTGCAAGTCCATAATAGTTTTTTTAATGATATCCTTATTTGTATTCCTACATGGGAATTACATATAGAACATGTTAAAGTCACATTAGATATCCTAAGTCAACAAAAGTTTTTCATCAAAGCAAAACAAATGTGATTTTGGAAAATAGGAACTGAAGTATTTATGTCATATTATGGTGCATCAAAGGGTAAAAATAGACACTTAAAAAAAATTAAGACTATGGTAGCTTGGCCATAACCTCCTAATATTACAGAATTGTGTGGGTTTTAGGCTTGACAAGTTATTACCAGAAATTTGTTTGAAACTATGGACTATTGCCTCATCCCTAACCAATCTTATAAAAAAAAGCTTTTGATGGACTGAATAAGCCGAGGATGCATTTAAGTTGCAAGCAAGCAATAACAACTACCCCGACTTTATCCATGCCCAATTTGAATGACTCTTTAATTATTGAAATTGATGTTTCGGGTGATGGAATTAGGGGTTTTCCTTACTCACTAGAGTCAACCAATTAAGTTTATGAGTTGTGCTTTGAGAATTAGTAAACGAGCATGGTCCATCTACTTTAGGAAATGCTCATGATTGTAGAAGTAATTCGGATTTGACAACCTTATCTTTTGGGCAGGAAATTCTTTCGAATCGATCACAAGAATCTCAAATATTTTCTAAATCAATATGTGGTCACTCAAGCAGTAAAAATACATAGCAAAACTTTTGGGCTATGACTATGAAATTCTTTATTGGTTAGGATGTGAGAATTTAACAGTTTATACTCTATCTCGCCGCCCTAACAACCCTTTCTTGAATCCTTTAATTGTTTCACAGGTTACTTTTTGGGATTCGATGAGAAAGGTAACACAAAATGATACACACACACACACACACACACACACGAGTAAGTGATCCATCGATCAACTATGGATCCCATTGGCCCATACTCAATGAAAATGGTATTTATTTCTGCAAAAAAGATTAATTGTTCCACAAGTTATTTGCAAGCAGCTGCTACAAGAATTTCATGAAAACAAAATGGCAGGGCATTCTGGCATATTGAGAATATTGAAAAGGTTAGCTCAACAATTATATTGGCAATCTATTTACCATTCCATCCAAGACTATATTGTGCAATGTGAAGTTTGCCAAAAAACCAAAACCAAAACTTTAGCCCTAACGAGATTACTTCATCTACTACCCATTCTTATCAAGTATGTGAGGATATCAATTTGGATTTTATTGAAGGTTTTTCATTCACCCACGCTAAAAGAAAGTTTTTTGGTAGTTGTAAATAGACTTAGTAAGTATGCTCATTATCTCATCCATTTTCTGCAAAAATTATAGTTGAACATTTTGTAAAGCATGTTGTCAAACTCCATGGGATGCCAAAATCAATCATTAGTGACCGTGACCCTATATTTATTAGCAAATTCTAGTAAGATTTCTTCACTACATTAGGAACCAAGTTGAAATTGAGCTTCACTTACCACCTACAGACCGATGGATAAACCAAAGTTATGAATCGTCGTGTTGAACAATACCTCAATTGTTTACTTACTTATCTTGGGTAGAATTTTGGTATAATATCACCTACCACAATTTAATGAGGATGACACCTTTCCAAGCCTTGTTTGGTCGACTTCATCCTTCTATTCCACTTTATTTTGATGAATTATCTCAGTTTAACAAAGTCGATCAAAGCCTCTTGCATCGAAATGAATTGCTCAAACACTTGAAAAAGAATTTGGACATGACAACTAATAGAATAAAACAAATAGCAAACAAAAAGAGATGAATTGTGGAGTTTCAAGCAGATGACTTGGTCCTCCTAAAGCTACATCCTTATCGCCAACAAACCGACTTCAAAGGAGTTCATCAGAAATTTGTTATCAAGTACTACGACCCTTATCAAATCGAGAAATAGATCAACAATGTTACTTACCAGCTACAAATTACCAGCACACACAAAAATCCACCTTGTTTGTGTATGTCTCTCTCTTAAAGAAATATGTTGGGGTCCTCCACAGATTACCTTAAAGCTCTCACTTGTTACAAATAAAGATGTAGCTTTCTTAGAACTACGAGATCATTGTCGATACATGATGGATTAACTGTTAAGCTTAACTCTATTTATTGGAAATTAGTAGCGAATAAAGAATTTCTTACAAATAATTGTTGTTTAACTTTCACATAAAGAAAGCAAGTATTCCTCAGAATTGTTCCTACGGCTTGATCAGGATCTGTCACATCTTGAGGATGACATATCTTGTTTGGCCTAAGCTAGTTAATTTTGGAGGGATGATCTTCCTACATGTGCATACATAAGATGATAAATCTTTTTAACAATTTTTGAGAAATTGTTATCTTATTCTCTATTAATGACACTGTAATTAATACTTGTGAACATAAAGATTTATTAATATAGTGATATATTATTTAAATTTTAAATTGAAATTGAAATAAAAAATATTATTTAATCAAGGTTATAATTTAATATTGTTTTATATTATAGATAAAATATGTGGGCATTTTACCATATCTTATCTCTCAGAGGATTTACTATTAGAGTAAATATTTTTTTATTAGGTATCAAACTTTTAAGTTTTTCAATTTCATCATCTTAAGTTAAATTATCATGTTTTAATACAAAATGAAATTATTGTGTTTTAAATTTAAGTTTTGCAATGCAATTAATAGAATATGATATATATATATATATATATATATATATATATATATATATATATATATATATTGAACAACAGTCAAATATTAATTGAACAACAATTTAAGGAAATGAGACTTTAATTATGGCTAAAAAAAGCAATTAAAAGAAGAAAAAATAAATTTTAAGAAAGAACAAAAAAACCTATTGCTATTTTTTTGATGTAAAATCAATTTAGGTAAAAAATATTTTTTTATTTTAGCAAAATTATGTTTCTATGCAAAAAAATTATTTTATTCAGGTTTTTAGCTTTTAAATTTTGAGAAATTAGAGATAATACTGTTAAAAATTATAGAGAAGAGAAAGATCTCAAATAGCTATGGTTATAAAAATATTATTTTTTCTAATAATAAATTTACTTTATGAAAGTAGTTTAATGAAAATAGTGTTTTTATAGCTATTTTAGAAAAATACTAGTAGATTCCTGCACTACATTGCGGGTCAAATAGATAATTTTTATAACTGTTTAAATATAATATTTTTATATATAAAGTTTGATATAATGAAACAGATCAACATACACTATTATAACAATAACAACATTGAAGTCTTAACATCTAAAATTATCATTACTGTTACTGTCAAAACAATAAAAATTATTAAATTACTCTGAGAAAAAAAACAAAAAAATTAACAAAAGAGTAAATAAGAACAAAAACTAAAACTATTATTATTATTATTATTTTTATGTTCATAGTGAAAAGAACAAAATTAAATCAAAAACTAAAAAAAGCCTAAAAACTTTAACAAAAAAACAAACAAAAAAATTAAAATAAATGTTAAAATAAATATAAAAATATCAGTTGAAAAAAATCATTTGACTTGAAAATTATTTTTTTTCAAAAAAAAACTAAAAGAAATAACAAAGAGGAAAAAAAAAAAGAAATATTAATTTTTAAATGATCATAAACAAAAAATAAAATTTAAGAGCTAAAATTTTCAAAAAAATACTACCTCAACAAAAGAGAAAAAAAATTACTCGATTACCCCATGAAAAAAAACCTCAATAACATAAAAAATTAAAACTTTTGTACTGAATATATTAAGATATTTAAACCCAATCTGAAAATTAATAGAAGGAGGACCAAAGTGAAACATAAATATATAATTAATTTCGATTGAATGACCCAATTAAAATAAATTAAAACTCTTATAACAGAAATCACGATCATATGAAAAATAAAAAATGCAGGAACTAAAGTTATTAAACCATAAAACCGGGTGCCTCTCCTGTATTTTAGCATGCAGAGAGAGAAAACAGAAAAAGAACGTTCAACCAGCCACTTGTTTCCAAAACACGCCACACCATGAGAAAGACCACATGGCGGTGCATCGATGAAGACGTTGAATGCTCATTTTTACATGATAGAGGACACCATACGCGTCGTCCGAAGCAAGCGCGAGGCCGAGCACCACCGGCCGTGTGTGGCACACACGAGCACAATTTATGGCAGATAATAAAAAAAAAATTGATCAATTACCGGAACATTCCTACAACCAATTCTTCAATTTTATCTTATTGGAAGATATATTAGTATTTAGCTATTTTAAAAAAAAATGAGAAATCACAATGGTGTTTTGTCTTATATGAAGATAAATTAGTATTTAGGTATTTTTAAAAATTGTGAAATTCCCGTGAAACTCCTCAGTGTTAAACCTACTTTTTGTCTTTTTTAGAGACAAAAATATTATTTTATTATACAAATAAATATAAAAAATCAATAAATTGATGAGCTGACCGACCCGATCTAAAAATATATTATTACAATTCATAGTGTTTTCACTTATTATAATAAGTGATTCAATGATCTATTTTAGTATCGGTTATATTCATTCAATATTTATATTTTTTTTAAAAAATATTTAATATTTTTAAAATAATTTTAGAGTTTATATTTTTTATATTAATATATGTGACATCACAATATATATATTAATTAATTAATTAAAGCCATGTGGTGTCTAATCAAAGTTTTATTTATATACTTGAAAGGTTATAATGACCGGACCATCCAATAATGTCTTGACAGGTCATCATTTACTAAATCACCCGGATGGGACATCATCAAACACTCTTCGATTATCGTTATCCACGTCGAAGACCGGCCTCTTCTTCCGCCGATCTCATTTATAATAATAACAAATTCCATTCATCATCATTCATCACAGGAGGAACTCTCCCTAGAAGATCCGAAAAATGGATCCGAACCCGAAAACCCACCCTATTCTCTCTTACGTCATGGCCCGACTTCCCTCTCTCGGACCCAAACCCCCTGACCCCTCCTTCGACATCGAGCAACCTCCACAGCCACCACCACAACAACAACCACCACCACTTCCCCAATTAACTGACCCAGCCCTCCTCTCTACTATGAGACGCGCTGTTGGCGATGTAGCCCAAACCCGATCGGTACTCCAAACCCTCGGCCCCCGACCCGACCACGAAACTGTCGACACTGCGAAACTCAAAATAAGCGAGATCGAGAGCAATCTATCGAAAGAATTGGAGGATCTTGTGCTTTCTCCGCGGCCGAGTGAGATTGATAGGTTAGAGTGGAGGGCGCATTTGGCTGAGAAAGAGAAGAAGATTCGAGAAGAGGCGGAGAAAGAGAGAGGATTTTATAAGATGGTGTTGCAATTGGATGAAATGCACGAGGAGTATGAGAAGTTGTTGAAGGAAGCGGAGGAAAAATTGGTGAATATTTATGATAAGGCGGAGCGAGGAGAGGAGAAAGAAGAAGAGGTGGTGGTGGTGGAGGAGGAGGTGAGTGATGAGGTCGTGGGAGTTTTGAGAGAGGGGAAAGGGGTGGAAAGAGTGGATTTGTCGAATCGGAGACTCAGAATTTTACCTGAGGCATTTGGGAGGGTTGTTGGCTTGAAAGTGCTTATTCTTTCCAATAATCAACTCGAGGTTCTCTTATTAATCTATTTATAAATATTGTTTAGAAATACTAATCTTCTATGTGCTTTGAGTTAATTTTGATTTTTAATGTATGAGTTGATTGGATAGAGTGAATTTCTGATATAATTTGTGTTTGGTACTAAGGTGGATTAAGAGGTTATCATTTGTTATCGATATTAAAGGATTGGTAATGCTGAAGGATTTGTTCTTGTTAAATCTTTCATTGAAATTATTTTTAATTTTAACAAAAATGAAATCCAGGGAAGCCAATTTGCCAATTGGGGTTGTGCCATCTTTCGGAAATATATAGCTACTTGAAGTTGCCGGCTCTGATTATTTCTTCAGTATTTTGCTGTAGGCACTGTAAGATTTACCTTGTCTGAGGTGGGCAGGAGTAAATTCTCGTTCTCACACCATTATAGGTTCTGTTAATGTGCTTAGTACTTAGAATGTGACAGTTCTAATGTCCACACCTTTCACATTAATAATCATACTGGTGAGAGTTCATAGGTAGTGTATCTGGTGCTAGACCTTTCCCACTTTATTGTTTATGAAACATGTAATGAGTATGCGATCTGCAAGTCTTTGAGAACCAACCTGATTTGTTATTCGCAATATGAAACCTCTCATGTTTGTTTTGCTCCATGGATGGATATTCTCATTAAGTAAAAAAAAATTGTGTTGTAGGTTTGCATTTGTGATAGTGAAAAGTTTTTATGATCATCTTGTCAGTCTAATCTGTCTTTTTTATTTTTTTGAATTGCTATTACCTCGCATTATTTGTCCTATTAATCGAGTAACCCGTGTGAGTGAAACAGTTCATTCCGGATTCTATAGCTGGGCTAGAAATTCTTGAGGAGCTCAATCTTGCTTCAAATCTCTTAGGAGCATTGCCAGATTCAATTGGATTGCTGCAAAATTTGAAAATCCTGGATGTCTCTAGCAACAAGATAGAGATCTTGCCCGACACCATTTGTCATTGCAGGTAAGTTTAATTCATTACAAGTTTATCCTTTGTCCAAAAAATCCCTTACAGTGGACTTTGATATTCTTAAATGGTTTAGGTCATTGCTGGAATTGGATGTGAGCTTCAACCGCCTGACATACTTGCCGACTAATATTGGATATGAAATGTTGAATCTTCAGAGGCTTTCAATCCAGCTGAACAAGATATGTTCCCTTCCCACTTCTATTTGTGAGATGAGATCTCTGTACTACCTGGATGCTCATTTCAATGAGCTTCGTAGCCTTCCTCTTGCTATTGGGAAACTAGAAAATCTAGAGATCCTCAATTTGAGCAGTAATTTCAGTGACATGAAAGAACTCCCTGAAACTTTTGGTGATTTGATGAACCTCAAGGAACTTGATCTCAGCAACAACCAGATATCCGCTCTGCCTGATACATTTGGTCGGCTGGATAATTTGACCAAGCTCAACTTGGACCAAAATCCTCTTGTAATTCCACCAGAAGAAGTGGTAAAGGAAGGGGTTGAGGCTGTGAAGACTTTTATGGCTAAGAGGTGGCTTGACATATTGGTGGAGGAAGAAAGGAAGAGTATGGTGGAAGTACAAGAACAAGCACAGACTGGATGGTTGACACGCAGCACCTCTTGGTTGAAAACTTATGCATCTGGTGTTTCTGAGACTGTTTCAGGAATCTTAAGTCCAAGGGGTACTAGAGATCCTTATCTTGATCAACAGCTTTGACTTCCCAGTTTCAGATATTTCAAGATCCATTTCTTCTCAACAGCATGTGCATTTGATGTGACTGATGAGATGGATTTCTTCTGCTTTCAATTACTTTCATTCTGATGTTCTGCAACAATGTCAACCAGAATGAGTTGCAAATTAAACAAATTTTGTTCTTCTTCCAGGCAATCGTTTTCTGGTTTTGCCAGTTTTGCGACACAATAAATAGGTAGATCCTTGGCTATTCTGCTATCTGAACTTCTCTTTGATTTCAATACATTTTACAGCTGTATATCAAATTAAACGACAGTTTCTTTTGCTCATATTCATTTTGCTGTTAAATTGCACGGAATTGAGTAATGTTTGGGACTTACTCAAATATCCTTGAAATTCTTGTTAGCCTTAGCAATCCCCTGATAACTCCACTAGGGTGGAGAAGTTCGCAGTGCTACACCCCTTTGAAAAGACTAAAACAAGGAGTTGGTCCGGGTGCTTCAGTTGTCTTGGTGATTTTTATATTTTTTGGTGATTTTATATTTTTTAATTCTTTTTTTTTTTAAATATTGCTTCCATATTTGCGTTTGACGTGCTGAAAGTTTTCTTCCATTCATGCTATACAGACAGCCCGTGAAGCCTCGTGCGGTAGCTAAAAATGTCTAACTATCATTTCACAGGATATGCAGCCATAGCCTCTTCACCATGGTATCAGAGCTCCTCTTCTGGTTTTGGGATGACTTCTTCTTCATCTTCATCCTCACCTCCTTCCTCTTCTCTTCAGACCTCTTCTTCCTCTTTCCATCTTCCTCCTTCCCTTTCTTTCCGTAAGTCTACTTCAACTAAGCTTGCTTATCTATATGAGGTTAATCTTTTAGATGATACACGAAAAATCTACTGAAAACGAGATCTTCCTCTAGTAAATCCTTATCATGCCTTTGTTAAAAAATCTCCTTCGGTCATTCGTAGTATTAAAACTCTCATAAAAAATCCTCCTAAAATGACAAAAGAATATGTTCAAGCTTCCTCTTTTGACCAACACAAGATTCCTGCTACTTCTAGAGAACAGTTTGTTACTCTTGAAATCCCATCTGAATTTCCAGAACAATGGATCACTCAAGGATATACACATATCCACTTTGGTGCTATTCGTCTTGCTTTATCTTATCATGGCCGTAAAGGCTTACCTGTTGCAGCACGATTAGCTCTTTTGGATACCAGATATTTGGAGTATCAACATGCTTGCATTGGATCGCTTGAAACCACTCTTAATTGTGGCACAGTGGTTGTTACTTTCTATCCCAATTTCAATATGGCGTTGGATGATCCTCAACTCCATCATTTCTTGAAAAGTCCAACTACAAATTACTTGGTGCTTTGATCAAGTCTTGGACACCTATCAAGCTACTCTTCACTATCGGATGGCTTATCGGGTCCAAAATCATGCTTTTGATTTAGTACTCCCGTCACCAATGATGCTTTACTCATCACTTTGTAGATACTAATCAAAAAGCCACCCGCACCCATGTCCCAAGACGGATCCCAAAAGACGAATTGCAAAAATTACTTCCCTCTTCTTGGATCACCAATTACGAAAAAAGCTGCACCAAAAACTCTGTTCCTATACGAGTCCATGGAACTCGAGTTCACCAAAAAGACGAGATGGTACTTGTAGAAATAATTTTTTCGAGAAAGGAGCATCTTCTACAACTCCCCCCTGCAATTTTCTCTTCCATCTCAATGGTGCGACCTATCCATGAACCTCTTCCGGTACCTATTGAGTCCTTCTCAAACATCTGGGTTTACCCGTCTACTGTTTTGCAGAGGATAACCATAATTTTTGGGGCACCTGTCATTGTGACAGTTGCTCTAATGAAGCCATGACAGATAAAGATGATACTCCCAGGCACAAAAGAAAATCTTCTGGCAAGAAGCTGAAATCCAGATACATAAATGGAGACCGCACAATTGACACCTTGGGACAACCTTCAGGAAAATTTGACTATCTTGTCAACTATACTCCTCCTTCTTGGGCATCCCCCGAGCAAGTCCTTACAATCTCTATGTATCAACCCACAAGACCCTATGATGATGATTTTCCTGCCTTACAGGAACAAGTTAAGGACAAGGTTCGTACTCTTCCTCAAAGTCCAAAACCCTCAGGGTGTTGATGCTGAAGGTCGCCCTAAACAGGTTACTCAAGCTGAAGCTGTTCTCAATTGGCAAAGCCAAAATGCCATTGCTCAAAATTCTGTTCTTCATCGCATTGAATCCAAGGTTGACCTAGTACAGACTAATCTGAAAAAGATGACGGTTTCTGTTGATTCTCGAATTCTACATCTTGAAGAATTGTGTGCTGAAATCCAACAAAGGATCTCCACCATTCATGAGTATCTACTTTTTCAAGCTTCTACTGGCAGCCGCATAGATCCTCAGAAAGAACAAGAAATACAGTCTCTCAAAATACAACTTAAATCTCTTCAGAACGAGTTGGCCAAATCCAAATCAAAGCCCTCACCATTCCCTGAACCTTCACAGAATAAAATGACTTCCTATTATCCAGACCCATTTTGGACTAAACATTCCCCTTCTTTCACCCCACAACCTTTACCTACTACACCTCAATTATTTGGAAACCTAGATTCTGAAAATCTTTTTCGAAAAACTCTCTCCAAACGAGATAAAGAGAAAACCCAAGTACCATTTATCTTCAAAAAACCCAGATCACCGGTCTCTATCATCTCTTCATCTTCTGATTCTTTTGAATCCAAAAAACATGAACCAGATGACCCTTTTCAAGACTCTCAAGACTCTTATCAATTTATGATCTAGTATCATGAACATTCCAACCTTATCCAGTCTTTACTCACCTCTTATTCCCATCAAACTATCCCTAAAATTCTCACTCATGAACCTCTTGCCAATACATCTGAAGAAGAGACTCCTACTGAAGAAAGTACTCTTGTGACTTCTGATGATGATTCTTCTGACACTTGTTCCATGCCACCATTACTAATGGCTGATCCTCCTCAAGCACACTCATCAGATCCTCAATCTTCCAGGACTAGGCAAGAACCTCCACCAACCTCTACCACTAGAGTTAGTGTGGACGAACCAGTCAGCAGTGATGATGAGGTAAATCTTAACCCTCGCCGTTATCAACCTCATATCCACTCTTCAAATACTAGAGGATATTTTACTTTGGATGACATTCCAAGAGTAAAATGGCGTGATAGAATGCTCGAATTCCATTCATGGCTGACTAGTTACATGCTCAAAGATGGTGTAACACTTCGAGATGCATTGCAACAATTCACAGCAAAGTTCTCTGGCACCTTATGGGATTGGTTCCATGCCTTAGGAGATTACCGACAACTACAATTTGTGAATAGTGCGTCTCTTTCTGAAGCCTTGGGATGACTCCATTATGAATTTCTTGGAGAAGCTTTAAATGACAAAGAAATAGCAAGGTATGAGTACTTCAAAATGAAGTGTTGTTCCTATCTGAGATCTGATCTTGAAAAACACTTTAAAGAGATGTGCCGACGATACCATATTCTCTCTGGTCCTGATGATCCAAGTCTCAAGCATGCCTTTTTGGCCTCCATACCAAGGGATCTGGCAGATGAAACATTCAGACTATTCAAAATCCGAAAAGAAGCCATTGACAACCAATCTCTTGGCACGATTTTTCACCAGGTGTTGGAAGCTCTCAACAAAATGTGTGACCAGCACAAGTATTTCACCAAGATATTACAACCTGATAAAACTATGCTCCGTGCCTGCAAGCGACCAGATCTGATGATTAAATGCTCAGACAATGCTGATTGCAATTGTCCCATGAAAAAAAAATGGCATTTCAAGAAAATGCACAGATCTTCTTTTAATAGTCGCTAGAAGAAATGGAAGTTCTTCAGAAAACGCCACACCAGACGCCCCAAGCATTTCTCCCCTAGCTCCAACAGATGCTTCATCTGTAAGCGTAAGGGTCACTTTGCAAAAACCTGTCCAAAGAAGCAGGCCCAGTCACTGAAGTTAATTGATTTCCTGGCCCAAAACACAAAGTTCAATCCCGATGATGATGAAGTTGAATCCCTATTCTCCCTCACGGATGAACTCACTCCTGACACCATAGCTGCTGTTGCCGATGAAAGTTCTGATGATGAGATCTATGAACTCTACCAAGCCCAAACCACCAGCCCCCCTTCACATCCAATACCTCTAGCCCCTGTAACTATTCTCACATCCACATATGCCGAGCCCATCAAAGCCATAGTCTTATTTGATACAGGAGCCCACAGAACCATCCTTAACCCTAAAGTCCTTCCTCCTCATTGTTGGGTCGCTCATAAAGAATATTTCCGAGCAGCTGACAATCAAATTTTCTGCACCCAACCCAAAACCAAAAGACCTATTACCATACAAATCCTTCCACAATGTTCAGTTAAAAGCCATGTTCTTGGATCTCCTTTACCTGGAAAGGATTTCGTTATTGGATTTGATGTTTATTTCAAATCTAAGTCCAGAATCCTTCCTCATGGTATTCAGTATAAAACTCATTTTCTTCCATATACAGCTACCCCTTCACTCTATGAACTACAACCTTCACTCCCAGACCATATTGACCTCATCAAAGCTCAAATCATTCAACACTCGTGTTCAAACTCTCATCAGGAGTTTCTTGCCAAATGTTCTCATCCCTTATGGCAAAATCCACAGTTTTTTATTAGGCTTCCCTTTAAACTTAATGAAGACATCAATCCCACAAAAGTTAGTCACACTGGAATGAATCCTGAGCACAAGATGCTAGCTCAAGAAGAATGTGCTAATTTGGTCTCAAAGTAGCACCTTCCTTATTTCAAATGTCCATGATTAAAGTATTTGAACCTCAACTTCAATCAGCTTTAATCTACATTGATGACGTGTTACTTTTCTCAAAAGATGAGGAGTCACATGCTGTGCTATTAAAGCAATTTGCAGAGCTTGTTCGCCATCATGGTATCATGCTTTCTGAAACCAAGATGCATATCTGCCAAAAGAAAATTGAGTTTCTTGGCATGATTTTCACGAGATGGTGCTTATACACTGGCACCCATATAGTCGAAGAACTCCAAAAATTTCACGATGGCCCCCCTCACTAGACGACAAGTCCAACGGTTTTTGGGCATTGTCCAATATCTCGAAATTTTATTCCCCAGAGTTGCACGAGATGACAAGGCCACTCCGGCTCATGTTGAAGAAAGATGCGAGACCCTTGGACCGAAAAAGCGAGACATAAGCGGTCAAACAACTAAAGATGGCTACACAACACCTACACGCTTTAGTCATTCCATCAACAGGGAAACGAATACTCCAAACCGATGCTAGTGACAGATATTGGAGTGTTGTGCTACTAGAAGATAAAGAAGGCCACCGACACATATGTGGCTATAAAAGCGGGTCTTTCAAGGAGTCAGAAACCCACTATCACTCCACTTTCAAAGAAATCCTAGCTGTAAAGTATGGCATCCAAAAGTTCGAGTTCCACCTAGCAGCCTACCATTTCAAAGTAATCATGGATTGTTCCTCTTTTCCCAAAATGCTACAGTTCAAGCGAAAGATGCTTCCTCATCCACAACTTCTGAGACTAGCAGAATGGTTTTCAAAGTACACTTTCACCGTCGAGCATATAAAGGGACACAAGAATGTAATACCAGACATGCTCACCAGACCACCTAAATCACAAACACTGCTCCTTCCCTTGATCCTTATGGCTTCCTCTTCCAATCCACCTCCACCTGTCCGAGATTTCCCCACAGAAGATTTACCTCCTCTTGCTCAAGAAATGATCCTTAACCACACTCTCAACCAACAGGCTAAAGACAAACTATTTAGCCTCCAAGATCACCTCCTTCTCAACTATGATGCATCCTCCCTTTGTTTCCAAAGCTTAGGGATCCATCCCAAATATCCTTTCATCCACCTATTCACCTTCAAACCATCTGGCCTGTTCCCCAAAGAACTTTACTTTCTTATGGTACCTCTGCCACCTGTACCATATTGCTATCGAATTTTCTATTGATTACTTTCTTGCTAGTTTTCACAGGACTTCTTGGCCAGCGGACTCTTGGTACTATACCTTCAAGTTCCTCACTTGGTTTCATAACCCCACACAATGGATCTCTCTTCTCCAACATAGAAAAAATCCCAAATGGCCTCATCCACACCCTTGTTGGATTGAAGTATATCAAAACACGGCCCGACCCAAAGTCCGTTAAACAAGCCTTTGCTCATTTGTTCTCTATTTTCATATTTCACGGGACCCTTTCAAGGCTTCGGCGGATAATTTGGTTATAAGTTTTCCACGAGGCTACCCTCTACGCAACGCATCCATACTCCTCGTATGAACAACCCCATTTCAAACCTTCCCAGAGCTCGAGGACTATGCAAAAGACAATGTGCCTCAAGAACAATATTATTCCCGGAGGAATTATGGCCTAAAGGCACGGATCACGATGAAGAACACTGGATATGATTTTTTATGACCCTCACTATTCAGACCATCTTCATAATCCGAGAATGCGGTACAAAAAATAAAAAAAATTAAGCGAGATGATTACGGGAATCCAGACACTCCACGAAACCACATGAGATGGAAATGATTGATGAGGACGACTATGATTTGGCCCTACAAGTCCGGGATAGCTTATCGGACCGGAACCTCTCTCCAGATCATGAACCAATTATCGGGTTGATACTTATCACTTATTATCTTAATGCTTTAAGTGAGTGCTTTTCTATGTGTTTTCTTATGTAAGCAATGATGGAAGCTAAAGTGAGTGCTTTTCTATGTGTTTTCTTATGTAAGCAATGATGTAAGCTAAAGTTAGTGCTTTTTTATGTGCTTGTTCATGTAATCAATGATGTAAGCAAAAGCCTCCAAACTTGTATGAATAGGGGCTGGGTGTAATGTTTCAAGGCAGAGCCGAAGAGAGTTTCTCAAAGGCAAAGCCCCTTCAATAAAAACCTTGTTTTGTCTAAATTCTCTATTCTTCAAGTTCATTCTCTGTTCTTCAAGTTCTTCTTTAAGACTTGATCAGCACCAGTAATTTGTAGTTGGACTTTCAAGAAATGATGGAGTTGAGGATCATCCGACGTCATGTTGAAATTGGGATAGAAAGTAACAACCACTATGCCACAATTAAGAGTGGTTTCAAGCGATCCAATGCAAGCATGTTGATACTCCAAATATCTGGTATCCAAAAGAGCTAATCGTGCTGCAACAGGTAAGCCTTTACGACCAAGATAAAGCGAGACGAATAGCACCAAAGTGGATATGTGTATATCCTTGAGTGATCCATTGTTCTGGAAATTCAGATGGGATTTCAAGAGTAACAAATTGTTCTCTAGAAGTAGCAGGGATCTTATGTTGGTCAAAAGAGGAAGCTTGAACATATTCTTTTGTCATTTTAGGATGATTTTTTATGAGGGTTTTAATACTACGAATGACCGAAAGAGATTTTTTAACAAAGGCATGATAAGGATTTACTAGAGGAAGATCTGTTTCAGAGATTTTTTTGTGTATCATCTAAAAAATTAACCTCATATAGATAAGCAAGCTTAGTTGAAGTAGACTTAAGGAAAGAAGGGGAAGGAGGAAGATGGAAAGAGGAAGAAGAGGTCTGAAGAGAAGAGGAAGGAGGTGAGGACGAAGATGAAGAAGAAGTCATCCTAAAACCAGAAGAGCTCTGATACCATTAAAAGATAGAAGACTCTGACAGAGCGGCTTAACACGGCCAAGTCTATGGGCACTTAATAGCTACTCACTGGAGTCGTGTCTATTGGATGATAAGCAAAGTTTTTCTAGTTATAAGGAAGAACTTGAAGAATGAGAATGAACATGAAGAATAGAGAATTTAGACAAAACAAGGTTTTTATTGAAGGGGCTTTGCCTTTGAGAAACTCTCTTCGGCTCTGCCTTGAAACATTACACCCAGCCCCTATTCATACAAGTTTGGAGGCTTTTGCTTACATCATTGATTACATGAACAAGCACATAAAAAAGCACTAACTTTAGCTTACATCATTGCTTACATAAGAAAACACATAGAAAAGCACTCACTTTAGCTTCCATCATTGCTTACATAAGAAAACACATAGAAAAGCACTCACTTAAAGCATTAAGATAATAAGTGATAAGTATCAGCTGATAATTGGTTCATGATCTGGAGAGATGTTCTGGTCTGATAAGCTATCCTGGACTTGTAGGGCCAAATCATAGTCGTCCTCATCAATCATTTCCATCTCATGTGGTTTCAGGAGTGTCGGGATTCCCAGAATTATCTGCTTAATTTTTTTTATTTTTGTACTGCATTCTCAGATTATGAAGATGGTCGGAATAGTGAGGGTCATAAAAATCATATCCAGGTTCTTCATCAGGATCAGTGCCTTTAGGCCATAATTCCTCAGGAATAATATTGTTCTTGAGGCACATTGTCTTTTGCATAGTCCTGAGCTCTGGAAGGTTTGAAATGGGTTGTTCATACAGGGAGTATGGATGCGTTGCGTAGAGGGTAGCCTGTGGAAAACTTATAACCAAATTATCTGCCGAAGCCTTGAAAGGTCTGTGAAATATGAAAATAGAGAACAAATGAGCAAAGACTTGTTTAACAAACTTTGGTCGGGCCGTGTTTTGATATACTTCAATCCAACAAGGTTGTGAATGAGGCCATTTGGATTTTTCATGTTGGAGAAGGGAGATCCATTGTGTGGAGTTATGAAACCAAGTGAGGAACTTGAAGGTATAGTACCAAGAGTCCGCTGGCCAAGAAGTCCTGTGAAAACTAGCAAGAAAGTAATCAATAGGAAATTCGATAGCAATATGGTACAGGTGACAGAGGTACCATAAGAAGAAGTAAAGTTCTTTGGGGAACAGGCCAGATGGTTTGAAGGTGAATAGGTGGATGAAAGGATATTTGGGATGGATCCCTAAGCTTTGGAAACAAAGGGAGGATGCATCATAGTTGAGAAGGAGGTGATCTTGGAGGCTAAATAGTTTGTCTTTAGCCTGTTGGTTGAGAGTGTGGTTAAGGATCATTTCTTGAGCAAGATGAGGTAAATCTTCTGTGGAGAAATCTTGGACAGGTGGAGGTGGATTGGAAGAGGAAGCCATAAGGATCAAGGGAAGGAGCAATGTTTGTGATTTAGGTGGTCTGGTGAGCATGTCTGGTATTACATTCTTGTGTCCCTTTATATGCTCGACGGTGAAAGTGTACTTTGAAAACCATTCTGCTAGTCTCAGAAGCTGTGGATGAGGAAGCATCTTTCGATTGAACTGTAGCATTTTGGGAAAAGAGGAACAATCCATGATTACTTTGAAATGGTAGGCTGCCAGGTGGAACTCGAACTTTTGGATGCCATACTTTACAGCTAGGATTTCTTTGAAAGTGGAGTGATAGTGGGTTTCTGACTCCTTGAAAGACCCGCTTTTATAGCCACATGTGTCGATGGCCTTCTTTATCTTCTAGTAGCACAACACTCCAATATCGGTCACTAGCATCGGTTTGGAGTATTCGTTGCCCTGTTGATGGAATGACTAAAGCAGGTAGGTATTGTGTAGCCATCTTTAATTGTTTGACTGCTTATGTCTGCTTTTCGGTCCAAGGGTCTGCATCTTTCTTCAACATGAGCTGGAGTGGCCTTATCATCTGTGCAACTCGGGGAATAAAATTTCTGAGATATTGGACAATGCCCAAAAACTGTTGGACTTGTCGTCTAGTGAGGGGGCCATCAGGAAATTTTTGGAGTTCTTCAGCTATATGGGTGCCAGGTGTATAAGCACCATCTGTGAAAATCATGCCAAGAAACTCAATTTTCTTTTGGCAGATATGCATTTTGGTTTCAGAAAGCATGATACCATGATGGCGAACAAGCTCTGCAAATTGCTTTAATAGCATAGCATGTGACTCCTCGTCTTTTGAGAAAAGTAACACGTCATCAATGTAGATTAAAGCTGATTGAAGTAGAGGTTTAAATACTTTAATCATGGCCTTTTGAAATAAGGAAGGTGCTACTTTGAGACCAAAGGGCATGACTCGCCATTGATAATGATGATCTGGTATGCAGAAACCTGTTTTGTATCTGTCTTCAAGATGAATGCCAAGTTGCCAAAAACCAGCTTTAAGATCAAATTTGGAGAATACTTTGGCATTGTGGAGGTTGGCAAATAATGTCATGGTATTTAGCAAGGGGAACTTATCATCTTGTAAAAAATGATTCAAGGGCTGATAATTAATTACCAACCTGAGCTTGCCTCATTTTTGTTCAGACCTTTTATTAACATAAAAGGCTTCGCAAGACCATGAGGAGTCTGTGGGCTCAATTAATCCTTGGGCCTGTAATTGAGCACATTCTTCTTGAGCTAGCATCTTGTGCTCAGGATTCATTCCAGTGTGACTAGCTTTTGTGGGATTGATGTCTTCATTAAGCTTAAAGGGAAGCCTAATAAAAAACTGTGGATTTTGCCATAAGGGATGAGAACATTTGGCAAGAAACTCCTGATGAGAGTTTGAACACGAGTGTTGAATGATTTGAGCTTTGATGAGGTCAATATGGTCTGGGAGTGAAGGTTGTAGTTCATAGAGTGAAGGGGTAGCTGTATATGGAAGAAAATGGGTTTTATACTGAATACCATGGGGAAGGATTCTGAACTTAGATTTGAAATAAACATCAAATCCAATAACTAAATCCTTTCCAGGTAAAGGAGATCCAAGAACATGGGTTTTAACTGAACATTGTGGAAGGATTTGTATGGTAATAGGTCTTTTGGTTTTGAGTTGGGTGCAGAAAATTTGATTGTCAGCTGCTCGGAAATATTCTTTATGGGCGACCCAACAATGAGGAGGAAGGACTTTAGGGTTAAGGATGGTTCTGTGGGCTCCTGTATCAAATAAGGCTATGGCTTTGATGGGCTTGGCATATGTGGATGTGAGAATAGTTACAGGGGCTAGAGGTATTGGATGTGAAGGGGGGCTGGTGGTTTGGGCTTGGTAGAGTTCATAGATCTCATCATCAGAACTTTCATCGGCAACAGCAGCTATGGTGTCAGGAGTGAGTTCATCCGTGAGGGAGAATAGGGATTCAACTTCATCATCATCGGGATTGAACTTTGTGTTTTGGGCCAGGAAATCAATTAACTTCAGTGACTGGGCCTGCTTCTTTGGACAGGTTTTTGCAAAGTGACCCTTACGCTTACAGATGAAGCATCTGTTGGAGCTAGGGGAGAAATGCTTGGGGCGTCTGGTGTGGCGTTTTCTGAGGAACTTCCATTTCTTCTGGCGACTATTAAAAGAAGATCTGTGCATTTTCTTGAAATGCCGTTTCTTTTTCATGGGACAATTGCAATCAGCATTGTCTGAGCATTTAATCATCAGATCTGGTCGCTTGCAGGCACGGAGCATAGTTTTATCAGGCTGTAATATCGTGGTGAAATACTTGTGCTGGTCACACATTTTGTTGAGAGCTTCCAACACCTGGTGAAAAATCGTGCCAAGAGATTGGTTGTCAATGGCTTCTTTTCGGATTTTGAATAGTCTGAATGTTTCATCTGCCAGATCCCTTGGTATGGAGGCCAAAAAGGCATGCTTGAGACTTGGATCATCAGGACCAGAGAGAATATGATATCGTCGGCACATCTCTTTAATATGGTATCGTGGGCATATGAGGTGGTTAAACATTTGACAATAGTTGATTTTATTTTATTCTCTCTTTCTTTCAATCGAAAATGCATACAAGTTTCTTTATTTATGATTTGTGCATTTTAGCCCTTGATTTTTTGATTTTTTTTCTTGATTTTGTTTTTATAGAAATTTTGATTTGTTTCAATTTTGTCCTTTAGTTAAGATTGATCATATATTTTGTTTTTCATTTTGTTTCTTATACTTTAAATTTTTGATTTGATTTAATTCTTTTAAGTTTTTCAATCCTTTTGAAGCAGTCTCTATTTTTTATTCATATTTATGTCTATAATTTTAGTTTTGGTTTTTAATTTTTATCATTTTCTCTTTTGTTGAGGTTTTGTTTTTATTTAATTTAGTCCTTAAATTTTAATTCGTGTTATGATCATTTTAAAATTGATATTTCTTTCTTTTTTCTCTCTTCTTTTTTTTTTTTGGTTTTTTTTATTTTTATTCGTTCTTCAAATCAAATGATTTTTTTATGGTGATAATGTTTATTGTGGTTTTTTTTTTACTTCTTTTTTTTTTAATTTTATTCTTTGGAATAATTTTATAATTTTCATTGTTTAGACAATAATAATAATAATAATAATAATAATAATAATAATAATAATAATAATTTTAGTCATTATTGTTTTTTCTTCGTTGCTCTTTTGTAAAAGTTTTTGGGTTTTTTATTTTATTCTTTGATATAATTTAATAATTCTCATTGTTTAGGCAATAATAATAATAACAATTTTAGTTGTTATAATAATAGTGAAATTACTACTACTACTACTACTACTACTACTACTAATAATAATAATAAAAATAAAAATAATTTATTGTAATGATTATAGTGCTTAATAATTATGGTTGTGATGAAAATAATACCAATAACTCATAAAAAATATTAAGAATATCAATAATAACAAAAAAAAATTATACTAATGATATTAATGATGATAAGAATACTAATGATAATTCTAATAATATTAATAAAAATAATAGTGGTTGTAATCGTGATCACAAAGGTGGTAGCGGCGATGATACTACTACTACTACTACTACTACTATTACTACTAATAATAATTAAATAATTGCTTTAATAATAATGATAATGGTGATAATAAAAATACTGGTAGTATTAGTTATAGCTATGATGATAATAACTGTAATGATGATTTAACCGGTAGTAGTTATCTTGATGATGATGATGATGATGATAACAATAATGATGATGATAAATATAGTGATGCCAATAATAATTAGAATATTAATTATTTACAGTAATGATAATAGTGGTGGTTGTAATAATAATGTCAATTTAACAATCATACTACTACTACTACTACTACTACTAATAATAATAATAATAATAATAGTGGCTATAATAATAATTGATATAATTCATTATTTGATGTTGTATTTATTGAGAATTGAGTTTTGCATATTCTCTATGTATTTCATATATAATATGTTGGATTAACGGTTTAAAAATATTTGCGACTCAATGTTATTTATTAAAAATAATAAAAATTTCATTTAAACCTATTAAACAAATAAATTCATATCAATTTAAAATTTAAATATTTTACTAGAAGCCCGCGCTGGACAAAAATTCTGCCCAAATTTATTGTTTTGTCCAGATTTGAAGCATTATGGTTTAACTCTTAATATTTTTTTTACATTTTAAAAAATATAATTATGACTGCGACGAAGCGCATGACAATTGGTTCGTTTGACCTATTTAGAGCTTGCTTGTGTTTGTGGTGGCAATTGGTTTTGCAAAAAAAAAATGAATTTTTTTTTTGCTTCAAATTATTTTTTTTTGATGTTTTTAGATTTTTTTAATATGTTAGTATCAAAAATATTTTTTTAAAAAAACAATTATTTTCATATATTTTCAAGTGAAAAACATTTTAAAAAACAATCTCTATCGCAATATAAACACAAGCAGACAAACTCATAGGACGAGCCTTTGAATCTTCTTTGATTGCATACAGGGGAAGCTACAAGTCATCCACGCTAATTGTTTTGGAAAAATAAATATATTGGACGACGTGTAGCTAGTTTTGCGTAACTGACTAGTTTTGCGTAGATTTCAGTGGCTCAAAAATGAGGACTGAAGGTTTTTTTTTACCTAAAAATTCATTTTAACTTACTTTTTACCTAAAAAAAACTTGAAAAAACCGAAGGCACCTTGATAAATCAATCCATGATCTCAAGAAACCCAAAAAATCATCTTTAAACCCAAAATGAACCTGAAACAAAAAAATCTTCTCAAGCTAAGATATATTTTTTAGGCACATTCAACATAAAAAAAAAAAAAACCTAAGTTGAAGTTCACTCATCAAATGAAATCATTTGACACCAAGATCAACCCTTTGGTGGCTAAATAAGTGTCTAATATTTTTTTTCTAACATTGAAATCTAAGATCTCTCTCTCTCTCTCACCTCTCAAACTAGAGACTAAAAATAAACTTTGTGCCAAATTAAATTAAAAAACATTAAGGGACATAATAGGAATAGTAAGTGAAGTTTGAACTCTAAAGTGAACGTTTTACAAAAACTTTGAAATCATTACATATTTATGATGCTTTTTCCACTTTGATCCATTGTTTTTCAATTTTATTCTTAGTCAACAAATTTGATTCAATTATCCTTTAATTTGACTTATCAATAATGTAATTATGCAAAAACTAGTTATCAAGGACAAAAATAAAAAAAAAACTAAAACATTAAATTAACAGTAAAATATGAAAGACCGAACCTTGCACATATAAAAAAAACCCTTACTGTCTGGTGTTTTCTATAATAATATAAACAAGACATTATTAAACCATTATTAATTAAATCATGTGTTCCAAATATGTAGCGGTCGATATTGTCTTGCCCCAATCTATTTACTGAACTAACTCAAGAAAAATCACCAGTATACAAGGCATGCTTGTGATCATATTTTTTCCAATTTCCTTTCTACTTTTCAATCCATCAAGGCATTTCTCATCAATAAAAAAATAACACTTCAAGAAACTGACAATTTCTCTTTTCCTCTCTTTTATTGGGATTTTTTTTTAAGAAAACAAAATTAGCAAAATAACACTATATTATAAAGATATGGTGAAATAACATGCTTTCATCTTATCACGTTTTAAAAGCATGATATTTATTAAATTTTGTTATTTATGAACATAACAAGTTAGTTATTGCGCTTCAAAATAATGACATTGCTCAGCTTCTAAAATGCAAAAAGAGAAAACTCCAATCATTTAGTTCAACTGGTTGGTCAATTGGGTTCAGTTGTATTAATTGGTCGAACACTTCACATAAAAATCATAATTTTACATATAAAAAGTTCTTTCATGTATATTTTTCGAAGTCAAAATATAGATCTTTGTCCAACTTGTAGACTAAGATATAGACTCCAATATAAAAAATAAGTTATTATTCACACAATAATTGTCCTCTATTTTTCAATGTCAATAATATAATGGGATTTGTGATAAAAAGTAATTCTGACCAACCAAATATGGATATTACCTAAAGAGCTAAAAGAACTCGGAATTGCACTATTCACACAGACTGAAAATACTGTGGACTCGCAATTTATCTCCCTGCTTCGCGCGAGTTTGTGCTCTTTTTACACGGGCCTTATTTTTCTATTTTCTATGGTGGAGATAGACGGATGAGTGGTTGTGGCGGAGAGGTTCACTGCTACACTGGAAAAATGCAGCCCGTAGGGGTTTGAATCCCTCGGCCAACAAATTTGATTTTCGTTTGTTTTCTTTTTTTAATCCGTGTTTTTGTTATTTGGAAAGCAATTGTCTACAAAAGTTACTTTCCTTTTTTTATTATTATTATTTTTATTATTATTTGTTGATTAATAATAATAAAATCCTCTCCCCTTTTATAAATATCAACTGCAAATACTGTAGTTTCAACCAAGAAATCAAAGCTCTCTCTCAACCAAAAAAAAAATTCTCACTAGACACCTCTTCATAGATTCCATGTCTTACCAACTTCTCCCTTACAAATTTCTACTAACCTCGCCACAAACTGTAAAAGTGGACCGGTATCACCAAACAGAAAAGCTCTCCTCTTCCATTGCATATTCAAAAGCGAGAAGTCACGATAACTTTCATTTCTTTTAATTAGTGCTTATTGTGGATTAATTATTAGCTCCATTTCTTTTTTGTATTTGACATCAAATTCAATATTGTTATTGCTGTGACTACATTGTGATATTACAAAATATTGGCTTTAAGTGTGATCCTAATTAGCAGTAGTGTTGGTCATTAAGTTTCACTGAGATGGCGAATTTACAAATGACAGTGTATTCCGAGAAGGTAGGATATTTTTTTTGGTATTTGATTTCATTAACTGTCTTTTTAGGGCAGGTTTTGCAAATTCTGTGTGATGATTTGTTTAAGTCTTTCAGTTGGTGATAGGTAATTGTATTTATTTTGGGTGTTCCAGTAGTTATATTTTGATTCGTTTGGTTTTGCTTGCAGATGACAGGCATGGATAAAGATTACAGATACATGACAACGTCTGATTTGTTGAATGAGTTAAACAAGGAGGATTTTAAAGCCGATGCTGATTTGAAGATAAAGTTGTCAAATATTGTTATTTTACAGCAACTCGATGATGACAATCGATACTCCTAGGAACAAGCGCACATCATGATCAGGCAAGCTTTTCAGAGAAATATTTCCAAACCCATTTTTTTTGTTTGCTGTGTAAAGATTTTAGGTTCTCTCCATATGTAATAGATGAAAAGAATATGCATTTTTTTTCTTGCTTGAAACTCTCTGCAAATGCCATTGACGATCTTTCTCTCTCTTTCTATTTTTGAATTATTTCTAAAAACTCGGTTGCAACATTGGTTTACTCCAAATAGGGCTTGCATTTGCAGCCTTGACCCAGTTAGAAACATATGGGAAAGAAAGCAGATAAATCCAGTACTACCCATGACGTACCGGAAGAAGAGTAATTTAATGTAAATCATCTTCATTTTGACCTGGTTTCATAAAAATAGAACCACTCCACTAAAATCTCTTCAACTAATTTTACAAGGTACTCAATGTCAAAGAAGTTAAAATCTGGCTCTTGTAAAAAGTCTTATTTGGAAAAATCAGATTAGTCTCAGTGAGAATGCACTAAAGGAAGGTAAGGATTGTATTTGGTTCAAAATATTTTTTTATTAAAATAATTTTTTTATTGAAAAATAAATTGAAAACCTCCTTTAATCAACAATTCATAGAAGCAAAGTATATTCGTTATAAACCCACAAAAAGTTGCATTTAGATTTGATATAATTCAACCAATATAAACATAGAAGATTTCTTTTTAAAATGTAATGCAATTTTGATAAAATAGATAATATTGATGAAAATTGAATACAATCAAACAAATTTATTATCATTAATGTCCATAAATGAATGAGATTGCTTACTGCATGCTCATCATTTTCTCTAGATAAGGACCATGCATCGCAGGTGGGAAGCTTTTAGAGGAGAGCAAAGAGGAGAAAGATCTGCTTTTCACATCCAAGAAATCAAAGTTGTTCCAGTTCAAAACTAAATACAGCTTTTGTGGGTTTAGCTATTCTATAAAATAAGATGAATATAAATATCCATTAAATTATCTGCTGCTTTAATATTTAAATGACTGTATTTAATGCTCTGCAGCTTTTACGAGCAAAGAAGTATGCTTGACAAAAAAAGCACGCCAGTGTTCCTAAAAGCTAAAGCTAATAGCTCCCGCAACCGCACATCATCTGTCCAAAACATTTGGATATAAGATATGCCATCTAATTAATATTAACAGGACTTAAAGTCTGCTCAGCACATAAATTTTCTTCTTAGGTAGCAGTGTCTGGCACATTCTAATTAATTAACATCGACAAAATTTAAAGTTCACCCGCACTGGTAATAAAACTACTTCGAGAAGCACAACAGCAGTTCACCTAATTATTTTCATGCACTATTAGTGAAAGACAGATGGATGAACGAACACATGTAATTTTCTGCGAGGATGGGTGGATCGAGCAATCTCATGAAAAGTAAAAGAAAATCTTGACTTTTAGCGAAGAAGAAGATATTTATAGCATGTTGGGTTTTTTTTTTTTTAAAAAAAAATTACATTTTACAAAATTATTAGTATTAGTACTAATTAGTAAAAGAGCTAAAAGAGCTCGGGACGTTACTGCACACATACACCATTGGCACTGTGGATTGGACATTTAGTCCGGTTCTTCGCGTGCGTACATGAATTTTTTCTTCTTCTTATATGAACAGTGTTTTTTTAATTGACGTTGCGTGATCTATTACATAACTCTAGACTGTCATGCTAGATGACTTTTCACAGAGGTCAGAGGATATGAGATAAGATTTCTTTCTTATTAAACCACCAAACAGAAATGTCATGTCAAGCCACTCACCTAACCTATTCAAAATTGACTAGGTTCGTAGAGAACAGAAGGACGTACAGGGTGGCTCAGGACATCAACTGGCCAGTTCTAAAGTGTGCACCGAAGAACACTCTGCCACTTTGTTATGATCACGGGAACAAAAATTTGTAGACAGGAATCAATCCAAACTGAACTATAGGATGGGATTTTGTATTTACTTTATGTCTCTTTGTGTGGATGCAGTGGAATCAGAAACAAAAACAGAAGCAACTTAAACTCGATCATAAACCATTATCAAATTTTTTTGGTTAGAATTTTTTATTCGGGCATTATTATATTATTAGTATATATTATATTATATTATATTATATAATTATATAATAATTATTAGTGAAGAAACTAAAGTAGAACATTGTTTTGCTGTAGATCTACTATTCACGCACACCCAGAATCACTGTGGACTGGGGTGCGTGATTTGCTGCTTCAAGTTTCAAGCATTGAATTGAAATGGCGTAATGACGAATGATAATTATTATATGACTTCTATTTATCCTACGTCAATTGTTTATGAGTTCTTGTACTGTGTTCATAATTAGCTACCCTCTCAATGGTTTTTATTTGCGGGCAGCTATCCTTGCAATTAATGATTTCGGCACGAGATATGATGGTTCTCTCAAGTGAGTTTTTTATTTGATAACTCTGACATATACGCAGACCACTTATTCATATTTCAGAATTATTAAATGACAAGTAGCGCTACCAGCGACATCTGTTACTTACTGTGCCAAGAAAAAAAAAACAGAAAAAAGCCAGCGCGTGTGTGAAATGTGAAAGATATGGTTAGCCAAAAAACGATAAAATATATTGAATGTTATTTTATTTTTGTTGGTTGTGTGAATGATTTTTCAAAAGTGCTTGGTGGTATTGTATAGGATAAAAGTGTGATTCCAAGATGGCAAATTTATTTTAATTTTTTTATATATTTTTTAAATAATATTTATTTTTATACATGTTTATATAACCTTTTAAATAATCTTTAATTTATATATATATATATATATATATATACACACACTTTTAGTTTTTAATTTTTTACTATTTTCTATATTGTTTAGATTGTATTTTTTTTAATTTAGTCCTTAAATTTTAATTTGTATAGATGATTATTCAAAAATTCATATTCCTTATTTTTAACCATTGTTCTTATTTTATTTTATTTATTTATTCTTCAAGTAAAAAAAAATCAACTAATAATATTTTTTTTTCTTTTTGGTTAAAAAATTTAGGTTTTTTTTATTCTTCAAGGTAATTTTGGTATTTCCATTATTTACCCAATAATAATAATAATTTTATATATTCATTTTATTATGGATAAGGTGTTTAAAATAACAAAAAAGAATTATTTTATCTCGGTGTTTTGAAAAAACAATATATATATAACAATAAGCTAAGTGTTTTTGAAAAAATCTCAATTTCATCTCGGTATTTTGAAATACTTTTAATATAATAATATGAATAATAATTCTTAAAAAATAAATAAAAATTAAATTTATTTTATAATAATAATGATGGTGACAATGATAATATTGCTAATAATTATTAGAATATTAATTATTTACAATAATGATTATAATGACAGCTATAATAACAGTGAAAATTTAACAATCATAGTGATAACAGTGAAAATAATAATCAAAATAATTCATTAGTCGATGTTGTTTTTGTTAAAAATTAAATTTTGTGGCTTTTTATGTATGATATTTCAAAAATAATATCACATAAATAGAAAATATACAAAGTCACACGTAGACAGAACAAGTGAAAAATTTAGGTCGAATTATCTACAATGAAAAAATATACAAGTCACTTGCCCTGTGTTTCGCCGTAGCCAAAACCAATTTTTTTTATATGTCAGAAAAAAGTTAATGGTCTTAAAAAATATTTATGATGCTATACATTTGAGAGAAATAACCTACAAAGCCTTTTGATTATTTTATTTATATTCATTTTGTTATGGATAAGGTATTTAAAATAATGAGAACAAAAATAATTGTGTTATATATATATATATATATATATTGTGCGCGTGCAAGCGCGCGTGTGACCTAAGCTTTTTTAGAAAAAAAAATTAATATCATTGTTTTGAAATACTTTTAATATAATATTATAAAAAAAATTATGAAAATTGTTTCTCTAACAATAATTATGGTATCACCAATTTTTATTATTTCTATTGTTATTAAGGTTATTTTCTTTTATGTTTACATTTTAATTTTTATTGGTGGTCATTTCAAAAATGATATTTTCTATTTTCTCTTTTTTTTATTCTTCATTTCATTTTTTTTTAAATCTAATAATATTTATTTTTGTTTTTCCATTTATTTAGTTTTTTTTTTAATACTGTTAGGTGTTGAAATTTCTTATTATTATAGATAAGACATTCAAAATAATGATAATTATTATTTTTTTTCTTATAAATACATGAGACCTATTTATTATTATTTTAAAATATTTTTAATATAATAATATGAGCAATAAATTTTACACTCAATTTCCTACATATTAAAAAAAATCATTTCTAACAAATTTTATCAAAAGAGTTTTAGTAGTAGCAATATTCAATCATTTTTTGGTGGAAAAAAACACATGTTTTTAATATATTTTATCAATTATAATTTTACTCATTGAATATTAAAATAACAAAATACAACATGTATAAAATCAATCAATTTTCTATATAGATAAAAAAAACGCAGCACATTGTGCGGGCAATTCGCTCTTTTTAGAGGCAAATTTACCTAGATTATCTACAATTAAAAAATATTCAAGTCACTTCCCGTTTCGATTACACTATTTTTTTTAGAAGGCAGATAAGTAATTATAGCATGCAAAAAAATTTAGGTTTATTTGTAAAAACAAATTACAATATTTTTATTTATAATGTGTCAGATCTAATATTACTAGAGGAAAAAGGAAACTCATAATTTTTTTGACAAATGTACCTGAATTATCTACAATTAAAAAATCTACGACCCACTTCCCATTTCGATTACACTATAAAGTATGTGAGACTAATTATATGTTTTAATATTTATTGAATATTATTGTCTAAAAATATATATATAGAGAAAAAAATGACCTACGATGTCGCACCCCAAAAAAATGAGCGCGGTGTCGTGACGAATCTTCCCCGTGTGCGGGGATTCAATGGTGTCCGGGGGATTATCTATTTTTCGTAAAAAAGGGGAGTCGCCACCTAGTATTAATGGTTACTAGGAAACCTAAAACTGGTCTTTTAGAGATTCTAGGGTAAGGGACTGGTTGCGTAAAGGGAAGATTTTAGCACCCCTAGTACGCCCTACCTTAGGTAAGCTGCTTGACGTTTTGGTTTGCTTATGATTTGCTATGGCTTTGTTAATTAAATGGCAAATGGGATATCATTCCCGCTGAATATTTTAGATATCAACCCCTTAGGATTTATTTATCCAAACACCGGCAGTGAATAATAGCATATCATTCTCGTCGAATATTTTGGATATCAACCCCTTAGGATTTATTTACCCAAATACCAACAGTGAATAATAGCATATCATTACTGCCAAATATTTTAGATATTAACCCCTTAGGATTTATTTATCCAAATACCGATGGTGAATAATAGCATATCATTCCCGCCGAATATTTTGGATATTAACCCCTTAGGATTTATTTACCCAAATACCAACTGTGAATAATAGAATATCATTCCCGCCGAATATTTTGGATATAAACCCCTTAAGATTTATTTATCTAAATACCGATGGTGAATAATAGCATATCATTCCCGCCAAATATTTTGGATATTAACCCCTTAGGATTTATTTATCCAAATACCGATGGTGAATAATAAATTCCAAAAAAATAAGATTTTATTTTTTTTGACATATTGGCCAATACCCTTTGGATTTTACAAACATGTTGTAAAATCTCAAAATGCAAGAAATGATTTTTCTTTGAGAAATCCATGCTAAAAGTCATTTTTCTTCAAAACCCAAGATAATATATATATATATTTTAAGAAAATAATTTTTAAAATATGCTAGTGTATTAGCCGTATGCAAGAAAACAAAATATTTTTCTTTAACAAAAATATTTTTTGAAAAATTTGTATTTTTCATTTATTTTTTATTTTTCGATGGGGTACGTCGTCACCCACCTAAAGTCGGCTGGGCTAATGACCCCACCCACCTTACCTCCAGGCTGGGCTGCTAGCCGAGATGGTTGGCAACCCAGACCCATATGGGCTGGGCTTCCAGCCCAGACGCTGGAAGCCCTTCAGGTCTAGGCTGGGCACAAGGCCCGGCCCGCTAAGTCCACGTGGGGAGTGAATTAATTCACTCCCCGCATGCAAACACAGGGACGATGAACAGTAAAAAATAAAAATTTTGAGTGTGATGAATGGCTTACCTGTTTATACCATTGGGTAGAGAAGGTCGTGGTGATTCTTCTGATCGTTGTTTCATCGGAAATGGTGACCTGAGGTCACCGAACGGAGCCTCGGAAGCTGCGGGCTGGTGGCGTCTGCGTCGAGCTACTCTGTTTTTTTTTTCAACAGAGAAGGTTGCTCAGCTGCTGGGAGTTTATGGCAGAGACGATGGTGATGCTGAAGAGGGATATGGGTGGTCGAAGGTGGTGGTGGTTGGCTACCGAGAGTGAGAAAGAAACAGGAGTCTGTGTTTTTTAGAGAGAGAGCGGAGCAAAACAAAACAGAGGGAGAGCGAAAGAGAGCAGATGCGAAGGAAAGATATTCAAAAATTTTCACGTAAAATTCTTTGTCTCCTCAGCCCTCTCTGTCCTTTCTTTTTTTCCTCCATTTTTCACCACGCAGATTGCTATTTATAGCAGAGAAGACTCGAATGCAAGGAAGGTAAGTCTGGACAGCTATGCACATCGATAGTAATCAAGAAGGAGATCATGCTGGAGATAATTTTGGGAAGAAAATCAACGATTGATGAAGACTCGAATGCAAGGAAGGTAAGTTTGGACAGCTATGCACATCGATAGTAATCAAGAAGGAGATCACACTGGAGATAATTTTGGGAAGAAAATCAACGATTGATTAGGGACTAATTTGATCTGCCTTGCCGCGACGGAGAAAAATCAATTTGAAAAAGGAAGCAAAATTTTGAATGATCTGCTATGATCACCTTGATTTTAAATTAAATGCAACATGCCGGAACAGTGCATGTTTCCTTTTTTATGCAGATTTCAAAAAATCAAAAGAAGGTAAAATATGATTTGGTCCTTTAAAAATTCTCTAAATGCATCCAATTAGATTTAAACTTTTTATGCAATTAAATCCCATCAAAAATTCAATTTCAACCTTGGTTTTCCGCGACTTTCTAATCTGGTCCTTGGCTCCTGATTTTCGCGATTTAACCCTCAATCGACCAATAAACTCTCAATTTGCTCAATTTCGCCCTTGTATCAATATATAAATTCAGAAAAATAAACGAGTCAAAAATTGGGTAGCAACAGATGCCTCCTCTTTACAATGTTTACGACTAAAGTCTTGTAAAAGACTTTAAATAGTAAGTGTTGTAAAGAAAAACAGAATGGAGGATATGGGTCTCGTTGTCCTGGGTGACCTACCCGAGTTAGTAGTTAGAAGGGTCATTTTTCTGGGTGACCTACCCGGGTTAGAAGGGTCTCATTTTTCTGGGTGACCTACCCGAGTTAGAAGGGTCTCATTTTTCTGGGTGACCTACCCAAGTGAAAAAAATAAAGAGGTCTCATTATAACGGGTGACTGGCCCGGCTAGCATGGTCTCATTTTTCTGGGTGACCCACCAGGCTAGCGTGGTCTCATTTTTCTGGGTGACCGACCCGGCTAGCATGGTCTCATTTTTCTGGGTGACCGACCCGGCTAGCGTGGTCTCATTTTTCTAGGTGACCGACCCGGCTAGCGTGGTCTCATTTTTCTGGGTGACCAACCCGGCTAGCGTGGTCTCATTTTTCTGGGTGACCGACCCGGCTAGCATGGTCTCATTTTTTTGGGTGACCCACCCGGCTCGAGGAACGAAGCAATACCGATCTTCATTTCATCTTCCGCAATTTTGTTGACCTGAGATTCTCTTTAGAAACATAGGCCCCTTTCTCTGATGCTCCATTATCAATAGGATGCCTTTGCCTAATCTCTAAAGCTTTGCAGGCTTCTCTGTTTGGATGACTCATTCAAATTTGTCATAAGTCATTCAACCACTCAAACACAAGCGCCTTGCTTATTATGGGCTATCTGCGATGATCTTTGCTTTTATCCAAATCTGAGCATGCCCCCAAGTGTGGGGTTGCTTGATTTTCCATTTAGCGCAGAGTTCTGTTATTTTTCTTCTTTTGAAGTTCTGAGCATTATCAATTTTGATTTTTTCTGGTGGTCCGTATCGACATATCAAACAAATTTTTTCAACACCTTTTGCGTTACATGAGCAAATGACCCAGCTTCTACCCATCTTGTGAAGTAGTTGACAGCCACGAGAATAAACCTATAACCATTACTGGCTTTTAGTTGACAAGCCCAATCACATCAACTCCCTATAGTGCAAAAGGCCACGGAGATATCAAGTTAAACATAGGAGCCGGAGGGGCATTGATTTTGTCACCATGGACTTGACACTTATGACACTTGCGGACATAGTCGATGCAATCCTTCTCTAATGTCCTCCAGAAATAACCATTTCTTTGCATCTTTCGAACCATCATATGCCTATTAGTATGGGTTGAGCATATCCCTTCATGGACTTCTCGCAACGCGTTTCTGGCTTCAACTCCATTTAGGCATCTCAGCAAAGTACCGTCAGATGACCTTTTATGCAAAACCTCCCCATCAAGGTAAAAATCCATCGTTAACCTCCTCAAGGTCTTCTTCTCTTTTTAGATGCCCCCAGGGGATAAGCTTGGTTTTGGATGAAATTCTTGATATCATAGTACCAAGAGTTTCCATCTATTTCTCCTTCAACTAAGCAGCAATGAGCTGGTTTATCTTCTAATATCAATGTGTATCGGCTGTAAGTTTTGTCCCAAGTCTACTCTAGCCATAGAAGCTAGTGTGGCCAAAGCATCGACAAACTGATTCCCTTCCCTTCCTAGATGGGTGAACTCTATTTCCTCAAATTCTCCAGCTAGTTTAGACAGGATTTCTTTGTAAGGTATTTCTTTTCTTTGGTTTGTCATTCTCCTATTTTCTTGACAAATAGCATTAAGTCTCCATACGCATCTATTTTTTTATGCTCAACCCCAATGCAGCTTCTAAACCAAGAATACAGGCTTCAAACTCAGCAAGGTTTTGGTCACTCGGAACAAGGTCCACACGAGAGGCACCGTGGTCTAGATTTTCTAGACAAAACTTGCCTGCAAAATATAATTGGCAAGCACATGTAGTGTTGAACCAAAAATCGATCTTATCCACAATGATCAGTCACACTAGTAGCATTTCTGTATTTTCAAGACCAATGCTGTATTGCCTTGGGGGTCTATAACAACACGTAAACCAACTTATCCAATCCATGATTTACCTTGATATTCAAGACCAAGCCGACCTTCTTTCCATAAACTTTAGGGATGATAAAATAGGCTCCGCTAAAATCTTAAAAACAGTGTTGCTACTCAATTTTTGACTCTTTATTTTTATGTTTCGAAAAATTATTTCAAAAATACATATCTTGGTACAAGGGCGAAATTGAGAGTTTTATGGTCGATTAAGGGATAAATCACGAAAATCAGAAACCGAGGACCAGATAAGGAGATCGCGCAAAGCTAAGGTTGAGATTGAATTTTTGATGGGATTTAATTGCATAAAATCAAGTTTTAGAAAAATTTTAAAGGACCAAATCATATTTTTACCTTCTTTTGATTTTTTGAAATCTGCATTAAAAATTAGCATCACTGTTCCGGTGCATTGGCGTTGATTTTTCCAGGCGACTTAAATTCACGGTGGTCACAACAGATCAATCATTTTCTTCCTATTTCAATTTGATCTTCTTCCCATTTTGTCTCCGACACAGCAAGGTAGATCAAAATTTTTCCTATAAATCGTGATCTTCTTCCCAAATTTATCTCCGAAAAATTGACGTCCTGATTCTCCTCTGCTTGCATTCAATACACTGCATTAAACGATGATTAACGACAGTCTTCTCTGCTATAAATAGTAGTGCACACGGTGAGAAAAGGAGGCAGAAAAAGAAAGAACAGAGAGGGCTGAGAAGACAAGGAAAATTTCACATGAATTTTGGAATATATCTTTCCATCGCATTTGCTCTCTTTCGCTCTCCCTCTGTTTCGTTTTGCTCTGCTCTCTCTCTCTAAAAAAACACAGACCACTGTCTCTCTCTCCCTCTCGGTTAACATTTCTTGCAAGCGAACTCCGGCCACCTCACCCCACTCCATCGCCACAGACCCTCACTGCCTCTCCAGAAAACCAGATAGCATATCGAGCAAGAATTTGGCAGAATAGGCCCTTCGTCTGCAACGTGACAGCCAGCTTTCCGACGACCACTCCGGCCACCACAAGCCACCATTTACGTCACCACGACGACCAGAAGAACCACCTCGACGTCCTCTATACAAAGGTATTGACAGATACTCCATTCTCCATACTCGAAAATTTGCCATTGTCACTGTGCATCATCTCTGTTGTTTGTATGCGGGGAGTGAATTAATTCACTCCCCGCGTGGGCTTATGGCCCGGGCCTTGTGCTCGGCCTAGCCCTCGAGCGAAAGCTTCAACGTGCCGGGCTGGAAGCCCAGTCATGATGAGTGCCGGGTTGCCGACCATCTAGGGCTAGCAAACCCGACTGAGGCAAAGTGACATTTGAGCCCGATTTAGGTGGGGCTGACAAACCAGTCCCACTGAAAAAGAGAAAATAAATATATAAAAATACAAATTTTCCAAAAAATATTTTTTATAAAAAAATATGTTGTTTTCTTGCATATGGCCAATACACTAGCATATTTTAAAAATCGTTCTTTTGTTTCAAAAATATATATTATCTTGGGTTTTTGAAGAAAAATGAGTTTTAGCATGGATTTCGCAAAGAAAAAATCATTCTTGCATTTTGAGATTTTACAACAAGTTTGTAAAATCCAAAGGGTATTGGCTAGTATTCAAAAAAATATAAAAATCTTATTTTTTTTTGGAATTTATTATTCACCATCAGTATTTGGATAAATAAATCCTAAGGGGTTAATATCCAAAATATTTAGCGGTAATGATATGCTATTATTCACTGTTGGTATTTGAGTAAATAAATCATAAGGGGTAAATATCCAAAATATTTGGCAGAAATGATATGCTATTATTCACTGTCGGTATTTAGATAAATAAATCCAAAAGGGGTTAATATCCAAAATATTTGGCGGGAATAATATGCTATTATTCACCATCGGTATTTGGATAAATAAATCCTAAGGGGTTAATATCCAAAATATTCGGCGGGAATGATATGTTATTATTCACTGTTGGTATTTGGGTAAATAAATCCTAAGGGGTTAATATCCAAAATATTCGGTGGGAATGATATGCTATTATTCACTGTCGGTATTTGGATAAATAAATCCAAAAGGGGTTAATATCCAAAATATTCGGCGGGAATAATATGCTATTATTCACTGTCGGTGTTTGGATAAGTTGATATCCAAAATATTCGGCGGGAATGATATCCCATTTTCCATTTAATTAACATATGTTTTTTTCAAAGCCATAACAAATCATATGCAAACCAAAACGTCAAGCAGCTTACCTTAGGTAGGGCGTACTAGGGGTGCTAAAACCTTCCCTTTACGCAACCAGTCCCTTACCCTAGAATCTCTGAAAGACCAGTTTTAGGTTTCCTAGTAACCATTAATACTAGGTGGCGACTCCCTTTTTTTACGAAAATAGATAATCCCCCCGACACATTGAATCCCCACACACGGGGAAGAGTCGTCACGCCGCCGCGCTCATTCATTTTTGGGGTGCGACAAACAGAATCCGACTTCATACCATACTGGGATCATACAAATTTTCACTTTTACTGTGGTGCTGATGGATCTAATTTTGCAATAAACCTTTTTGAGGCTACCGCAGACCTTTTCTTGTCTTGGGAGGTCTGATTCTGATCACACAAAGGTTGGAGGAGGCCTTTTGGAAGACATAGATTTCGTTGATTTTTTGTTTTCTTGGAGGAAATGAGCGATGAGTTTAGAATGGCCTCAATAGCTTCACGTTGTTATTTCATCTTTGTAATCATATCTAAACAAGCACCTATAGGAGCTCCACCAGATCTCTGATAAACAGTCGTGATTATGGGGTTGCATGTAGCTTCCACCTCCTTCAACTTCTCCTTATAATCTTCATTCTTAGCCCTTTGATTATCATCTAACCACTCGACAACCTTCTTAATGGCTGTCTCAATCTCCTTCGCATCGCCCTCGTAACTTGTCTCGTCGACTTATCTTTGTCGTTGACCTAGTTCTTCATGTTGTAAACATAGGTCTCCAAGACGTTACGCGCATCAATCTTCTCCTTAACCTTTCTATCTTCCTCTGTTAACTCCTCAGCTTCCTGAACCATCTGTTCAATCTCTTCCTGACTCAGCCTGCCCTTGTTGTTCGTAATTGTAATCTTCTCCGATTTTCCTGACGCCTTGTCTTCAGCCTTGACGTTTAAGATACCGTTGGCATCAACCTCGAATGTCACTTCCATCTTGGAGTTGGAATAATTCCAGATAAATCAAATTTCCCAAGCGACCTACAATCCTTTGTGAGACTCCTTTCACCCTCAAACACCTGAATGGTGACAGTAGTTTGCTGATCCTAGTAAGTGGTGAAGGTTTGAGACTTCTTGGTTGGTATGACACTGTTTCTTGGGATCAACTTGGTCATCACCCCACCAATAGTTTCAATTCCAAGAGTAAGAGGTACCACATCCAGACAGAAGTATATCTTTGGTTTCATCACCACCCTCTCCACTTAAAATGCCTCCTTGAATGGCAACGCCGTAAGCAATAAACTTGTCGTGGGTTCACCCTTGTTGGGTTCCTTGCCATTGAAATAATCCTTGAGAAGCTGTTGAACCTTGGGAATTCTAGTGCTTCTACCAACAAGAACAATTTCATCAATCTACTGTTTCTCCAATCCAGCATCCTCTATGGCCTTCTTAACTGGCCCCATGGTCTTTCTGAAGAGGTCATTGTTCAACTCTTTGAACCTGGCTCTAGTGAGTGGTTCGGAGAAATCAACACCGTCAAAGAGCGACTCAATCTCCACACGAACCTGATGCTGGCTACTCAAGCTCTCTTAGCACGCTCACATTCTCTCCTTAGCTTTCCAAGAGCTCTGTTATCCTTGCTGACATTCTTCTCATGCTTCTTCTTTATCAACTTAATAAAGTACTCCTTGATTTTCTGATCGAAATCCTCTCCTCCCAGATGAGTATCTCCATTGGTTGTCAACACTTCAAAGACACCATTATCAATGGTCAAGATACTAACATCGAATGTGCCACCACCACAGTCAAATACAAGAATGTTCTTTTGACCACCCTTCTTGTCCAAACAAGAAGCAATCCTAGCAACTTTCACACCGGCAATAACACCGACATCCTTACTAGCCTGCCTTTGGGTATCATTGTAGTAAGACTCTTCCTATAAGTCTTTTGACATCAAAGATGGTCCTCTCAGGATTCGCAACCGCCTGATTCCTTGCAGCCTCACCAATCAATCTCTCACTGCTGTGAACGCCACCCACGATGGCGTAATCCAGTTACCTTGATCATTGGCTATGATTTCAACATGACCATTTTTGTAAACACCAACACAAGAATACCTTAATCTGGAACTTCTCTCCCTCGGCTAGCTTCCAAATACATGTATGGGCAGTAACTTCCTCCAGAGCATAGATGGTTAATTACAGCGGTTCTTCATCTTTTCTTCCAGGTATCGTGGGTCCCAAATGTTTCTCGATTGACGATGCATGCACAAATGCATGAGAGAGTGCATGATATAATGTATGATTATGATAAAAATGCTTTGTATAATGGGTATGTATGCATTTTCCTTGTGAACGATTGATAGCCACCACCTCATGAACATAGGGTTTCTGGTCACATTGCTTTGCTATAAGTAACCTTTCGAGTCGATGCTTGAGTCATATTCACCAAGAGGCAGATTTTGTAAAAGAGATGGGTCAACGCCCTTTTCATTAATGCTTGATAAGTTACTACATATTTGAAAACATGGAGAAAAAATTAATCTACTTCTCTTCGGCCAAAGGTAGGAATGATTCTCGATTTTCTCCAAAAAGATGTTGGTCTCAGCTAGACTTCGGCGGTAGCGGATGATATCTCTTCCAACATTTCGTGCATTGATTCTAATGACCCGAGCATGCCCAGCAGCTTTATCCATTTGTTCAACCATCTTGGTCATCTTCTCTATAAGCAACATATTGGTTCTGTTCAATGAAGTATTGTTGGTATCGATTTGATCCTTGTGTTTTTCCATTACTGCTAGTTTCTCATCCAGATGCTTCACCTTTTTTCTCTCCTTATCGAGCTTTATTCTCAGAGTTTCTATCTCCTCTCCCTTAACTGTTAACTCTGCTTCAATGGCTTCATCTTTCTCGGACTCCGTCAAATGACTTTCTGACATTACATACTTCTTATACAAATCTTCATACTTTTCAATTCTATCCATTAGCTCACACTGAACTTCTACAAATTTCTCTTGGCAATATTCTATGCTCTCTTGGCATTCATTATGTTCAGTCTTCAATGCGCCGAGCTCGGAGCAACTTTGCATCCACTTCAGACTCATCTCCGTTAATTCTTTCTCCATTCCCAACCTAACATTCTTCTCCTCGCCCAACTTTAACTCGAGCTTGATTATGCTTACATCTTTAGACTGTATTTGCTCATCTAAAAATGCTCTCCTCTTATCGCCCTCGGACACCATTTCTTCCAATGCTGCCTTGTCTTTTCTACTTTTGCATAATTCTTTTCCCGGAGTTTTTTCTATCCGTCTTCTCAATTCCTCTTTATTGCCAACCCTTTTTTCTCTTAATAGGTTTTTCTTCAATTTGAGAGGGCTTGACTTCTTTATTAATCACGGTTGAAGCAGCTAAGTCTCTCCATCTTGCATATCCTTCACTTGCACTTGGATCTCCCATACCTTTTATTTCCACCAAGATGAGATGCCTTCAATCTTGTCTGATGATCTGCAAGACCTCTTGTGAAATGGGATCCATAAACCAACCAAAGAACTGAGCAATTCCCATGGTCCTCAGAACAAATTGCATGCCCCCATGTTGCCTTATCACAAGGGCGGGAGCATAACTCACGTAGCCGGTAATCCCTACTAATGGAACCCAGCATCTTTGCCCGCAACTCATTAGGACATCCACTGCTTTGACCCAAGGAGCTCTCCATTTGAAACCGCTGCTGGGTAAAACTTTTAGCTTTTCTACCCAACCTTGGTTGTCTAGATCTCCCCATTCTTCTTCCTCCACTATCCTCAATGGTTTTTGGTTGAACCACCAAAAATTATTAAAAACAGGTTTTTTTGTTTCAATATGGCTAACCATCCAAATATATAGCAACTGCGTGCAACATCTCATTGCTCCTTTCCAGTCTCTTGTACAATGGTTAAGTGTTATAATGGTTTCAACCAAAATAAAGGCCACTGGGTTGATTCGTGTATTCTCATATTCCACATAAGCAGCAGCAGCTTCTAAGCTTATTATACCTGTCCGACTTGGGAACAACACAAGGCCGAATATGCCTAAGGCAATCAATCTCTCTTTCTCTGATCCGTACCTCTGTTCTAGTTCAAACTCCAGCGTCTTCCATTTCAGACCAGCAACCTTCTTCTCTAAAAATATTTCCAAACTAGGGATCCTGAGCAGCTTCGACAGTTCAGGGATGATTTTGTCATATCTCAAAGGGAAATAAATTATGTACAGATCATTCAAAAATTCAGTCAACATTCCATATTCCTCCATAGTAGGACATAGGTCTATGTTCCCAAAAGAAAAACAACGGTAGTTAGGATCCCAAAAATGAACTACAGCTCGCACCGCTGGGCTTAAAACTTCTACCTTCGCAATCTCCATCAGGCGTCCATATTTTCTAAAAAATATATCCTTATCCACATTCTGAAAATGGGTCGTTAAGTTGTTCACCTCATTTATAATGCAATCCAGATTATTGATTGGTGATAGCCTGATAGCATCGCTTTTAAGGCAGTCTCCTTCGGTCAATTGTGACAATTCAGAACTTCTCCCATACTCCATGATGGAAAGTTTAGTGGTGGTGGCCATTTCGTTCACAAGACCTGTTGGTCAAAATGCTTTTTAAGGGTTTTTCTTGTTATGCAAAAAGATATTATGGAGCATACATCCTAACGATAGGTTCTAGTTCCTTTACGTGAGACATAGGGTAAGTTTACTACTTGGTCTCTAAAGAGGGTCTCTTGATGTCCTAGTGATCACCCTCGTAAAGGTGATATGGGGGTTTAGCAGACAGTGGGGTGACACGTATACCAATCACTACCAGTATAAACACTCAGCAAAGAGTTGGGGTTTACACAAACTTCAACCTTGACTCAAGTCATAGGTAAGCTGCTAGTCCCCCACTTAACTTAAAGTTGAGTGTGTGCTCTCAAAATAATAAAAGTGATGCATGACAAGGCATATTATGATGACAGGATGTAAAGATGCATGCTAAAGCTTCTAAAATATAAACCATCCATTAATATGAAAAACAATAACATATCATAAACAAACCAAATTATCAAGCCTAGTCCAAGTCCCCAGCGGAGTCGCCATTCTGTCGCACACCAAAAAAAATGAGCGCGGCGTCGTGACGACTCTTCCCTGTGTACGGGGATTCAATGGTGTCGGGGGGATTATCTATTTTTTGTAAAAAAAGGGGAGTCGCCACCTAGTATTAATGGTTACTAGGAAACCTAAAACTGGTCTTTCAGAGATTCTAGGGTAAGGGACTGGTTGCGTAAAGGGAAGGTTTTAGCACCCTAGTACGCCCTACCTAAGGTAAGCTGCTTGACGTTTTGGTTTGCTTATGATTTGTTATGGCTTTGAAAAAAACATATGTTAATTAAATGGCAAATGGGATATCATTCCCACCGAATATTTTGGATATCAACCCCTTAGGATTTATTTATCCAAACACCGACAATGAATAATAGCATATTATTCGAATATTTTGGATATTAACCTTTTGGATTTATTTATCCAAATCTGAAACGATTAAATAGCATATCATTTCCAGTACGAATATTTTGGATAATATTAACCCCTTAGGATTTATTACCTAAATACCAACCGATTGAATAATAGCATATCATTCTACATACGAATATTTTGGATATTAACCCTTAGGATTTATTTATCTATCCAAATACCGATGGTGAATAATAGCATATCATTCATAGAATATTTTGGATATTAAGCCACAAGTTTATTTATCTCTAAATACGATGGTGAATAATAAATTCCAAAAAAATAAGATTTTATATTTTTGACATATTAGCTAATACCACCTTTTGGATTTTACAAACATGTTGTAAAATCTCAAAATGCAAGAAATGATTTTCTTTGAGAAATCCATCTTTAAGTGATTTCTTAGGCCCAGATAATAATATATATATTTTTTAGAAAATAATTTTTAAAATATGTTAGTGTATTGGCCATATACAAGAAAACAAATATTTTTAACAGAAATATTTTTTGAAAAATTTGTATTTTTGATTTATTTTTATTTTTCGGTGGGGTGGCGTCGGCCCACCTAAGTCAATTTGGTGACAGTGACCCACCTGCCTCAATTTGGAGGCTGCTAGCCCCGGATGGCTGGCCAGCCCAGATTCATGGTGCGGGCTTCTGACCAGACGGCTGAAGCCCTTCGAGGGACGGCCAGAGGCACAGGCCGACACCAAGTCACGCAGGAGTGAATTAATTCACTCCCCGCATGCAAACACAGGGACGATGAACAGTAAAAAATGGAAATTTTGAGTGTGATGAATGGCTTACCTGTTTATACCGTTGGGTAGAGGAGGTCATGGTGATTCTTCTGATCGTTGTTTCATCGGAAATGGTGACCTGAGGTCGCCGGACAGAGCCTCGGAAGCTGCGGGCTGGTGGCGTCTGCGTCGAGCTACTCGTGTTTTTTTTTCAACAGAGAAGGTTGCTGAGCTGCTGGGAGTTTATGGCAGAGACGATGGTGATGCTGAAGAGGGATATGGGTGGTCGAAGGTGGTGGTGGGTGGCTGCCGAGAGTGAGAAAGAAACAGGAGTTTGTGTTTTTTAGAGAGAGAGCGGAGCAAAACAAAACAGAGGGAGAGCGAAAGAGAGCAGATGCGAAGGAAAGATATTCGAAAATTTTCATGTAAAATTCTTTGTCTCCTTAGCCGTCTCTGTCCTTTCTTTTTTTCCCTCCATTTTTCACCACGCAGACTGCTATTTATAGTAGAGAAGAGTCGAATGCAAGGAAGGTAAGTCTAGACAGCTATGCACATCGATAGTAATCAAGAAGGAGATCACGCTAGAGATAATTTTGGGAAGAAAATCAACGATTGATGAAGACTCGAATGCAAGGAAGGTAAGTTTGGACAGCTATGCACATCGATAGTAATCAAGAAGGAGATCACGCTGGAGATAATTTTGGGAAGAAAATCAACGATTGATTAGGGACCAATTTGATATGCCTTGCCGCGACGGAGAAAAATCAATTTGAAAAAGGAAGCAAAATTTTGAATGATCTGCTATGATCACCGTGATTTTAAATTAAATGCAACATGCCGGAATAGTGCATGTTTCCTTTTTTATGCAGATTTCAAAAAATCAAAAGAAGGTAAAAATATGATTTGGTCCTTTAAAAATTCTCTAAATGCATCCAATTGGATTTAAACTTTTTATGCAATTAAATCCCATCAAAAATTCAATTTCAACATTGGCTTTGCGCGACTTTCTAATCTGGTCCTTGGCTCCTAATTTTCTCGATTTAACCCTCAATCGACCAATAAACTCTCAATTTGCTCAATTTCGCCCTTGTATCAATATATAAATTCAGAAAAATAAACGAGTCAAAAATTGGATAGCAACATACGATTTCTTGCAAAAAAAAATTTATATCGGTATTCTTTAATACATTTAATATAATAATATAATTAATAAATCTTATAAATATAACTTTGGCTTTGAATTTAAATTTCTATTTTATACTCTTTTTTTTGTTCTTTTAATAAACGGTAACCTTTTTTCACATTTTTTTTATTTTTTTATAATCGTCTTGTCCAAGTCTTTTATTTTTTTATCGGGTTTCTTTTTTTGTGTTTTTTTTTAACCAGAGTATCCGTGACAACAAGTTTCTAAGAAATCATTTCACCTTCGTAGCAAATTTTCTAACAAATTTTATCAAAAGTTTTTTAGCAATAGCAATATATTCAATCATTTTTTGGTTGAAAAAAACTATTTTTAACAGATTTTATCAATTACAATTTCACTAATTAAATATTAAAATAACAAAATACAAAATTTTTAAAATCAATTAATTTTATACATAGATAAAAAAGCTCAGCGGAGCTGGCAAATCAGCTCGTGCTATAACTAAACGAGGATTTGCATCAAATTGATTATATGAATGACCTAAAAAATATATTTTATGGACTAACGAGAGAGAACTAAGTCTAATAGAAAGGTCTACTTATATTCAAAGGACCATATATTTTTTATCCGACCATTAAATCATGCTCAAATCTTAAAAGGGGTTTCTAGAAACTATTTTCCTTTTAGTAGCCACTGCATTGCTACGCAAATCCTTACATTCTTAGTATGTGTTTGGCATTGTGGTGCGATCTGCGATAGCCATATCGCACCACAATTTTGGTGTTTGGTAAAAACCAAACACCAGTTTGAGAGGTGGGTCCCACACAAACTTTTTAGCATAAACGGCGTTTTGGAAAAGCTACCTTTTGATACTTATTTTTTGCCGATTTGTCAAATAACGATCTGCGATTATAATTTATGAAACTGCCGATCGAAGTAAATATTACCGTTGAAAACATAAATAACCTTACCTCTCGTCTGCGCCTCTCATCCCTCTCCTCTCGTCTGCGCCTCATCCCTTTCCTCTCTGTTAATTAATCCCATTATCCTCTCGTCTGCTTGCTGCTGGGTTTCAGATCTAAAATGGAAGGAAGCTGGTGGTATAAATCAGTCAACCAAACAAACAAACAGGAGAGGAGAGGAGAGGAGAGGGAACGTGGAGAGCTGCAAAAGAAAGAAAAAAACACAGAGGAGAGGAGAGGAGAGGAGCAACTTTCTTTGTTTATGTTTCGCGATCCAGATTTCCTTTTGTTTTTAAGGTTTCTTATCACACAGGGACAGAGGCTCTGGTTGCTACTGGTGTTTGGGGTTTTGTTGGTTGCCATAGAAATTGGAGAGATGAGAGGACAAAATTGTTGTTTTATTTTTTAGGTTTGTTTTCTTATGGTGTTTTTGTTCAAAGAAAGGAGAAAAGGAGGCCGAGGAGCTAAATGGATGGATGAAAAAAAAAATGTATTCTGGCTTTTGATGATTAGATATTATGGGATTGTTTTTTATTGCTTTCCAAAAGAGTTTTTGGAAAATTTTAAAAAACGATATTTTTTTTATATTAAAATAATTTATATATATATTTTTAGATATTTTCATATAAATATCAAAACTAATATGTAAAAATATAAAAACATATAAAAATATTTTTAAATTATATTTAAGTAATTGTAATTTCATCTGTAAGGGAGTACTCTTTATTTTTCTTTTTTGAGAATAACCGCGTTTACTTGGAGAATGAAAAGAAAATATAGATGCATAGAATCGTGTTTGTTAATGATATATAAAATAAAATAATTATTTTTATATTATATTTAGTTTATGATAAATTATTTAAATTGTAAGAGCGTGGTCTGTAATCTAATCTATAAATTATATATATATATATATATATATATATATATATATATATATATATATATATATATCCTTTAAAGTAATTTCACAAGTTAAAAGCAATATGAAAAATTTGGTAACCAAACACCCTAAAACTGTTTTTTTTTCAACCTCCAACTCAACCACAGTTTTAACCAAACACTTAACTGCTTATTTTGCAACACCCTAAAAAGCGCTTTTTTGAAACTGTTTTTTTTCAACCGTAATCGCAAAAGCAAAAGCAATGCCAAACATACCCTTAGATATCAAGAATTTATTTTGACATCTTTAAGGTTTTTCTTCTTGTTTTTGGAATCAATCGACCAATTTCACTTATTATTATAGTCATCGTGCATATGAAACATGATAAAGTATAAAATATGTTATTTTGTCAAACGTTTTGCTTGTTTTAATTTTATATGCTTATTGTCAAATTGATCCCTCTCATCTCATTGGCCATTTCTCATATATATGTCCACGATGTCTTCTTATACTTCCCAAAAATAAAAAAATCAAACATCAACATCAACATCAACATCAACGATGTCTTTGTTTCTTTCAGCGCTGTAGTGCTCTACTTCTACACTAGAATACGCTTTCTTTGGCTTGACTTTCCTGGTTGGTGGGGCCAACATTTACTGTTGTTGCTGTCCGTGCCACGGTGTTGACGTGGATCACGCCGCCACAACTTCTGGCTTTTGCATGGAAGATACGCCGGTGAGGAAAATCACTGCTGATGTTGATTGAAGGTTCTTCTGGCCAGGGCCATTGAGAAACCGATCACATTGTGAGGGGAAAGTGAAATATTTCAAAGAATTTCTCTGATATTCTCTTTTTTCTTCGTGGGTTTAATTTTTTTTTTCCACCGTTTTCTTTAATTTGCAAATCAATTTGTATCGAGAGATCATTTTTAGTAAAAACCACCGATTCTTTCATCATATTTCAGCTTTCATTTTTTTTTTAATTAGTGAATATAATATTTTTTAAAGGGCTTGTCTTGTGATTGCAGTCTCCGGGGTGTTTAACATTGCATTTAAAAATATATATATTTTTTATTTTTTGTATTAAATTAATATTTTTTAGTATTTTTAGATCATTGTAATGTGTTGATGCAAAAAATAATTTTTAAAAAATAATAAAAATATTAGTTTTGATGTATTTTTAAACGAAAAATATTTTAAAAAACAACCTCTATTATACTCTCAAACATGCAACTTAGACTCAATCTACCAAATATAAATTTATCATAAAATGAATGTAGGGAATTAGCATGGTTGTGACAAAAAACAATGTCCAATGAATTAGCACCACCAAATTTACTAGGTTATTTTTTAAGAGAATTGTACAAATATAAATTGAATTGAAAACAAAGAAATTTGATATAAGGGTTTGAGTTGAATTTGAACTCAAAATTCTAAATCGAATTTAACTCGGGCGTGGTTTTTTTCTTTCTTTCAAAACTATGTTTATGTTAAATTGATTTGTTTTTTAAGTATATTATAAAGATTTTGATATATTAATATTAAAATTAAAATAATATAGAAAATTATTTTAGTTAAATCCTTTAACTTAAAAAATATTTTTTCATGTTAATTTGTGATGTAGAGTTTTTTTAAAATTATTTTTATTTGAAAATAAATAAAAACAATTTACTCGATTATAAAGAATTAGTTGACTCGAATAATACCATACCTAATTAGGCGATAAGGTATTAACATATACTAAAGGAGGATCTGACGTCAGCATTGTAGACTGGTTGTTTTTCCTCCGTGCTTCACAGGCGTTCGTCTACCTTTTTGTACACAGGCCTTCTTTTTGTATTTTTTATGGTGGAAAAGACAAAGCAAAGGTTGTGGCCGAGCGGTTGTCCGCGCGCTGACAGCATTGGCGTGCGCGAGTTCGAACCGCTCCGGCCGCAAAAATGATTTTGATTTGTGTTTTTTTTTTTAAATATAAAGAGCTGTTGTTTTTTTTTCAAAAAAAAAGGTCTTTTGTTTTTTAATAACTGGTTGTTGTTTCTGATTTGGTTTGTTTTTTTTTCTTTCAAGAACCATTTTCTTTTAAAAAAAATGAATGGTTTTTTTTTAAATAACTGGTTGTTGGTTTTTTTTTTTACAAAAAAAAAATTAATAACTTGAGGTGTTCGGGCCAACTTACGCGAACCACGATTAATCTCCGGATTCATTTTTTTTTTACATTTTTTTCCTATTTTGTTTTGCCACTTATATTTTTTTTTCTTAACCAAGGTGTCCGGGTCAGTTTACGTGCACCACGATTTTTTCTTCCCAGGCATATTTTTTTTTTCAATCAATTTTTTTTTTGTATTTATCATTTATTTTATTTATTTTATTTGCTCTTTTTTTAATGTTTTTAGGCTTCTTTTCAGCCTTTGATTTAATTTCGTTTTTTCACGTTATTAAAGCAATAATAATATTAATATCAAGAATAATAATAATAATTTTAGTTTTTGTTCTTACATGTTTTTTTTTATTGATTTTTTTTCTCAGGTTTGTTTAATAATGTTTATTGTGTTTGACAGTAATAGTGATGATAATTTTAGAAGTTAAGGGTCTTTTGTGTTTTAATAACTGGTTGTTGTTTCTGATTTGGTTTTTTTTAAATAACTGGTTGTTGGTTTTTTTTACCAAAAAAAAATTAATAACTGAGGTGTCCGGACCAACTTACGCTCACCACGACAAATCTCCGAATCCATTTTTTTTTACATTTTTTTCCCTATTTTGTTTTGCCACTTATATTTTTTTTTAACCGAGGTGTCCGGGTCAGTTTACACGCACCATGATTTTTTCTTCCTAGGTATATTTTTTTTGTCAATCAATAATTTTTATTGTATTTATCATTTTTTTTATTTGCTCTTTGTTAATGTTTTTAGGCTTCTTTTCAGCCTTTGATTGAATTTCATTTTTTTATGTTATTAAAGCAATAATAATATTGATATTAATAATAATAATAATAATAATAATTTTAGTTTTTGTTCTAACATGTTTTTTTATTCATTTTTTTTCTTAGGTTTGTTTAATAATGTTTATTGTTTTGACAGTAATAGTGATATAATTTTAGAAATTAAGACTTCGATGTTACTGTTGTTATGATAGAGTATGTTGATCTTTTTTATTATATCAAATTTTACATGTTTAAATATTATATTTTAATTTCAATAATAATTAAAATTATTTGTTCCGTCTGCACTACGCTCGCAACGTAGTGCGGGCATTTGACTAGTAGTTATCGATTGGCAAATACACAACCAATAACATACACCCACGTAAGAATCCACAAATTCTGAAATTATTTTCACCCATATTCAACAAATAACATTGGGGTTCCTTACTCACAAAGTTTTCTTTTTTTCTTGCTGAAAAAGAAACAAAAAACAAATAATAAAAAAATATTTTTAACTTATCCAATAAGCCTAAAAAAATGTCTACAAATATTATGAGAGAGAGAGAGAGAGACGAAGCTAGTTTCATTAAAATCGAGTCACACTTTTGCTCAAGACGCTAAAAGCGGCTAACTGGTACGCTTGGTAAGTGATTCTTCATATCCTCTCACCGATTTTTATAGCAATTCTACGTCTCCTCTAAAACCTTACTTCGATAATAATATATGATTTGGTTTTTTTAGGGTCTCTGTTTTCTTCTTCGGTTTTTCTCTTACTGCGCGGCTCACTGGAACGCGATGGATTCTACTATGGTCATAAAGGTTTGTTGTATTCAGTGTTTTTTTTGTTGGGTTGTTGGTTCTTTTTGCGTTTGTTGAGTAAATATGAAAAAAATTGGAAATTGGGGTATTGTGTTTTGTTTTTCTGAATAATTTGGGTTTATATACAGTGGTTTATTGCTTCAATTGTAGCTTTTAAGGGAAAGAATTGATCTTTTTCGTGTTTTGCTTATCGTTTGATCTTAGTAGTGTTTGATCGAGGTAGTAGTGTTTGATCGAGGGTCATTGATTTTTTCTTGTCGGTTTGTTGGGTAAAATATGAGAAATTTGGAATTTTCAGTTTCATATTTTGGTCTTTTTAACAATCCCGGTATGTTTTTATTTTTTCCTTTTTTTTGAGAGTAGGGTTCGACCAACGCTTTCTTTTTTTCATGATTTGGTAGTTTTTCCATGTTTTGTCGAGGAGCTTAAATCTGACGGGCTTACTTCTGAAAGAATTTTTAACAGCTTGAACTTTGGCGTTGGCTTTACAATGAATTTTTTTATGGATTCTTAATTCAGTTTTGCTGGGTGTTTATTTTTATTTTATTATTATTATTTGTAAATATACCTTTTCAATGGTTTGCAATTTTTTGCTGGTCTCAAACTCATTAAGATTGTCTGTTCTGATGCTATATAAGATATTTGGACCAATTGGCCGCACAGTTCTGTATATTATCTATCTTTGTTGAGGATGAAAAAGATTTACGCTGAAAAAATGGAAGAAATAATTGATTTGACTTTTAAATTGTTTTGACAAACTAATAGGATTTTATATTACTCAGCAAGTCTTAGTGTTCCCATATTGTCTCCCCTTTTACTTATTTACGGTTTATGATGTGGACACAGGTTAAATATGGTGATACACTTCGGCGTTTTAATGCTCATGTAAACGAGAATGAGCAACTCGATCTTGATATGACTGCACTGAGGGCAAAAATCTTTGGACTTTTTAATTTTCCTGCTGACTCTGATCTCACATTAACTTATATTGATGAAGACGGGGATGTAGTAACACTTGCCGATGATGATGATCTACGTGATGTGATGAGGCAAAACTTGAAATTTTTGAGGATTGATGTACAGCATAATAATGATAAGTTTGGTAAATCTTATGCCAGATCTAGTGGTAGTTGCACCCCTATGAGGTCCCCTCGAATCCAGAGTTCAATACCATGTCTCAACAGTGGTGTTGCTGATGTTTTGAAATCTGTGCCTGAGCCCCTACAAGACATACTTTCGAAGATATCTCTTGACCTGGCTTCAAAAGCTGTGGCATCCAGTGCAGTGCTTACTGAGCTTGTTGACTGCATTTCAAAGATCGGACAATCCCATTTGAACCCAGCCCCCCAGTCTCAAGATGTTGCGGGTTCAAGTGCCCAAACTGGAGCTCCTGTTCCTACAGTTGGTGATGCATCCAAGGATATGGGTACGCTAGAAGTATTGTCAAACTCAAACTCCCCTTTCGAAACTGGCCTGAAAGAGAGCTTTGAAAATGATACCAGGACTTCAGTGGCACCACACACAACTGCCTCTGCTCCTGTTAATCTGAATTGGAACCCTCAAGATTCCTATCTGTTTGCACATTGTGCACCCTTTGCATCATCTGTCCCTGCTGGTGATGATGGGAAAGAAGCCAGGAAACAGAATACCTGTCTTCCAACTAGGAAGCCTGCTCCCTTTGGTTTGCCCCCCATTCCTATGAATTATGACTTTCCTTCACACACTGATTTTCCTTCAGCTGTACGTTCTCCGAAAAATCATGCAATTAAGAGAAGCAACTGTGTCTATAATCCCATATTTGACATGTTTCATGGGGGTGTTCAATGTGATGGATGTGGTGTTCATCCAATTAATGGACCTCGGTATAAGTCCAAAGTGTTAAGAGATACAGTTGAAGCTTTGATGTTGTGCCTTTTCTTATAAACATAATGGCTGTTGGATTGATGCTATTTTCTCTTCGTTTTTTTTTTTGGCAGGAAAGAAGATTATGATCTCTGCAGTATCTGCTTTGCTGCCATGGGTGATGAAGCTGATTTCATAAAGATGGACAGGCCGGTGTCTAGCCGCAATCCATGGTCTTCCAAGTGTTTCATTGAACCTGTATACCAATTTTTATTTGTGCTGATATTTAATTTTAAATGTGTTTTCTCATTGATATAGAGGGTGTTTGTTACTATAGTAGCAATTGCTTTTCAAAGTTTGTTTTGCTCGGAAATACATCAAAATATATATTTTTTTTTAAAAAAAAATTATTTTTGATATCTCCAAATCAAAATGATTAAAAAACATTAATTTTTTTTAGGAAACACTGTTTGCCCCCAAAATCTTGCTTGCTTTTTCAAGGCCAACTCATCCTTTTCGATTTTCTATTGCTGGCAGCCACAGAAACCTTGGGCCTTCCAACAGCCTCTTTACAAAGGCTCTTGTGGAGTAAAGGGACCTCGACCCAAGCTAGACAGCCGTTTTGTTTTGGATGTCAATGTCTCAGATGGTACTGTGATGCCTTCATCTACACCTTTTACCAAGATATGGCGAATGCGCAACAGTGGTAGTGTTGCATGGCCCCAGGGAGCACGACTTGTGTGGATTGGTGGAGACCGATGCTTCAGCGTCGATTCTGTTGAGATAGAGGTGGGCATCTTCGGTTTTCTGTAATGCTTAGCATTTGCCTACGCTTAAACTTTTCTTCTAACCTTTTATCATTTTGTGGCCTCGTTAATTTTTCCAGATTCCAGTCAACGGTGTGCCTATTGATGGTGAACTTGATATTGCAGCTGATTTTGTATCTCCTGCTCTGCCTGGTAGATACATATCATATTGGAGGATGGCATGCCCATCAGGCGTGAAATTTGGGCAGCGTGTCTGGGTTCTTTTTGAGGTACTGGCATTAAAGGTGTTCCCATTCTTCTGTATTATACTGTGGCTCTTTGATTAGGCACACATGTACTTGAGAGAATACGACAGTTATTCCACATTTTTCCTTGCAGGTTAATTCTTCCCTGAAAGACCCATTCTTCAAAGATTTGAACTTGAATGAGTCCCCCAATTGGAGTGGTTCTAAATTCCCTGAAGATTTAGATATGAATGCCCAGCCTGCTGATGGCCCTTTTCCAAGGCCTCAGATTACAACCTCACTTTCAGAACCAATAGAGCCCATGTTTGACGAACAGCCTAAGAGCCAGGAATTGAATTTTCCAATCGATGATGCCTTGCTGGTTGGGCATGGTGTTTTAGCCTCTGCTCCTCCACAGACCAGTGCATCATCTGCTCCTGTTTTATATCCAATGATAGACATTCCAGAAACAGCTGCTGATGGTTCATTTGACCCCCTTCCTGCTGTAGATGCTCCAGCTTCATCTGAAGGGGTCAACACGGAAAATGATGTTGAGAAGACTCTCCTAAAGGAGCTTGAGGAAATGGGCTTCAAGCAGGTTGATTTGAACAAAGAGATCTTGAGGCGAAACGAGTATGATCTAGAGCAGTCAGTGGATGATCTTTGCGGCGTTGCTGAGTGGGACCCCATTCTTGAGGAGTTGGAAGAGATGGTAAGTTGGTGGGTGTATTTTTTAGCTTGTACTTGTAATGTAACAAGAATAGGGTTGTCATGAGTTTCTGTTGTTTTCTAGAGATCTCAAGCTTAAAGAAAGTACAATGTATGTTGTGGATGCAGGGTTTCTGTGACAAGGAAATGAACAAGAAGCTGCTAAAGAAAAACAATGGGAGTATCAAGGGTGTGGTCATGGATATTCTCACAGGGGAGAAGGATTAGTTCAAGATTTTTTATCATCCTTTTCGTTGTCTATATGGGTATTATGAATAAATCTAGTGATAAAGGGTAATCTGCTTTTGCTATGAATTGCCAAGGTTTAAGTTGATCTACATATTGTAGTCATTGTGCTTGGTGCAACAACCGAATGCTCTTTCTGGCCATGTTGTTCATATCAGGTGCACCTGCAAGTGCGACCTAATAATTTATCATCTTTCTCGTTGTACATGTGTCCGTTTGGATGAAATATGATTGCTTTTATGCATTTTATGAACTTGACGTTTTGGGAATATGGGTTGTGATTCTCATCGTGATTATTCATACACGTACAACGTTAAGGTACTCGAAAGGTTTTTGAGATCTAGGCAAGGATTTTTTGTTTTCATACACGTAGTGTTTTCTCCCTCTTCAGTGGGAAGCCTGAGAACATAAATACAGAAATATTTTTGCAATTTTGGGTGAAGTTATCAATTATTAATTTACTGTTATAACAGCTTTGAAAATATTAACATATTAGTTATTTACCCGTGCCTCGTCGCGGTTAGAACTATATTTTTTTCAATGTAAAAAATATTAATTGTATAAGATTTTTTTATTATAATATAAATTTGGGTAAAATAATAAATTCATGCAAAATTCTTGTAGAGTGCAAGTTTTCTATGAAATATATGAATTTTAAATCGATATAAATTTATCTGTTTAGTAGGTTTTAATGAAATCATCATTATAAAATTATCATCATCATTAAAAAAGAAAAAAAGATTCGGATACCTATATTATCTAATTCACTGTATTAAGATTGGTTCATTTTATAATTCAATTTAAATTAAACATAACAAACAAAATATAAACCATGAGAACACATGTAATAACCAAATAACAAAAATAAGTAGTTTCATTGTGCATGAATATGTGAAAAACTGATAATATCCCCAACCAAACGATTTTTTTTGCCAGCTTCCAGGGTAAATAGGTAATTTTACTATGCATTAAAATAAATAAAAATACCAAAAAACCAATACTTTGGGGGGTCGACTCCATTACATAAGTGGATTCCTAGCTTTTGTCTCATATTATGACATTAAGTAAGCAGTTCTTATTGTATCGGCAAAAATTTCGCTAATTGATCTTTACGATGCTTCCTCTATCAAACAATCTAAAAATACTACAATATCCGCTGTACATATTCAAAAATCCTTTGATACCGAGGGTTAAATTTTTTTAACATGAGAGATAAAAATAATAATTTTATCGTTGAAATCCATAATAATCTTTATTTAAGAACACAGTCAAATTACAACACGTTTTATATTTTTTTTCATATCCTAAATTTCTAAATGATCAACAACAATTTTATAAGTTTTTATTTTAAAAAAAAACAATTACACGCTCTAGGTCACAAAATGTTGTTTTTCCCTCCTCTTGCTAAACACAAATCCACTTTGCTGCTACTCTACAATAGTATATTTTATTTCATTGTACCAAAGTCTCCACCTCACACACAGACGCACACCCTAATCTTGTATTACCACGGCACAGTTACTACCGTTTCAAAAAAAAAAAGAGTTCCCACACGCAACGGCTACACCACCATCGTACCCTTGTCCCTCCACTCCACCTTCACCACCTCTTTGCCGCCTCTTCACTCCAAAACAGTTCCCCTTGCACACCGCTGCCACCTCAGCGTCTCCGATTCTCCATGCTCCAGTCAAACTCAACCCACCACCAGACGTCGCCAGGTGTTGCTCACTCCTCTCCTTGCCCTCGGCGTTTCAATCCTCTAACCCTTCGAAGCAGCAGCGAAACCAGCCAAGCCAGGCAAGAAAGCCACCGCACGCTGACACCAAATTGAACCGCAAATAGGCCAAAATCTCCCGTCCCATGTTTCTTCAATGCCCAAACTGGTTTGCCAAAATCAACCCTCCCACACTTATTATTGCCCAAAAATACCAACCCAGCACCTGCCGACAGGTTCAAATTAAACGGAAAACCCTAAACCGCCCCTCGCCAAAAAGAACCATAACCGAAGTCATTAAGGGCAAAGTGCAAACTGTTCATACTGTTAAAATCAACAGTGAATCTCCTCACATGCTACAGTATCCCAAATAATGAAAACCCCACGCCTTTGGCCATGAACCCCCTTCTCCGCGCGCCCGACCAAGCCTGAGCAAACAGACCCTCACCCTCTCTGCCCGAAAAGAAGAGACCCAAGAGACGCAGAGAGAATAAACAGAAAGGCAAAAGCCAAAGACGCCCCCAAAAAGAAATGAAAACAGGCGGGCTCATTAAGGGCAGAAGAGTTTCGACACTGCCACAATCCACAGTCATTTATCTCTTAGTGCACAGTAGCTGTAACAGTGAAATGGCCACGGGAATTATATATTAGGTAATTCTCTTTTCTTTTTTTAATTTTACTAGCAATATTTTTTGCTTGGTGTGTTACGAGGGAGAGAACGCAGCAATCATTCATTCATTTAAAATATATTTGGGTTTAAGGCTTCATCTTCTGATGAAAATACACTGCGGGGAATAAACAAAAGAGAGGAGGTGAGAAATTTCCTAGCCAGGAAGATGGGGATGAGATTCCCCGATTCTATCAAAAATGGAAAGTTTATAATCCACCGATGGTTCTGACGTCGGCATGGACTAGTCTTAGGCTTTGGTTTGCTTTGCACCGTCCTAAGTTTATGGTGACGGGATCTCTAGAGATTAATGGCTGATTATGGAAGTTAAGTCTGGTGGGATTTTGAGGGGGAGAGGTAGCCATTATGCTTGGTGGTTCTGAATTAATTTTTGGTCTAACAGAAGAGATAAAGAGGAGAGAAAACAGAGCTCTTATATACAAACAAAGAGTTAGAAAAATCACGATACTGCTCTCCGAATCTCAACAGCAATTGGTTCAATATTGCGGTTGAGCCTGCGGTGCAGCTAGGGTTTGTTTCAAAGTAGCATGATATGGCATCTTCTCTCCAAATATCTATCATGAATTCAACAGTTGTAGGTTATTATCTTCGTTCATGTCCTCTCCTTTCTAGGCATTTATTCTCTCTTTAAAAATGTGGATAACACGAGAGAACCTGAAATCTAACAAGTGATAAGGAATCAGATGCGACTTTACCATCTTGAGAGAATAAAGTCGCAAAACATGGGGTCTATAAATTTGCAGCTTCTCTAAACTAATTGTTGTAAACACAGCAGATCAGCAAAGAATGTCTCAAGGCTCTGCTTACACGCAGTGGCAAGGCCGGAACACCACGTCCGGCGATTACTACGACTATATTTCGAAGCTATCAAGGATGCCTAGTGTTATCCATGGTGCCCCCCAGTACCCACCTGTTCACAAGGCCTTCAACAAGGGGACTCAAGAAGAAGAGGCCACTGAGGGTCGCCAAGATAATGTCAACAGGAAGAATTCCGGCAGGTCTTCCAAGAAGGTTCAGGTGACGGACCAAGTGCAGTTCATCGATCAATATGGGAATCGGAAACCAGAAGCTGACGAAGATGTTGATGGTGAAGCAGATAGCTTCATCCAGCAGAAGCAAAAGGGCTTTGAACTGTGCAAATGGAAGACCTTCAAATTTCCATAGGCTAGGGAGCATGTCGGCTGTGCTTTTAGATTACTGGGAAACTATATCCCAGTTGCAGTGTGAACCAACACAGTTATTTAAATAAAATCCCCGTCTTTCTTGTGTTGGCTGAACTTCTCTCCAGGTTGTTTGGATATAGAATGTCAAGAAAATTTTATATTTTAATAAGATAATACAGTGTGATATACTATAGCTTTTGCCTTACTGCTTATTTGTGAATCCAAAGTTTCATACAGTGCAGTTTTAGAACAGCGATTGAGCAAATAAATTGTCGATCCGATGAGTGTTACAGAAGCTAGAAATGATTGTGCAATATCTGTGGAAATGCTCAGCTAATTTAACAAGGAACTGATGGAAACTGCTGCTGCTGCTGCTACAAACCGATTTCCCATTACAGTGAATAATTTTTCATTATCACCTTCCCCAATTACTTTTCAAACATTTCAAATAAGCTGCCATTCTATGAAAGCTAATTCGTTGCTTTTTGCTGTGACTGCCTGACTGCTGCTACGTCATTATGTTCGGTTGGCAGATTTCATAAATAAATGAATCATTAACTTTGGAGGTTATGCTGGAAACAGATGATATTGGTCTTTAAAACTGGCATTAAATATGACAGATACACCTTTTTGAGCTCGAGCACTGTGTTGTGGTCATTGCTTCATTGGATCCAAGAAGGGTGGCTTGGTTTCCAGAAAACCAGTTGATCCAAGTTTTCAGATTGAGCTCAGCGTGCTCACTTTGTACAACAAGGCAACACACTTGAATAGAGGGATAAACCTCTACTCGAAGGCACAAGCTAGCCCAGCCACAAACCTACTTGACCAATTAAGAAAAGTTTGACCCAACCATCTAGTAGATAACCCAGTGAAAAGAGTTTGGGACTAAAGTGTTTGCTTCTTCTGTAGTCTCAGGTTTGAACATCTCAGGTTTGAACCCTATGATTAGTAATATAATGGTTGGTTGTTAACTTCATATCTATGAGATTAATCGAGATGCATAAAAGACTAAATGCTTTAATATCCACCAGTGATATTACAATGAGGGATGCACTTCCATGGATATAGCACTCATGACATTATCCTTTCCACTCAACAATAAACTAATTCCTACTAAGAGTTATTGTATGTTTCCTTTTCCTAACAATATTTTTTTTTGAATGTGGATATCCGAGTCAGTTTACATGCACTTTGATTAATTCTATGGGCTTGAAATTAACAACCAGTTAAAACCTATAGAGGGAGTAAACCCAGAGCCTGACCAGTTAAGTCAAACCCCTTAGGATTTTCAAATAGTATCGTTGATACATGCAAGTTGATTGGCATGTTACATTTATAATTTATAGTTCATCAGAGAGAACAAATTATTTTATAAATAACTTGTTTGAGAGTATGATAGAGATTACTTTTCAAATAATATTTATTTAGAAATATATCATAACAATATTGTTTTTATTTTTAACATAAACATATTAAAACGATAAGAAAATATTAAAAAAAAACTACTCTAAAACTAAAAGCCCTTAAAAAATACATTAATTGAACTATAATATCAAATGGGATAAAGTAAGAATTTTATTCTTTACAGCCAATTTAGTGGGAATCTTTTATCTTAACGAGCATATAGACCATTCTTATGCCTTGTTAGCGTACCCTATTGCTTCGGCACAGTTAATCTGGTTGCTGGACAGCTGCGAGCAAATTCTAGCGATGTGTGGTAAGCAGCTGAGATTCTCTGCAGGGAATCCACCCTGTTCAGGACCAGACCACGATAATTGAGTTAAGAATAACATACCATTTTCAATATACTGTTCATCAATTTGACAGAATCCTGAATTTGGTTACAAGATTCCTCATGTGATGTCGACAAATTAAGGATCAAAAGTGACTGCTACCGTGCAGCTTTATCATTTGCTGATACTGAAATTCTTCTCCTCCAGAAAGAACAAACCCTTCTGGTTTTTCTATTTTACAGATTAATTGGTGTTACAGATAGCTCTGACACAGAGGACAACTGCATTGTCTGTCTGTGTGGTGTTTTCACGACAACGCAAGTACTTGTAGCTTGAAATTTCCATGATTTTTTTTGTAGATTCTAGAAAACTCATGTTAGAAGTGCATTTTATGAGTCCAGGTAAGCTAGTAAAACATCGGCTGTTCCAGGTTCTTACAAGAAGTTTAAGCCTTGACTTTAACTCAAGATTTTTTATGCGGATCTCAAGCTTTTTATCATTATGCCACGCCTCTTGGAGACCATGAAAATACTTCTGATCACTAAAAGCACAAGATATATAAGAATTTGTTTGATTTTCCTACACGGCAAATGGGAAAACTACCTGCACAACAAATCTTAATTTTTCATGTCAGGTTTTTCTCGATGAAGCTGCACCTGCTACCATCCTCAACGCAAAGCCGCCTGAAGATAGAACTAACATAATTAAGCAAGAAGTTAATTAAGAACAAGATAGGATTAAAAAAAAGTGTAGCATCATTATTTGAATCTCCTGGAAGACATAAGATCAAACAGATTTGTAAGACTCTTCTTACTCTCTCTTTTCTTTATCTGGACCCTTGTCTGAGAATCTACCCCACTAAATGGATCATCTAAAACAAGCCCTATCTCCAACTTTTTGTACACATTCACAATCTCATAGGAATCCCACAGTGATTGCTTGAAATCCCAGTTTGCTCTCTCAACCCTCTTGGCTGATGACTTTTTCATTGCTTCTAGCTTGAACCGGGAAGGCTTGCTCTGGAAATTCTGGGGATAGGCATCGTATTCACTGGTAGACCTAGAACTGCTTGAGCGAGCGAGCCATGATTGTGCCGCACCCTTTAGGATTTCAAGTTCTTGCGTATCATCATCTTCATGATCTGACTTGTTCTTCATACGTAATGGTGTCATCTGCAACGAAGCTCACTCTTCTTGTCCATGTAATCTCGGCTAAACTAGAGCCTCGCAATATGGCTGCTGAAATGAGATCAGATAAGTTTTTGGTGTCCGTATTCTCTCTGCTATTAAAGGCTGCTGTCTTCTTTCTTGTCTGGGAGCTAGCTGCAACATAATTATGGCCCCTTGGAGATGAGATATTGATAAGTGATTTTTTTTTTGTTTCTATGCTTGCAATTTATCTGTGGATTAGAAATCTTTCCCTTTCTTTTGATAGTTGGTTAGTTGTTAGTTGTTTGTTGTTCACTTGTTTGTGTCCAACTGTATGTTAATCAATACACATGAGCAGTAACTTTGTTCTTTGTCGCTGTCAGAATTATATTTTTTAAAATACATTTTTTTTTGAAGAGTGTGAGAATTTTCTATAATACTATAAATTTTGGTAAAATAATAAATTTGAGCAGAATTTTTGCAAAACACAGGTTCTTAAAAAAAATATAAATTTTAAATCAAAACAAATCCATTTGTTTAATAGGTGTAAACAAAAATTGAATGTTTTTTTTATTAAAAAAACTCTCGTTAAACCATGCAATTTTAAAAAAAATAAGACAAAAAAATAAAAGAGAACATTGACCCACAAAAGCTTTACAAACCATTAATTTGGGATTTAGATTTGAAATACTATACATAGAAAAGTTATAAAACTCAATTCTTAACAAATACAACATCGAGTTATGAGTTATTTCAATTATTATTCTCATTGTTATTATTATGATTATTAAATTATCACAATCATTGTAGCTACCACTATTATCATTACTTTAAATAATTAATATTGACATTACTATCGTTGTCATCATCATTATTGTCATCATCATTACTACTATAGTCATTATCGATTAAAATATCATTATAGTTATTACACCACAACTATAACTAATACCACTATTATTTTTCTTTTTATCATCACCATCATCATTATTATTAGTGCAATTATTTAATGAATATCATTACTAGTATCACCGCCACCAACACTATTGTCATCGCGATTATAACTATTATTATGATTACTAACACTATTATTGTTATTGATATCATTAAAATTATCATTAGTATTATTATCACTATTAATATTAATAAAATACTATTGTTATTATCATTTGTAATATCATTATTATTATCATGATTATAACAACTAATATTATCATTATTATTACTACTCAAATAATGAAAAATAATAAATTATCTTTAAAAAAACCCAAAAACTTTAACAAAAAAATCAAGAAAATAAAAATAATAATCACTAAAATTATTGTTATGATTGCCAAAAAATGAAAATCATAAAAATCATTCTGAAGAATAAAAAACCCAAAAACTTTAATAAAAGAGTAGAAAAAAAAAACTAAAAAGAAAAAACAAAAAAAAATGTTATTAGCATAAAAAAATCATTTGATTTGAAGAACAAAAAAAAATTGAAAAAATAAGAAAAAAGGGAAAAAATAAGAAATATCAATTTTAAAATGACAATCAATACAAATTAAAATCTAAGGACTAAATTGAATAAAAATGAAACTTCAACAAAAAAGAATGATAAAAATTAAAAATCAACTAAGAGCATAGACACACAAATATCAACAAAAAATAAATACTCTTTAGAAGGATTAAAAAAATTAAAAGAATTAAAACCAAAGCAAAAATTAAAATAATAAGGTTGAAGTGAAAAACAAAATATATGATCAATTATAATTGTCACCACTACTATTGTAACCATGATTATAACCACTATAATGATTACTAACACTACTATTTTATTAAAAAAACATTTAAATTATCATTAGTGTTATTATCATTATTAATATTATTATACAATTGTTTTTGTTACTATTGATATTTTTAATATTATTTCATGAGTTATTGTTATTATTATCATCATAATCATAATTATTAATATCCTGAGCAACACAACCATTATAATAAATTATTATTGTTATTACTATTATCTTCAACAATTTCACTTTTTTATCATTATTATAACACCTAAATTTGTTATTAATATTATTTTCCAAATAATAAAAATTATTAAATTATCCTCAAGAATAAAATAAAAAACCCAAAAACTTGAACAGAAGAGCATACAAGAAAATAAAAAAAAACCACTAAAATTATTATTATTGCGTAAACAATGAAAATCATAAAATCGTTTTGAAGAATAAAAACAAAAAACCAAAAACTTTAACGAAAGAGCAAACAAAAAAATAAAAAAATGACAAAACCAAAAAAAAAATTATTAGGATTAAAAAAATCATTTGATTTAAAGAAAAAAAATTAAAAAAGAGAAAAAAGAAAAAAAAATATCAATTTTAATATAATCATCAACACAAATTAAAATTTAAGGACTAAATTGAATAAAAACAAAACCTCAATAGAAGAGAAAATGATAAAAATTAAAAATCAAAACCTAGAGTATAGATACACAAATATGGACAAAAAATAGGGACTACTTTAGAAGGACCAAAAAAATTAAAGTAGTCAAAACAAAACCAAAAATAAAAGAATAAGGGACAAAATGAAAAACAAATATATGATCAATTTTAATTGAAGAAAAAAATTGAAACAAATAAATATTTTCATAGAAAAAATCAAGACAGAAAAAGAAATCAAAAGACAAAGGATTGAAACGTAAAAATCATAAACCAAGAAGACTTGTATGCATTTGGTTCCAGGACAGAGAAAAGGAAAAATAATAATTGATCATCGACAAGTCTCTAACCACCATAAGCTGACATGCACACCACCATGGTGAAGAGTGGTGCATCTAATGAGATGTTAGTTAAATATTTTTAGTCACCGTATGACACTCCGTCTATATGGCGTGATGGAAGAAAATAGTCGGCCCGTCAGGCAAACGCGCCAACAATTATTTCCAAAAAAAAGTATAAAAAACTATGAAATCACCAAAACATCCCTCATAGTCTTTCCTAATAACAAAAAAAATATATATGCAAATACCAAAAACACTCCTCGGACTAACTCTTTGTTTTTGTCTTTTCCAAGGGCAAATCAGTGCTTTCATAAAAATTGAAAAACTAACAATACTCTTACCAGTAGTCCTTAATTTATTTCTCAGACAAGGACAAAAAAGTTATTTTACAATTCATTGAAAAACAAAATGTCCATAACATTCCTGTTCAATTAAAGTTTTTTTGGTGGAATCTAGGGGTAAAACCGTAGTTTCAATATTCAAAATAAAATAAAAAAGACACAAACACCCCTAAACCAACGAATTAAATTTTATGGACTGATGAGCATAACAGTAATTACATTGTTCCATTCCATAGTGAGCTATGTCTAAAGGTACATTGAACAATCTACACAGTTTAATTGTTTTCTTAATATATTCATTGTATTTTTTTTAAGAAAAAATTAAAATCAATTAGAATTTTCATTTAAAATGTGTACCCACAAGTTTTTCAACATATTTTTTTAATTAATCCAATAGATAAATAATATTTTAAAAATCAAAAGGTTAAATTAAAAGACATAATTCAAATATTTAAAATACAAACTAAATTTCAAATATCATATGATAATAAACACAATCCATATTTTTTAGTTTATCGTGAATAGTTTAGGTTTGGTCGAATCATTTAAATTACTAAAAAATTGATCGGGTCGAACTAGTTTTGTCGAGTCAAAGCTTTAGCTGGTTCGACTAACATTTAGATTTGAAAAGGGCTCTAATTTTAGGATTTCTTGGATCCAATAGATCGAACCTTGTTTTACTTCTGCTATCTTAAAATCAAACCCTTGATCTATGTTAAGATTTTACAATTTTAATTTATTTTGAAAAATATACCATTTTAATATATAATTCTTTATATATAAAAAATACATATAAAAAACCCATATAAGTTTTTGATAAGTTTTTTTTGTAATGCCCAGTCCTTTGAGTAAAGTTTTTTTTTATATATATATTTTTATAGAGACTTGTTTTTATATCTATTTTGTGTTTAAAACTTTATCTTATAATTATTTTAACCAAACATATAATTTTTTTTAAAACCTATGTAATTAAACCTGCATTTAAAAAAAATATAATTGTTGTTTTAAATTATAATTGCAAAAGTTGTCATAATATCAAATACATATTTAAGTAGTGTTTGAAATTGTAATATTATTTTTTTTCAAACTGTTTTTCACTTGAAAATATATTAAAATGATATTTTTATATTTTAATATTCATGCATAAAAATAATTAAAAAATCAATTTAAAATAAAATAAAATCAAAAATATGTTTTTTTGACCATGAAAACAAACAACCCCCCGTAGCTTAGCAAAACTAAAATTTCCCACCCAACTTAGAAAATAAAATTAGGGTTTGACAACAGGATTACCAAAATTTCTACAATTGTTAGAACAACCTCTCCTGCTCTACACAGGTCAGTAAAGAATGGCAACTCCCAGCGCCATGCACATAACGATCAAAAACCCCATTGAAACTGTTAGGATTGAGAGTTTACAGAATTGAAAGAAGTAGTTTAGAGAAGGAAGAGGGAAAAGAGAGAAAAGAGAGGGAAACTGAAATTTAAAATTGTATTGAATTCTGTTTTGCATACCTTTGTTGTGTGTGTACTTCTCTATTTATACACATTACACTATTCTAGAATATTCTTCTATACTCTAACATCCCCCCTCAATCTCATGCTTTGATAAACCAAGCATGAGATTGCAACAATGAAAATGAAATACAAGAGTACTTAATTCTTTTAACAAACAATATGTAAATGAGAGAAGAGAAGGAATTTCATTGGTCTATATCTTGACCAGAATTTCATTTGTCTTTGTAAGACTTTGAGAAGAGAGGGATGAGAAAAAAGAAATGGGAGGTAAGAGAGGTGATAGAATGGGTTTGAATTTCATTTATCTACTTCAGTTTTTTTTCTGAAGGATTTCATTTGGCTTCTTCAGTTTTTCTGAAGTTTTTACCGATGAATTTCTTAATCTGTATAAGAATTCATTTTCTTCTTCTTATTCTTCATTGGATTAAGTTTTTCTTAATCACTTTTTTTTTTTCGTTTTTTTTTTATCAAAACGGTAGGATGAGAGACATAAAACGGCACACAAAACACAAATGACATCAACACACACAGACGACATCACGACACCAAAACATAAAATCTAGGTTTTTACACGAATTCTTCTCAGCCGCCTCAGTCACTTCTCTCATCATCTTCTTCCTCTGCTCCCATCGCAGCCCTGATCCATAGCAGACCCCAACTGGATATAGGCATCCACAATTTCCGTAGCAATTCGTCGGCTGGAATATATGCAGAAGCCTCCACTAGGGAGACAACCCAGCTCGTTGCTTCCATCTTTGCAGCAGTATGTTTGAAGTGAGCAGTGGCGGCTACAAAAACCATGGCAACCATCAGCACTAGGGCGATCTTCTTGCTGTCCATGATCTCCTTCTTCCTCTTGATCTTTGAGACTCTGTGAGACTCTGACTAATTTTCTTCTCGATTTTCCGTCGACGCCTCAACCTTTTTTTTTTTTAAACTGCCTTGCTTAGCATATAATGAAGATTCACCTGCCGCCGGGATCTAACCTTCCTTGGGCTCTGTCTTTGTCGCAGCCATTCTCTCTGCTTTGGATATGGACTCAGATATGAAGGAACGACATCTGTTTAGAGCAACAGCTCATATGGCTTATTTGAGAAATGGAACTCATCAATGGTGGACTGGCCTCACTTATGGACTACTGGTAGATGCTCTGTCGCATCCATGTCACGAGTGCAGAGCCTCCCCTCTCAGAAACCAAACAAATCGCATACGCTCGCATACGCTCATAGTCGTGGTTGATGATTTTGAGATTGCCAAAAGAGCTACTCTCCTTTTCAGTAGAGAGAACGACTTCTTCGAGCTTGATGATCGGAACAACCTAAGCACCGATCTGAAACAGGAAACCGATCCAGGTTTTTTTTTTTAAGAATATGAAATTTCTTACTGAGACTGGAGAGGAGAAGAAACAGATGTTGAAGAAAATGCAAGATTTGTTGTTGAAAATTTCAGCGTAAGAAATTGAAAACAAAGACAATGCAGAGAGTTAGAGTGAAATGAGAAACAGATGCTCTGCGAAAGGAAAATGAGAAACATCTAGATTATTGGAGAAGCAGGTTTGCCAGCTCCATAATGAGGAGCAGCAGCGGCATGGATGATCATCTTCATCTTCTTCAGCTGCAGGGTTTTTTTTTTTTGAATGATCCAATTGAAGGATTACATTGCGGAAGCTTGGGTCAAATCATGCGTTAACATAATAGCAGCTCTGATACCATGTTAGGATTGAGAATTTACAGAATTTAAAAAAGTAGTTTAGAGAAGGGAAGAGGGAGAAGAGAGAAAAGAGAGGGAAACTGAAATTTAAAATTGTATTGAATTATGTTTTGCATACCTTTGTTGTGTGTGCACTTCTCTATTTATACATATTACACTATTATAAAATATTCTTCTATACTCTAATAGAAACCACAGCCATAAGCCATGATCTATCCGATGGTAATGGCCCTCCTCTTCACCTTCCCCCGCTCTCACCCATCGCAAATTCCTCGTTTCTTGTACTCGATCCACCTCCTCTCTTCCGTTTTCATTTTTTTTTTTTTTATATAGTTGAAGTTTGCTTAAAACCCTCATGCTCAGCTCGCGTTGAGGATGTACGTGCGTTTAGCCGTTGAAAGGCAGGCAGGTTTGATTTCAGTTTCTTTTGTGTTTTTTCGGAGGTTTTTTGTATATGTATTTCGGACTTGGTTTTCTCTTTATTTGATAGAATGCTTGAAAAGAGAGGAGTTTAAGCTATGCTGATGGACCAGTTCCCGTGCCAGTTCATGACCACTTTCTCTTCGAAAATGTACTGAGAATCTGCGTTTGCGATGCTGGTATGGGTTTTTGTCTCTGTAACCCATTCAATCTCCTGTTTCTGGTGTAGTGGAAAAGAAAACGAAAGGTCTGGGATCAGTGTTGTTATCTCGTTTTGTTTAGGCTAAATAACTAAAATATTTCGAATCAGTTAAAAAATAAAATAAAACAATATTTTTTTTATATCAAGTTAAATTACGATCAATTTTGGTTGTTTTCGGCTCTTAAAAAAATGAATGAAAATGAACCACCTCCAATCCCAAATCGTTTTGCCTTAAACCCCTAACTTCTCTTCCTCAGACCTCACTCCTCAGGACTCCTCACCTCACAGTCCCTCCAAACTTTCTTCTTCAATTTCACTTTTCACTCTTGCAAGCGTGCAACGTCCTCTTCCCCTAATTAAATTAGGTGGAGGACGAAGACGCCCATGAGTTGCAACTGGATCCATTTCTTTTCGGTAGCTAGCTCGAAATCAACCTAATTAAATTAGTTGAAATATACAAAAACTAGCCAAAAAATAGAAAGACAGCAGCAGAGAGATTTTTAGGTGGTTCTTGATATGTCCCTTTCCTTCCTTTTATGGCTTCTTTTTCTTTGGATGTTCTGTAAATTGATTAAATCCAACACTAACCTTCACCAAAAGATGGAAAAGGATGGTCTTTTAAGCAAAAGATTTCAGCAAGGTTTCGTTCCATGGAATTAGAATCCAAGACATAACCATCTGATTTTTAGCCAGCCAATTCTCAAATTCTGAAGAATTGCTATCAGGAGCATTGTCTTTGCCATTGATGAAGCTCAGCCGTGATCTGCCTCCAAGAGCAATAGTTACGGCTCTTGACCATGGGAGATAATTAAACCCATTTAGCAGCAGTAGTCACCCTTTGGGATGAGTTAGTATCACTGTCAATGCTAGTGGAGACAACACCCACCCCTTTAGACACTACAAAAAAAGGGTGCCGTTAGCAACGACAAAATTCCGTTGCTAAATTTGCATCCGGAAATTGTTTAGCAACGGATATTCCGTTGCTAAACGAATTGCAAAAATAATAAAAAAAAAGAAGAAAGGATTGCAACGGATAAGCCGTTGCAAATTGAATTTGCAACGGATTTTCATTTTTATTTGCAACGGAATTGCCGTTGCATTTGCAACATTCGCAACGGCGAATCCGTTGCAAATTTGAAACGGACCGTTTTACCCTTTTTAATTGAATATCCACTGTCTTCCTCTTTCCCGGTCACTTGTTCATTTACTCACATCAACCAGCTCAAATCTCTTCTTCCAGCTCAATCTCTTCTTCCCGGCCTCATCAACTCTTTCCCTTCACAACCGAACACCTTCACTCTCTAATACCAGAAGACCTTCGCTCTCTCTCTCTCCCTCTCGGTTCAGCAAAATCAGCCATCAACTCCGAACACCACCTCATCGGAATCCTCCCCTCTGCACAAGAAACCCAGCTGCAACGCCACCGTGCACCTTTGGAACACCACCTCACCGGCAACGAGCTTCAGCCACCCAGCAGGCCCATCACCACCACAACGAAGGTACGGTCACCATTTCAAAATTCAAATTTCTGCTAACTAGTGATATGATGAACATGTTTGTGTCCTGTTGTGCTTTCTTTTGTCGCAATAACTTGGTAATGACCAATGCTTGCTAAATCCCTTATGATGCTCTTGACTGAAAAAATAAATCACCAACACACCTTGTCAAGATAGTGGCTTAAGGGGGGCAATTCTCTGGGTTTTCTACCTCGTTACCTATGGGAGATTAAAACAACATTTGTTCACATCTTCAGAATATAACTTCAGGGGCAGGACAGATGCATGCACAGCTTGCTAGTAGAGTGATGAAATGAACAGAATCTTAATTAACTTTGAGAAAAAAGCTCAGAGCAAATAAAGACCATGGCTTGTTGAATATTATTAGTTTTGATTAATTAAGCAAAATTACATCCCAAGCTCATTCTTCATCAAGGAAGACAGAGATTTGGGTACAGAGGAAAAGAAAACAGAGAGAGAAGACCAAAGGGTCAGTAGCATTCAACAAGGGAAATCTGAAATCGAGATTTGCCATGGATGGATGAAACACAAGAAAAAATGAAGGGCGCTTTCTCTTGTAGGATGCTAATTCTTAAGGGATTTGCCATGAACGGATACTCGTTTGCAATTATGAGTTGTAAAATCTGAAATTGATTTCAGATATATATATATAGGAATAATGATATGTAAATAATAATTCAACAAGGAAAAGGGATATGGCTTGCATGAATGGAAAGTAAAAAATGGGTTAAATCATAAAAATTGGTGTAATGGGTATGTATAGAAATTGAGTATGTATTTGGAATACATGAGTAATCATAATATACATGTATGGAAGTGGAGATTTTATGAAAATATTATAAATGACGATTGGATCATAAATTTTTTGTTTGTATGTGATTGTGATTTTATATACCAAGTAAACATGAAGGTTTGTGAAATGGAATTTGGGATAAAATTATGGGGAAAATTATATTTTTTTGTCTCTCTCCATCTCTATTTATTTATCTATCTAAATTAAAGAAGAGCCTAGATTTAAATGAATGCTTGCATATTAAGTTATATGTTTAAGAAAGTGTATGAAATTAATGAAATAGAGTTAGAGGAAAATAGAAACATGAAATAATTAAAATAGTCGTACACCTATGTATGTTTATATTTATTGTTGAGGAGTAGAATTGGTTATATGTATGTGAAACTTTGCTAAATAGGATTGTGACTATGAGTTTGTGTTGACATTGAAAGAATAATGCTTGAAATGTAAATTATCACCATTATGATACAATTATATGCAATGTTGATCTTGAAAGTTAGGTTAATTGTATTACTACAATGATCTTTAATGTTTTATAAGAATGGGTTCTTAGCAAAGTATATGGAAATAAAGAACATGAGTGTGTGTGTGTGCGTGCGTATAAAAAAAAATGGTGTGTAGGTTAAATTGATTTATTACGGGTAGATTATAAGCCTTTATAAATTTATGAATTGCATTAATAATGTTAGAATTAAAAGAGGAAAGACAGAGTTAATTAGTATAGTTGTGTTTTCCTTTGTTAATATAGAAAAGTGAAAAGTGTAATTGTTATGCAATCTTAGTGTAAAAAAAAAATGAAATTGTATTAAACCTAGGAGAAAATAAGAAATTTAATATTATATGTAGATTATAGGGTGTATTATGTAAATTTAGTATGTAAGTGATATTATTATTATGTTGGAATTGAGTTGAATGGTATTTGAAATATAATTAAATGGATAAAAATCAATATGGATAAATTTTATTGGGAGTTGTATGCTTTATAATTTGATCGAAATTATGTTGAGCTCAATTGAGATGTATGTACAATATGTTATTTTAGTAATGGAGCTTGTTGATAATTGAGTACAAAGAGAAGTATGGAAATATATATGCCCCAATATGAAGAAAAAAAGATGAAGAAAAATGATGTATCTTATTTTCACTCAGAGAATGGATAACTAAAAGCAAGAAGCAATTTCCTTCAATTTCTACTCCTTTCAAATAGGTCAACCTGATTCCATGCAACTTTGCAGATAATCACCGGGTACTTGCTTCAGACTTGTTCCACCACCAATATCCAACCCATACCTCTTCAGCTACTAGACATTCCAGGAAGCTAAGGTTATGTATTAGTTGATTATAATTTATTTTTTGTCAGTAATATAACTCACTTTCTAAAAGTACTAACAACATCTCTCCACGCAGGGTTTTTTAAAGGAACATCAAGCATCGATCAATATCTTTTGACTTCAAATTGTATTAAATTCGCTTGAAAGGTTAGTGTAATTTGTTGATTGTGTCATTTGAGTATTAATATCGATTTAATGCATATTGTTGTGTATGGTGTTGTTGTGTGTGTTGCTCCTATGTGTTTTGGTGTTGTGTGTTTGATGTTTTGTTAAGTATTTGTTGGTTTTTTTGTTTTTGTCTTGTCCATGAATAATCCATAAACTAGAGATATCAATTGAACTCAAGGGATACATAGTTGTCCCCTTTGCCTCGTAATTAATGTAGTATTGAATTGCGTTAAATATTTACATTATGCGTAATACAAAATGTTTCAACATTCTAAAATGTTTCTATGTTATAATGTTTACTAGATTAATATGGATGATCGAGAGTGGATGTATCGTCGTATGAGAAGTGGTCGTATGAATCCTGAATATATTACGGGTGTTAGAAGATTTATCAATTTTGCATATTCAATTGAAAGAAATGTATCAGTTGGGAAAATTAGATGTCCTTGTGTGAAATGCAAAAATCAAAAGTTTCAGAAAGAAGATGATGTTTGTAATCACATATTGAGAAAAGGGTTTTTATCTTATTATAAAAATTGGACTGTACACGGGGAGCCTTATGACACAGATAATATGGTCGGACCTTCATCAGGAGGGATTAGTCGTGTCGTGAATGATGAGGGAGATGCAAATCCATATAGAAATATGGTTCTAGATGCAATGAGGGATGATGATGCATACTATAATGATAGGGATTGGAGTACTGTTGTGATAGAGGAACCTCCGAATCTAGAGGCATCTAAATTTTTTAAGTTGTTGAAAGCTGCAGTGGAACCTTTGTGGGATGGGTGTACTAAGCAATCAAAACTATCTGCTTGTGTACAATTGCTTAATATGAAGTCAAATTTAAATTTAACTTAGATGCCTTCAACAAATTCACTGAATTTGCTAAGAGTTGCATGCCTGATGATGCTAATTTGGTTTCAAATTTTTATGATGCCAAGAAATTTATGCGGCCTCTTGGATTTGGCTATGAGAAATATGATGTGTATCGTAATAACTGCATACTGTATTATGGGGTTGATGAGATGAAAATAAGGTGTGATTTCAGTGGAAGTTCACGATACAAGCCTAGAAACCCTACTAGTAAAGGCCCTAACAAGGCGGAGAAGCAACTCCGATACTTTCCATTGACACCAAGACTTCAGAGACTATTTATGTCTCCACATCATGCCAAGGATATGACATGGCATCATTTTCATAAGTCGGATGATGGAATAATGGTGCACCCATCAGATGGATATGCTTGGAAAGAGTTTAATCGAGTCCATCCGAGCTTCGCGGCAGATCCTCGAAATGTTCGATTAGGATTATGCACTGATGGGTTTTGTCCATTTAATATGGTTTCAAATTCATATTCTTGTTGGCCAGTAATTGTAACTGTGTACAATTTGCCTCCTTGGAAGTGTATGACAAGACCATTTATGTTTTTATCAATGATAATTCCAGGGCCAAAGAATCCGGGAAAAAACCTTGATATTTTTCTAAGACCTTTGATTGATGAATTGAATAAGTTATGGTCTATAGGTGTCGAAACTTATGATGTATACCATAAAGAAAATTTTCAGTTAAAAGCAGCTTTGATGTGGACCATAAGTGATTTTCCAGCATATGGTATGTTGTCGGGCTGGAGTACACATGGCAAATTATCATGTCCTTATTGTATGGAACACAGTAAGGCATTTCGATTAAAACATGGTGGGAAAAATTCATTCTTTGACTGTCACCGATGATTCCTACCCATGAATCACCCTTATAGATATCAGTCGGATAAGTTTATAAAAAGAGTAATTGAAGAGCTCCCTGCTTTTCCTCGTCGATCTGGTTTAGAAATGTTAGCTGAAGTTTTTAAGTTCACCGAGGGACATGTTGGTAGCTCTTCAAATCGTGGGAAAATTCCCGAATTTGGTTTGTATCACAATTGGGTGAAGAAAAGCATTTTTTAGGAGCTTCCATATTGGCACACAAATTTAATTTGTCACAACCTAGATGTCATGCACATAGAAAAACATTTCTTTGACAATATCTTCTACATGGTAATGGATTGCCCTGATAGAAGCAAGGATAATGTAAAGGCTAGGATGGATATGCAGTTGTATTGTAAAAAGCCAAGCTTACATTCGCTACAAGATGCAAGTGGTCGAGTTTACAAACCGAAAGCCACTTATTATCTCTTCAAGAAAGAACAACAACAAGTGTTGGCATGGATGAAAGAGTTGTCCTTTCCTAATGGCTATGCTTCAAACATATCACGGTGTGTGAAAGAGGCATAATGTAAGGTCTCCGGCATGAAAAGTCATGATTGCCATGTTTTTATGCAAAGACTTCTTCCTGTTGCGTTCCGACCTTACTTGCCTAGACCATTGTGGGAGGCATTAACAGAATTGAGTATTTTTTCGGGACATCTGTGCGACTAATTTAAATGTCCAACACTTGGAGTTGATGCAGAGAAATATTATTGAAATAATTTGTAAACTTGAAAGGATTTTCCCTCCATCGTTCTTCGACTCCATGGAACACTTAGCAATACACTTACCTTATGTTATAGAATAATACAAATCATATTATGGGGCCTCACTTACAAGCTTAAGCTTTTAGGTGAGATGGTTCCTTAACATGGTATCAGAGCCTTGTTGACCTAGCGGTCACGAGTTCGAATCTCACCACTCCCATTCTATTTGATAAAAATCAAGCACAAGGTGATGTGGGTCTGTGCAAGTTTCAAGCCCAAAGGGCTTTCACTTGAGGGGGTGTGTTAGAGAATAATACAAATCATATTATGGGGCCTCACTTACAAGCTTACGCTTTTAGGTGAGATGGTTCCTTAACACCTTATGAGGCACAAGTTGGTGGACCCGTTCAATATCGATGGATGTATCCATTTGAACGGTATGTTTTCATATAATGTAATTTTAATTCACTTTAATTGAATAATTTGTTTATTTTTCAAACTAATTAACATAAATAATGTAGTTATATGTTCTATTTGAAGAAGAAGGTCACCAATAAAGCCCAAGTAGAGGGTTCCATATGTGAAGCATACTTGATAGATGAAATTACAAATTTTGCGTCTTATTATTTTGGTGATGACGTTCAAACAATATGGAATCGAGTTCCATGAAATGACGATGGTGGAGCTAAGAGTGAAGGTGGACAACTTTCTATTTTTTCCTATCCAGGATGAAAATTGTCTAAAAAATATTGTAGACGACAATTATCGCAGGAAGAAATGAAAATTGCGCACAACTATGTCATTTTCAATTGTCAAGAATTGAAACCCTATATAGAGTAAGTGTGAAATATTTTATTTTGTTTTTTAATTTATAATAACTTCATTTCAACTAACAATTTAAAATTTAGTCAATGTCGCCATGAGCTACATTCACGATTACCACAATTGACAGATATTGAAATTGAAAAACTATGCGAGGTTGAATTTCCAATTTGGTTGAAAAACCATGTAAGTATTTTTCACGACATATTTTGTTAAATTTACTATTTTGTATGAAATAATAATTCATACATTGTTATTGTTATGCTAGGTTGAATACAAATCAACCGAAATTGAGAATCAAATCTTTGCTCTTTCTATGGGACAGTCAAATTCTGTGAAATGTTATAATGGGTATTATGTCAATGGGTTTAAATTTCATACTCAATTTTATGGTTGCTATAAAAAAACAATGAATAGCGGGGTTTATGTAAAAGGAAGTTGCTACAATGGTAATGAAATTGATTACTATGGAATGCTTGAAGAAGTGATCCGGCTTAAATATTTAGGGAGTAAGTGCAAGGTTTTTATGTTTAAGTGTCATTGGTACGATACCAAACGTGGGCTTAAAGTGCATCGTTCAAATGGTTTGGTTGAGATCAAGCATACCTCTAGACTACATGGAAGTGAAGATTTTGTCTTGGCGCAGCAATGTCAACAAGTCTACTATACATGTCCACCCGATAATAAATCTTCAGAATGGTGGGCAGTTATGAAGACAACAGCTAGAAGTCGTTATAATGTTGAGATGGGTGAATTTATTGAAAACAATGACTATGTTAAAACATTTGATGTTGATCAATCAGATGAAATTTCTCAACCATGTTGTGTGCTTCCTAATATGACACTTGATGAACCAAGTATATTTGTTGACACATCTTATTATGAAGAAGTCAACCAAAATAATTTGCTTACGGTAGAGGGAAATTGGGGAGATGATAATGAAATGGATTCGGATGAGGAAATTGAGTATGATAATGAAGTCGTTGGTGATGATGATAATGATAATAATGATGATTTGATTAGAAGTGATGATGATGATGATTAGCATTATGCAGGTATATTCAATGCATTTATTTTTATGTGATGATGATGCTGATTAGCATGTTGCTTGTATTTCTTATATTTAATTGATATATTAACTTATGATATTTAATATTCTTTTGTTCATATTTCTTATTATTGTCATATTGATTAGTTTTTAATAACAATACTTATTGACGACAATCCAATTGTTGTAGGATGTCTAAACGTGCAGCTATATTACAATATTCCAGAAGTGATAGGTCCGCATCCAGAGCGAATAGAACTCCATCTACCGTGGATAAGAACGCATCATCTTCTCACCAACCCGAGCCTGATCAACTACATGATTATCATACACACCGAGTTGCAAGTACATTTCCTTATCAAGAGGAGCATTTGAGGTTAAATGCACATGAAGCTTTCGGGTTTCAAGATTTGTTAGCAACACAAGGTGTCTCGCGAGATGATACAAACATGTTCAGAGAATTTAATGTACATCATCAAGGTTATGCGGGAGGAGTTGGAGATGAAGTTGATGAAAATGGTAGTGATGAGAGAGAATTTGATGAGTCAAGAGAAGGAAGTAACATGCGATGTTCAGAGGATCCGGATTGCCTCCGTTCAATCCATGGTTCAAGCTGTTCTCGAAGTAGTGTAAGCATTAAACGGAAGAGTTTTGACACGGCAATCAATCCAGTGTCGAGAAAAAAAGAACTCAGTTTGTATGGAACATCCGAGTAAGTATAATATTTTTATTACATAGTTATCATTTGTGTCATTATTGTTCCATGAACGTTTGTTACTTTAATTTTTCAGGCTCAATAACGCTTCATGTGGCAGAGAAATCAGAATAATTTTGAGAACTAATTTCAAGGGGCCATGGCACTCTTGGGATAAAGTTGATGCCATGTGTAAAGATAAACTGTTTAAGGAGTTCAAGGTATGTTTTTCTGTTAACTATTTTTTAGGGAGATTTGACAATCATGGCACTCTTGGTATGCCTTGTTTGTTTAGTAGTTTGGAAATTGAAGGGAAAGTTTGAAGCTTTTTGAATGATGGATTGATTGGTTAGATGTTTTGTTGATGTGTTTTTGACCAATTTGGTTTTGTATTATAGTTGGAATTAGCTTACATACAGATAATTTATATGGATTTATGATTTGGGTCTGGTTTTGTTCTTGATTTGGAATTGTTTCCCTGAAAGTATCATGATTTTTATGTGAAGTTGGCTGATGGATACTTTGTTTTCTTGAGGGAGTAGTTTTCTTTATGATTAATAAGAATAATGAATTTGTATTTGTGTCAATTATGGAGCTATTATGTTGATATATGACTCGGGATGTGTTCTCCACTAGATTGTGGGGATGGTTTAGCTGATTGAATGATTGAGTGATCACTTAATGGATTTTTGTTGTTCTAGGGATGCTATGAGGTATCTGGCTTAGTAAATGCTAGGTGTAGATGGTGTTGAGCAGTTTCTTCTTTTGGTTTTGGTTGTGGTCTAAATATGTGTTTTGACTTTCCTGTTTTCAAGCACACTTGATCGATTATAATGTATTATTTTAGCATGGAGCTCCAATGTAGTTTATGCTTCCTTGCATAAGTGGAATTTTGATGCAACTTCATATAACTAGATGTTTTGCAAATGATTGGCATGAGATACTAGTTTTTTGTTAAATGATGAGGTTGTTTGAGATCTGTGTGTTTATGTTAACATTTATTAATTGTCATATGTATTTGATAGAAAAAAATATGCCTTCCCCGAAGAAGATGAAGCAATTGTTCATAAAATATGGGAAGATAAAGCTCGAATTTCCTTGAATCAACAATTGGCAAAAGCTCAAAATAAAGCTATGTCAATAATGGTACCACAAATATCATCGATTGCCTGGATAAAGGACCTGTTTGAATCCAAAATGAGGATTGGAATACGATGATCAACAACGTTTGGTCTACCGATAGATTTTGCAAACGATCCAAAACATCAAAACAAAATTGATTGAAGCAAACAGATGGGAAAATAAGTACCCATTCTGCTGGCTTTGTGTCATTTGCATCATATTGAGCTAGTATGATATGAAATGTTGTTGTTCAACACTTGTAATTTAATTTGTTTAATATTTTTGTTGCTTACTTTTTTTTCATGTTCGTAGCAAGAACATGCCGGGGGGTAAGAACTTTCTTGGGATGAGGTCTTTTCTGCTTTGCATCAAAAATCAAATGAGACCGGCACATTTGTAGATAACCGGTCTAAAATAGTGGTGGTAAGAAAATTATATTTTATTTTATATATATATATGAAATATCATTCATATTCAAATTAATATATTTTGACATGGACTTATCTGTTTGCAGGAAAAATATAGAAATGAGATGGTTGCAAGATATGGACCTGATCAGGACAATCATCCCTCATTTGATGGAGCAGCTTAGTGTGAGGCTTCAGGGGGAGTAAGCAAGGGTCGAGTATATGGTGCACCCCGTATGCCTAAATCTAAAGTTGATGTGAGTTCTTCTTCACATACCTACTCGGTAAATTCATCATATCCAAGCACAACAACTAATAGACGGTATCAAGAGCAATTGGATAAAATGGAAACTAAAATTTCTTCCATTGAAGATTGTCTTAAGCTCTTGGTAGGACATATGGGTCTAAGTATGCCAACATCTTTGGCTCCGTCGATGCCAACACCTGTGGCTCCGTCGATGCCATCACCTGTGGCTCCGTCGATGCCATCACCTACAATGGCACCAGGATATCGACCTCGACCTCGACCTCAACCTCAAATGCCATATAATGGTCCATCTTCCTCTCATCAACAACATCGTAGATCATTTCCGCCTTAAACACTTTAAAATATGTATTTTTAATTTCATGTTTATTTACTTAGTCATGTAAATATAATCGAATCTGTAGTGTATTAAGATTCCACGTTTATTTACTTAGTCATGTAAATGTAATCGAATCAGTAGTGTATTAAGAATTTTAATTTATAATAAATTTTATTTCCACCATATTTATGTTATTTTCAATATTAATAATATTTCAATATTTGCTAGTGCTTTTAAAAGATTTAGTTGTAATTAATTAAAATTAAAATATATTAAAAATTGATTTTAAATATATAAATATTTATATAATATTCCTGCCATTGCAATTGCAACGGCAGGTCCGTTGCAAACTGTGTATTTGCAACAGGAGAAATTGCAACGGATTATCCGTTGCAAACTAAATTTGAAATGACTTTTTTCTAACGGATTGTGTCTGTTGCAAATGCCGTTGCAAATTAATATTAGCAACGAATTTCTTTGTAATTTGCAACGGATCAATCCGTTGCAAAACGACCTGTTTTTTTGTAGTGAGAGGACTTCGTAGCATCCACAATCTCTTGATCATTCATGTCTTTCAACAGATGAAGAAGAGAAAACAAATGGAAAACAGGACAGCAGGATCACTGCTCTAATACCATGAAGAAAATGAATTTGGGAGTTGATTTTACAGCAGAAGAGAATATCTTTATTATTGTGTTTTGATGATACATATTACAATCAATATATACTGATTTTTTCTAATATATTTAAGGGAATTGCAACGGTAATATTGATCCTAATTAGTTGCCTAATCTATAGCAGATACAATAGGAAATTCTGGATTTACAGCAGCTATACAAGGAAGGCAAATTATTCTGTACAATTTATATTTAATTATGCACAATCTCTAATAAAAGTGACTAAAATATTTTGTATCAGTTAAAAAAACAAGATAAAATGATATCTTTTTTATATCGGGTAAAATTACGATCAATTCTAGTTGTTTTCAGCTCTTAAAAAAATCAATGAAAATGAACCACCTCCAATCCCAAATCGTTTTGCCTTAAACCCCTAACTTCTCTTCCTCAGACCTCACTCCTCAGGACTCCTCACCTCACAGTCCCTCCAAACTTTCTTCTTCAATTTCACTTTTCACTCTTGCAACCGTGCAACGTCCTCTTCACCAATTAAATTAGGTGGAGGACGAAGACGCCCATGAGTTGCAACTGGATCCATTTCTTTTCGGTAGCTAGCTCGAAATCAACCTAATTAAATTAGCTGAAACATACAAAAACTAGCCAAAAAATAGAAAGACAGCAGCAGAGAGATTCTTAGGTGGTTCTTGATCTGTCCCTTTCCTTCTTCTTATGGCTTCTTTTTCTTTGGATGTTATGTAAAATGATTAAATCCAACACTAACCTTCACCAAAAGATGGAAAAGGATGGTCTCTTAAGCAACAGCCACCAAAATCTAAGCAGAAATAAATAACTGAATCAAGCCCATCCTTTTCTTTCCCTCTCTACTGATTTCTATTGTTTTAATTTCTTAGGTTATAATTTCAAGTGTCTAGCTAGCTCCTATCCTAGGAAGATAAAGAAAGCTGCTGGTTGAAGGTTTGGGAGAAAAAGAAGAGCAAAAGAAAGGCTAAAGCTACCTGATGGGAGATAATGTGTGCTGTTGGGTTAGGGTGAGGTCAAGGGCTAATCCCATCGGGTCGATGATAGATGGGGGCTGTGATCATTGGCTTGCAAGTAGAGATTGCGAGAAACGAAGTTGTGTCAGTGAAATTACAGCAAGTGAATCCCCAAAGTTCAAGTTCTGGATGCATATTTTTCAGTAACCAAAGAAAGAAATAAGGCAAATGTACGTCTGTTTTTCGTTTTGTATTGAATATTATAACTTGAAATATTGCATTTCAGTAAAAAAAAATTGTTTTATATAATATTATGGAATTTGTTTTTTTTGCAGATAAATTATATTATATAGTTTAAAATTAATTTATCTTGAATTTGAATTATATTTCTTAAATTAAAATTTTAATTTTTTTCATATATATATAAGTAATTAATGAATTATATGAACAATATAATCCAAAAACAGCGCATCAAAAAACTCTGAAACTGAAATATTTTATTCCAATTAAAAAAAATAAAACACAAATTAATACGTAAAGATTTGATAACCTGTCTAGGATGTCAGTACTGTTTTGGGTTCTAAGAATTCTAGAAGCAGAGTAATATTCGAAAATGGGAGAAAACAATATGTTTTTGTCAATTAATGTTTATCTTTTTTGGGTTCTGAGAATACAAGAACCATGATGTTCATCTGTTCTGGCATTTCAAACCTGTTGTCCATGTCTTTCAGGTAATATGAAGTATGAATTACTTGGGTTTTCTTCTTTCACTCTTTTTTTTTTTATCTTTTTATAAAACTGTTCTTAAAAATCTTTCAAGGTCATAAAAATGAGAATTTGATTTCTATGTCATTTCACTCCCTAATTTCTTAGTCCCTTGTTCTCCTTTTCTTTTTATTTCACTCCCTAATTTTATTATTATATTACGAATTAACTTAAATACCAAAATTACATAGAGAAACTAGGGGTAAAAGTTATGACAATTGTCTTCTTTTTACAATACTCACGTCAGAAAATCGACATTGGACTAACTGAGTGAACTCAAGTTAATTTGAATAACTTAATGAACTAATTTGGCAACTCAACTAAAATTAAAAAAAAAATCTTGACCAAAATTAAATCATGGAAGAATAGAAGGAATATCAAGGTGGAGAAATGCAAGTAGAATGATCAAAATTGTTAGAGAATAATATAAATCATATTATGGGGTCTCACTTACAAGCTTAAGCTTTTAGGTGAGATGGTTCCTTAACATGGTATCAGAACCTTGTTGATCCAGCGGTCACGAGTTCGAATCTCACCACCCCCATTCTATTTGATAAAAACCAAGCATAAGATGATGTGGGGTCTATGCAAGTTTCAAGCCCAAAAAGCTTTCACTTGAGGGGATGTGCTAGAGAATAATATAAATCATATTATGGGATCTTATTTATAAGGTTAAGTTTTTAAGTGAAATGGTTATTTAATAAAAATAATGTTTTCCCGCAAAGCTTAAATCAGCTTTTCACAAATTGGGCATATAAAGATAATCATTGAAAGAAAAAAGAAAGCTACAATGTCGAAGCAACCACCTTAGGTATTAGTATAATTTGCGAAATCAGCTTTGGGTAAATACTACAAGACAGACAGCCCCGGCAGGATGTTCTGGGCTCCCAAGTTAATTGTCTTCCACGCGAAGTCTCGCAGATCAAAAGGGCTATTACTTGTACGGTCCCACTCTCCACCACCCTTTTTTATCGGGCGTGCTGGGGGGTCTGCAATCATGTCGGTCGTTATTTGGCTAATTTAGCAAAGTAGGTGGAGAGAGAGGAGTCAGTGGAGAGGAGAGAGAGAGAGAGAGGGGAGTCAGTTCAGTAGAGCTGACGCAAAACACCGACGGTGGCCCTCGAGTGGGAAACCAACAAAATACTGGTTGGATTGACAGGGAATGTGGGTGTGGTCCACTGGCGGATGATCGAGCCAAGACAGACGTAAAGTCTGTGTCCCGGCTTCTCCAGACAGACGTAAAGATGCATCCTCAAGAAGTTCGACCCTACGGATCTGAGATTTCCATCGAATGATAGCCTAGCAGTTAAGGGTTTGGATTGTTTTTAAGTTCCATTAGCAGATTTCGGGTTGAAATTTAAGAAGTACGGCTATCCCATAATTTCCTCCAAGCTCTTCTCCTTGAGAACTACGGCTTAGGGGTAGTTTCTGATTAATTGGCTTCTGATGAAAAGAAAAAAAATGCAAAACGTCAGTTAATAAGTTAATGTTAACACCATTTCTTAAGAAGTAGAATTTGGGGTTCAGATAAATAAATAAAATATCATGAGTTATTTTATATTTTTATAAAGGATGTATATTCTAATTTAAATTCAAAATCTATTGTTAAACCTATCATTTATCAGGTAATGTCTCTTGAAAACAAAACAGTGAGATAATCTAGACACTTATTGCGGTAATAAAGTGCTCTTTAAGGCATTATTACAATTATAACCTATTTGACAGTCAAATTAGTAATTAATAATTATGCTTTAAGAAGTTTTTGAGACAATAAGGATACTGGCATGATAACGAGGAGATTGTGAGTAATCCTAGGAAATCAAATTTATTAGTGGATGATCGTGTCTCTCTTTCATACCAGTAGGTTATTGTTGTTTATTCGCCTAAAGAGGATACTATTATTGAAACAGTGTTTGGATTGTTCCATACAGCAACGGCAATACGTAGCTGAGAAAAAAAGAGACGGTGGAATATAAAATGAAGCACGTAAGAGTAAACACATTACACTGTTCTTACTAAAAAGAAGAAGGAATTGAAATATCATAGATTGAGTCATCATATATAATCGATTTTATGGTGTCAATGACAACAATCTTCAAAAGTATAACTATAACCAATGAGCATTAGACCTTCAGGATGAGTTCATTTGTATAAAGTTATTGTGGTTCATGTTGTTTTTGAAAATATTTTTTGTTCAAATATATATCAAAATTATATATTTTTTTATTTTTTAAAAATTATTTTTGACATCACATGAAAATAATCTAAAAACACTAGAAATATTTAATTTAAAATAAAATAAAAATCATTTGTTTTCAAAAACACTTTTGAAACTCAATGCAAAACATGATCTTGGAACAACTTGATGTGAAGTTATGTTCCATATTATTTCTAAATTTGTTAATTTACACTAGTAGTCTTCTTCTTCTTCTTGTAGAAGCCGCAATGCACAACTAAAGAAAATAGGGTAAATGAGAAATAGAAACACACAATAAGTCACATTTTTCACTTAATTAGGCTACATCCATGGAGAGGTATAAAAGAATTTCACTAAGAAATATGAGAACTAGGTACAATCACTCTCTACTTGTTGGAAAATAATTAGCAATCTCTCAATTAATAGAGGCAAATACCTCACACACACTCTATTTTAACCCACTCTCTTGTGGCTATACTTTTTGTTCGTCACTTGGTGGTGGGTCAAAAGCTTTGGGATATGATCTTCATGTATGCTGAGCATCCCAGCCTTGTTCCTTCATTTTCAAAGTTATGCATTGAATTCATGCATTTCTTTAAGTCAAAATATGCTGCTGCTCCGCAGATAGGATCGGACATTGTCGCTATTCCATGGCATCTTGCTTGTAATTGTCTACTGATCCTACAAACCAAGATCTAGAGAATAATATTTTAGAGTTTTACTAAGAGATGACATGGTTTCTTGATGTGATATTAGAGCTTTGTTGATCCCAGCAGTTACGAGTTTGAATCTTATCATCCTTATTCTATTTGATAAATATCAAGCACATGGTAATGTGGGTCCATAATTGTTTCAAGCTCAAAGGACTTTAACTTGAAGGTGTACTTTTGAGAATAATATAAATTATATTCTAGAAACCCGTCTAAAAACTTAAATTTTTAGATGAAATGATTCTTTAACATGATATTTTTCATTGAAACCGTGTGAAATCAAAATCTGTAAACAGGGAAAGCTAGTTTTATTATAGCAAAATTGATGTGTCGTTGAAGATATCCTTATGATGAAGCATGGACAAGCCGAAAAGAAAGACGATTCACATGAATGAATCGCCAAGCCATCAAATAAGATTTCCACACATCTTTCGCCTTTTTATATTAAACAATGACAATTTTTCCTCGTTTTTTCCGAGAAGTTTATTGCAAATAGTCTTAATTCACTCTAGTTTAATATTTTTTATTTCATCTTGTGAAACTTTGTCTAATATGTTAATAACCACAGTAATTCGAGCTAACATATATACTAGGCAAACGTACCCAAACAGATATTGGTGTACCTATCAGATCCTGCTTCCTGGTCTGAGAAAAGTAAATCTGCATCTGCGATGATTAATAATTTTGAAACGTAACCCAGCACTTCAAAAAAAGTTCAAACGTATATAACAATTCATATGATCCGGGTAATTGACTTTAATCCATGAGGGTAGCACCCTGTCCCCTCATCGATACACACATCTAAGCAACAAAATATCCAGTCTGGAACTTAACTCGGACATGGGATCTTCAAAGTCCTAAAAGAAGCCCTACTTGCCAGAACATAAGAATTGAAAAAGCAGTGGCAATAGCGTACAGTCCTTTCGACACAACAGACCAAAACAAAAAACGGGATGGTGGAGAACCGAAATTTTCAAACCCTAATTAGCCTTGTAAGGATCTGAGAAACTTTATATAAAGAACTTGAGACCTAAAAACAAACAGGGCCTCAGCTTTAGGGCAACATGCTTTGCCTTCAAAAAAACAAAAAAAACTTCACTGTCCATCTCTTTCTTGTCTTTGCCTTTTTCCCGTGGAAACGTGCCGTGGCACTCCTGTACATTAAAGAGAGAAACGTGCATGCGGGAATATAAGATTTGCTAGCTAGGGTCTCCATAGCATGCGTACGCCACCTCTTCTACTACTACCCTTCCATTTCAGTATAAATGGTGTCACGCTCATATAGAATTCTACATAGTTTTTTAGTCCCTTCTCTTCTTCTCTCTCAAGACTCAATCAAGCTAGTGATTTCATTGTTCTTCCTTTCGATTACCATGGTGGTAGCACCCTACTTTCTGGTGATCAAACCCATCTTTATGAATTCATGCCCTCAACAGAGCCCATTCAGGCATCCTACTAAAATCCATGAGATGAGTAAAATTACAGGCAAGCTAAAGGTCGACGTCCTTCCATGCCGTGAATAATTGCATGCATGGGCGCGTCCATGCGAGGGGAATCGAGCTTTCCTGGTCCGATTGATTACTACATTTATATGAATTTTGCTTCAGTAGCAGTGCAATTATCAGTCCCTGCCTTTACAGACTTCTCCTCTCTTCTTCTTGTTCTTCTTTTTCTTTCCTGATTAAGAATTATCGATTTTCTTTTGAGAGTTAGGATTGTATCTGTAGTTGATTATATATCATCATATATTAGCTTAATGATTAGTCTCTGCTGATGCCAGCAGTTATTATTAGGCTGTAAGTATTGCGTGCCAGTGCTTAGTATTGAATAAATAAATTTCATCGCTTCGTCTATCTCTTCTCTCATGCACTTCAACTTTTGTGTGCTTACTCACCTCTCAAATGAATTTATCTTTATGTGATCATCAACGAGAACAAATAGAAAAGATACAGCACTATCAGAATTGTCATGTCTAATTAAACTTTAAATCCCGATGCTGCATAATCATATGAAGTTTTATATAGCGACAATTAAGTCTCATTTAATCTAAATAGATAAGTTTAAACACTCTAAATATCCATAATTAGAAAACAACCGATCAAGAAAAATAATAAAGCAATTCTGAAGATTTAAAATATGATCTAAAACTTCAAACCCAGTTTTGTTTAAAGATCTTCATCAGAGTAAAATTTAACGAATCTATACAATTTTTTACCAGCAAATTTTGCTTGAAATTCGAGCCTATAACAACTGAATAAAAAGCTATAATTAGTTGCTCTATTTCGATTTATTTTTTTTTATCAATCTAATCCATAAAATCCCAAGTTAGTTGTTCCAAATCCCTTTTCAAGTGACCTAATTAAATATAAATATATATATAACGTAGAGAACATACATAAATGATTACTTCCCGTTTCCGGAAGTTAATTAGCCAATAAACACTATAAACTTTTTCATCATTTTAGTTTATTATATAATCAAATCATCATCACACCTTTTCGTTACTCTCGTATTCTAAAAGTTTTAAGCTAGCTATGGTCTTCGTATATGCAAACCAGCTGGCCAGTGAACGGAAAAAGTGGTGGGAATTGATGTTTGTCATTAGAAGATTGCTGCTCTGCCTTTTCTTTTAGAGGTGGGAATGAGTAGTACTCATTTCATTTTCACTTTAAGGTAGCAAAATGAAATCGCAAGGCCTCTGGTTTTTTATTTGTTACAAATAATATAAATTATATTTTGAGATCTCATCTAATAATTTAAAATTTTATATAAGATGATTCTTTAACATGGTTTCAAAACCTTGTTGATCCAGCGGTCATGAGTTCAAATCTCATCATCCCCATTTTATTTGATAAAAATCAAGTGCAAGTTTAAAACTCAAAGAACTTTCACTTGAGAGGGGATGTTAGAGAATAATATAAATCATATTCTAGGATATCTCCTAATAATTTAAACTTTTAGATAAGATGGTTCATTAACATTCATTTCCCCACAAGAAATTATAGCCAGGGGCTGACTCTCTCCTTCTTTGATCTTGACCCCCATTTCAGCTGCTACGTACCTCCACACCTCAAGCTCAGAACTCAAAATCTAGCCATCGCTAGATGACATTTAAACATGACAAGCTGTAGCAAACGTTCCCTTTTTTTCCCTTTGCTTTGTTTCTTTAATCATGGAAAGATTGTCTACCTTGACCGAGGGTTGGTATTGTGCCTACTGGCCCTTAAGCAAAAGTCATCATTTATAAGATCTTCTATATTAAAAGCTACAAGCTTGTTGATTGTTATCATTTCTCTCGTTATTCCCTTTTAATAACCTAATTATAGCTGAGGTCTTAGCACATGTTTCAAAGAGCAATACAGGGCTCGTCTGTCTGTGGGGAGCGCCATGGTCTTGGGGGGCTAATTAATATTTGACTGTGAAAATTGAATTTCTAGTACAAATTACAAATTATTGTCTTGATTAACAGGGGAGTTCATGATTTTTTTTTTCAGAGTAGCAGAATACAGTTAAAAAATTATTTGAAAAAACAGCATATTCTAATTAAAAAGTGATGTCACTTAAGAATTTTATTTTAAAAAAAAATAATATGGCTGGTATAATTTTTCAAACCTCTAAATAATCCACGAGACATGCAACTTTAGAGTAATCCTAAAATAATTACCATGTATTGTAATCCATGTGAATGCCCATCTCTTTCTGCTAAAGTCTAAATTGCATTTGTGTGCAATGTGTTAGAGCAACTCCAACGACTATGTTATCAGACTATGCTATCAGTAAAAAAAAAAAGCAAAAAATTGTCATTTTAGTATTTTTGTTCAATTTTACCATCTCTAACACATGTGCTATCAGAAGAACTAAGTGGAACAAAAAAGCCATAACCAGGATTCAGCTGCCCAATGCATCAACAACTCTATATTGCTTTCGATATACCTCCTCCTCGTGGACCTCTCTGGTACATAATATTCTCGACTGACCATTTTAATGGTCCTAAAAACATGTTTTACTTTTTTATAACCCTTTATCCCTATAGTCATAGGTGGTCATATGTTCCTTCGAGTTGTACCTACTAATCTTGGGCAATTGAGCTGGGAGATGCTTTCATGGGTCGTTACAACAATCTTTGATTCTGGAAAACAAAGAATTGGATTTGCAACACAACTTAGCTCATATTAATTATATAATTACTCATATTAATTGTATAATTATATTATATGCAAAATAATTGCACTATATTTAAAATAATATACAAAAAATGGCTCTTTCTAAATTACTTTTACTATTGGAATACACATTAACAAAAAAAGTTATATTTACATTATTCAAAAAGCTATTTTATCAATTAGCTCTTTAAACACACACACACAGCCATCTAGATGATGGAGTTAACCAAAAGGGACGATTAAAATAGAGAGAACAGACTAATATTTAGATAAACCACATAACAAGGAATAAGGAAGCCAAGAAACCACCTCTACTGCTCCGCCCAACCCTAATTAGCTAGAGAATCCTCTCTGCAAGTTTGAGTGAAAGAAACATCTTTGAAGCCGCTCCACTGAAAGACGAGCACTGGTGATGAATATTATGGTATGTTCATAATTAAAATATATAGCACCAAGCTGTTAGGGAACTTGATGAATGCCTCTGAAAAGTAAAGCGATACTTCTGTGTTACAGTGATCAAGCCGTCGGTGGTCAATGAGTGCAGAATCATGTAACGTAGAATTATACAGCAAAAAACGCACGTAAAGTTAAGAATCGATCGTCAATTATCTAAAATATATATTAAAAATTGATAAATTCCATTGTACAAATCACAACAATCTCTCAAGACTCAAAGAACTGAAGTGTGGCACGCGGCAGCTAATGGCAACACGAGAATTTGCTTAAAAAATGAAAGACTTCTTTTTTAAGAACAAAAAACCAATGCCACTCAACCCCCCACGCATCCCTTAGAACAGCAAAACTCACATCAATTTTTCTTTCTCTTCAAATTTTCTCTTACACAAAAAAAAAAAAAAAGAAAGGAAATCGTGCTCCTCTTTGCTTTGGTTTTTGTTAGTGAGTAATGGTTTTCCAGGTGTTCTTTCCAGGATTTTATTAGATTGATAAACGTCGAATCCAACCAACCACGAGAACTTTTCAGTTTTCTTTATCATAAATTGCTTTCCCTTTCCTGCAATTTGCCATTTTTTTTCTTGGTTTATATCTCCTTAGTTTTTATTCCTTGTAAGTTCCAATATATATATATATATATCCTTAATGCCATTAATTATTTCTTCAGTTCAGTAAATGGAGTCTTGCCTCTTTCTTTCTTTTTGAATTCATTGAAAGCAGTAGCAAGAATCTCAATCCACAAGTGGCATGTCGTGGTTGCTTTCTCTCTTGTTCTCTCTTTGTTCATGGGATAAAAATATTTTGCAAAGAAAATTATAAAGTTGTTATAATTATAAAATTATTATTTCATCAAAACTTTGTTCCTAAATATTCCTCATCAAATTGATGAAATAAGAGACCAAGTACTAAAGTGAAAAGACACGTAAATTTAGAGGTTCTATTGAAGTTTTATAAAGGTTCAATTGCAAAAAACTAATATTTTTGGGTCAATTAGTGATAAAATCAGAGCAATCATAAGATGAAGGATCAAATTGAACTTTGTCTGATCACTATTCATTTTTTTCCCCAAAAATCCGCCAAAAATTTTCTTTGGTACCACCTTTACAAATACATTTAATGCCTTTATCCTTTATCAAATTTGACAAAACATACATGAATATGCTCCTCTGATTCTCGACTATACTATGGTATGGTAAGTTCTGGTTGATTAACACAGCACATGCGATGGGTCAACCTCAAAAGTAGATAACTAAGGTAACTTGTTGTAGTTGTCAAATTTAACAGTTCATGACATCTACTTTGAGTCAACGATTGAGATGGTTCTGTATTGAATCAATGGCTGAAATTTAACCCCAGTAAATTCAGGGGGGGGGGGAACCCTTTCCAAAGTTTTATTGTTTTACTTGTGGTTCCTTTGCTTTTTCTGACCACCGCTGCCACCATCTCCATCACAAACACATTTGACAGCCACCAAAAAAGTGTCATCTACATTGAAGAGCAACCTATGGCCAAACATATTCTCCCTTTTCTCTCTTCTCGTCCTCTCCCGTGGCTACAATTATCATGGTTTCTTGGATTTTCCTGCCACCACTATCACCAAAGACGCCACGAACAGAGCTTCCTCTTTACATTGGACTACTCCACGGCAATACAACTACCTTTATTTTCCTCACCTTCTGTCATGTTCACGTAATTCGTGAACAGCGCTGAGTGAATTAATTCACTCTGCATTGTCGATGCCTTCACTCTACATTGTTCATTTGGATGCTTTTTTTCACGAAAAAACAAATAAAAAATCCAAAAAATTAAAATTATATTTCAATATTTTTGCGATTTCATTGTATGTTTTTTTATCAATTTTTGTTCAATATTTTTTTGTAGATCAATGTTGAAGTATACGGACTTAGTATAAAAAAGTCTAATTTTTCTCTACAATTTCCAAAAAACTTATTTGAAAAATATAAAACTTTTATAAGCATATTTTTCAGAAAAAAAATGCATTTTTTTCCTCATGCTTTAAAATATACAAAATAGATATTGTAACCAATTTATGATTATCTATTAGAGTTTGAACAAAATATCAAAAATCTTTCACCTATCATTTAGTTTATTTTTTTAATTGTAGACTTTAATATTTGCAGTGAAAAACTACATTGCAAATTAAACCATTAGATATTAAAATACAATAAATATAGTGCTAAAATTCAGACTTTAGAACGATTAGGTTTTCGACTCGATGAGGTACAAATTCCCTCATGAAAAGAGATTTACTTCAAACCTTAAAAGACCAACAAATATAAATCTGACCCAGAAAAACAATCAAACAACAATATAGCTTATCTTAGATAGGGTGCACTAAGGGTGATGTATCTTCTTCTAACACAATAAGTCCTTTTACCTAGATTCTCGCGGATCATTAGGTTTTATAGTGACCTTATACTAAGTGACGGATCTTGAAAATTATAATCATAATTTTTTTTATTTCAAAAAACTTTTCCACCCCCCATTCTCCGTTGATAGGCATCTCATAAAATCATCGTTGCGACACTAGTCATTGAAAGATAAGGTCAAATTACTCTTGATTTTCCTAATATTTTAGGGTTCATGACGGGTTTCTAGATATTATACTTGATCTTTAAATATGAATCAAATAATTATTGAATTGATAATAAATTAAATTGTTTAATTTACTTAATCTTACTTTATTTAGAAATATGATTTATATTTAGGTTAACTTATTAGAAAATATGGCAGGTCACAAACATAAGAATTATTGGTCAAAAATTAAAATGAGATGATTACTTAAATATGAATTGATTGTAAATGAAATTTATGAAGGTTGAAATGTAAATAATACAAAGATTAGAATTCTAGACCTGAAAAAATCAAGTAGGGATTTGATCAAATAAATTTATAAAATTATCATAAAATAATATATGTGATATTATTTAAGGGATAAATTTATATTTTGTCATTTATAGGATTTTTAAGTTTTTTATAAATAAAATGATACAAATTTTATTTTCTATGATAAAAAGGTGAGTCAAGTATAATATATAAACACCTGAAATACACACACACATAAAAAAGAGTTAGCTTATTAAGAAATTAAAATGTCCTGTTGAGAGCAAGTTATTTTAGAAATGTTACTGCTTTCAATTTAATTCAATCACTAACACTGCACTAGCTTTTCTTTAGGCTAGTTGAAATGGGACTTTGCGGTGCTTGGTATTATATTTTAAAAATATTTTTGAAAAAAATAATATTTTTTTATTATTTATTTTAAATTAAATATTTTTGGTATTTTAGATTATTTTCATGTGTTGATATCAAAAATAATTTTGTTAAAAAAAATTATTTTAATATACTTCTAAACTAAAAATATTTTCAAAAATAATCTCTATTACTCTTACAAATCGTGAAATCATATTTTTCATCAATAAAATAATGAGGGAGGTGCTTGAAGAGAAAGCTCATGAACATTGTTGTCAAAATCGCGAGTCAACTCGCAAAATCGTCAAATCTTGTCAGCTAGGGTAGAAAAATCAATTTCGATCAAACTCGGTCAAAATCGTACAATCCGGTCCGATTTTACGATTCTGCTAAAAAATTGCATTTGGCGCTCGCACCTCGAGCTCCCCCCACATTCGCGCACCCCCCCTATCTCTGCACACACACACACACACACACACACACACACACACACACATATATATATATATATATATATATATATATAATTCCCGTGGCCATTTTACTGTTTAATCTACTGTGCACTCTGAGTGAAATAACTGTGGATTGTGGCAGTGAAGGGACCATTGTGCCCTTAATGAAGCCGGTTGTTGTCATTTATTTCTGGGGGCCTATTTGGCTTTTTCCTTTTCTATTTTCAGTACGGGTTTCTTTCTTTCAGGCAGAGAGGACAAGTGGCTATTTACTGAGGGCTGGTCAGGCGGTCGGAAATGGGTGTTTATGGGCTGTGTTCGGGTCGATCTGAGCCGTTGAGCGGTGGTTTCTTTGCCTTGGTTCACTGGTTCGGTTCGTGGCTCGATGAGTTATGTTTTTGCCCCCTGTTTTGGTTTAATTTTTGGGTTTGCTCGGTTTGTTTTCATTGGGTTCATAGGTTTGGTTTCTTTGCTTTTTTTTTGCCATCTTCTCTCTCGATTTATGTTTTATCTGGTCTGGGTGTTGAGTGATTGCTTTTATTGGGTTCGTATTGCCCTCGGTTTTGTTGATTTTTCATGGTCGGTGCTCGGCATTTGATTTTGTTGAGTTCGGGTTGCTTGCGTTTTGTAGTTTCTGTGTGTTGGGGAGTGGGTTATTGGTTTAATTAGGTTATGGTTGGATTGTCTCTTTGATTTTATGCTGAATTCATTCTCGGGTTAATTTAGGTCTTGGTTGGTTTATGCTGATTTGATTCTCGGGTTAATTTGGTCTTGGTTGGTTCTTTCTTTGTTGCTCTCGGTTTGGTTTGATTGGGTGTGGTTTCTTTGCATTCGGGTTAATCACTTCTTGCTCTCGGTTTGGTTTGATTGGGTGTGGTTTCTTTGCATTCGGGTTAATCACTTCTTCCTTTGTTGCTCTCGGTTTAGAGGTTAAAATTAACTAATTATTGTTGTGTTTTGTGTTCGATTTTATTGCTTCATCTCCTGTTTCACTTTTCTTTAATTAGTTTGTTTAGGTGTTACTGTTGCAGTCTGATTTCATTACTTTAATTAATTGTTTTGCGTCATGTCATTTCACATTAATGCATTTCTATGTGTGTTTTGTAGGGTCACATGCTCCTATTTTGGCTTCTTCTCTGTTGGTCGTTCGTAGACTGTCCTACGCCGTCATTCTTCATTTGATAAGTTATGTATTACATTTGCCTTTTTCGGTTTCTTCTGCTACTGTCTGCATAGTTTTTTTCCCTTTGGTTTGCTCTGGTGCTTTCTCATTCTGCCTTCTTTTCTTTTCATGTTTGCTTAGAATTATGTTAAGTCATTCGTTCTAATTCCTTGGCTGTTATTACTTGAAGTTCTGACCTGCTCATTGTCACCTGTTGCTGCCAAAGCTACATTGTGTCCTTTGCGTTGTTCGTCCTACTTTTGAGGTTTATTGCATTTATGGTTTTTAATGGATGCTTACTGGGTTGTTGTTTGTGTTTGTGTTTTTTCTGCTCATAATAATCATCGATCGCAATTGTATCTAAACTTCTCCTATTTGTGAAAAAAAAAATAGTAAAGGAGAGATTTCTAATATCATTCCTTCTACATTAGATTAGTTAATATTTCAACAGACTTTTAGATAGAAAAAAAAGGGATTCAGAAAGGTTAAATTTCTTAATAACTTTGCAATAATATGTTACAAATTTGTTTAGATTAGATAATGAAAATCTGGTTTGAAATTATGCTTCAGAAAAAGCCCGAGGCGATTTTATACATATACCATAAGGAGATAGAGTCGAAATAGAAGTTAGTGCTTATAATTCGACCAGAAAACATCTTTTTTCTAGACCCCCCCAACAAAAATTCAAATGATTAGGTAATTTTTTCAACTTCAACATTCCTTTTATTTTTTTTAATTTATAGGAATACAATTTACAAATTTACCATTTTAAAATTTAACGAAACTTTTTTTCGTCACAAAAAGTATGTTTTGTCAAAATTAAGGAATGAAAAATATGAAAATAAGGGCTTCTGTTCGTAAAATTTGTGAAAAATGTCGATTAATACGTCGACGAGGACGAATTATAATAATTTGCTCCAACCCGAGACATAAACAAAGACAAGGATTGTTTTTCTAAACGGAGACTCTCTAAAAGATCCGATATACAAATAATCTATTTTGACATGAAATGGATATATCCATAGACCTCAAACTTCATGTTTTGAAATGATAAAATATGGCAAAACTTTTACCAAGAATTGGTTCCCGCAAAAATGGACGTATTTGTTCATGTAAAAATGCACTTAAAATTCCTAAGAGAGTTATTCATGTCCAAGCAAGTTGAGACAAGCTTTGATAGTTGTGTTCTTGGTGCCCTTCGCTTTCGCCTGTAATGTTTATATTTGTTTGCTTCATCTTGATGTTGTTTTGTTGTTAGCGATGACCATAGTTCTTTAGAGCTAATATTGCGGGTGTGATGTTGCTGTTTGTTTTTGGATATAGGGTGCTGATTGTTTTGCCTTCATTGCAAATCACTCTTGGTCTTCTTTTGCCTTCATTATCATTTTCTATGAATAATATTAATAAAAAGATATAGTTAAGAAATTTATAAAACATAAGGGTTCTAAATAACTAGAATCAATAGGAAATTTGGCTGATGAATTTGGTCAAAATTGAGCTTTTGCTTTCTTTTATTATCTTTACAAACATCATCTCTAGACATGCTCGAGGTAATTAGACTCTTGATTCAATTGCAAGATATTGAACATCTTTTTATATCAATTCAAATTTGAATTAGTTTTATTTTAAAATTTAGGTGGTCATCAAGGATAAACATAGAAACTATGAACATGCTCTAGGTAATTAGACTATTGACTCAATCACATGATATTTAAAATCTTCCTATATTATTTCAAAATTCAATTGTTTGCATATTAAAATTCATGTGGTCCTCAAGAATAATAGCTAAATCTACAAGTCAAATTATGATCATGGTTATGATGATAACACACTAGCTCGACTTCGAAAAATGCTCATTCCTTTTTTTTTTAATTCTCTGTTTAGCAGTTATTTAAGTTTGGATAGGATGATAATTAATATTAAATGAAAACAAAATAATTAATAATAAATACAAAGAGAAAGGATTGATATTGTGTGTTTTTATAGTTACTTGTTGGTGATATTTTTGCTTCCATTATTGATATTGTTTCCTACACTGCTCTATTATTGTTAAACTTTCATATTGGTTGTTTTGCTGTATTTTATGCAGGACACTATGTTTAGATATGTTACTATGTTGTTCATATTAAAATTTGCTTTCACTTTACAAAAAACTGATGTCGTTTATAGCTCAACATCCACATTTCAAACTTCATTCTAGGATTTTGATTCCTTTGATATTACTTTATGGATATGTTTGAATCAAACCTAAGTTTGATGCTCATGCCTCTAGTTAAAACACATATACATCTTTGCTTTCTATTATTAAAGTGAATGGGAGAAGCATAATGCAATCAATATATATACTATATGATTGGCTGTATAACTAGGTTATGCATTCAATTGGTTTTGAGTGTTGCTGTTGATGTTTATATTTTTTATAGTTACTTGTTGGTTGTATTTTTGCTTATGCTATTGCTATTGTTGCCTAAATTGTTTCTATTGTTGTTGAACTTGCGTATTGGCTATTTTGTTTATTCTCTTTCATTTTACAAACAATTCATGGAGTTTATGGCTCAACATCCACTTTTTAATCTTCATTCTAGACTTTTACTTCTTTTGAGATTGCTTTGTCGATATGTTTGCATCAACCCTAAGTTTGATAATCATGGCTCTGCATGTTCTTTTACTAGACAAGTTCAGCAAGCTATTTCAAAGACATATACATTCTTAATTTATGTTACTAAACTTATTGAAAAAGCATAGTGCAATCAATATATGCGCTATATAATTGGCTTTGTAATAGGATTATGCATTCAAATGATTTGCTTTCTGTTACTAAACATAATTAAAAAGGCATAATGCAATCAATATATATGCTATATGATTGGTCGTGTATCTGGGTTATGCATTCAATTAGTTTTGAATGTTGTTGCTACTATTTTGAAAGTTGATGTTTATATTTCTTATAATTACATACTGATGGTATTTTTACTTCTATTGTTGCTATTGTTGCCTAGATTGTTTTTGTTATTGTTAAGATTGTGTATTAGCTGTTTTATTTTATTTTGTACAAGACACTATGTTTGAATATGCTATTATGTTGTTCATAGTAAAATTCGCTTCCATTTTACAAAACAATGATGGAGTTCATAGCTCACCATCTACTATTCGGTTTTGATTCTAGGATTTTGATTCTTTTGATATTGCATTGTACATATGTTTGTATCAAACTTAAGTTTAATAATCATGGCTCTGCATCTTCTTTTTACTAGACAAGTTCAACAAGATACTTAAAAAACATATACATTCTTAGTTTCTGTTAGTAAAGTGAATGAGATAGGCATGTTGCAATCAATACATATACTATATAATTGACTGCATAACTAAGTTATGCATTCAATTACTTTTGAATAGTGTTGCTACTATTTTTAATGTTGATGTTTGTTTTCCTTATAATTACTCATTGATTTGTATTTTTGTTTCTATTGTTGCTATTATTGCCTAGATTGTTTCTATTGTTATTATAGTTGATATTGTTCAAGATATTTAGCTTTTCAGTTGGAATTATATATTCATGTGTTCCCTTGCTATAATTTCCAAAGCTCCAATTTTTGTTTCGATCATGGCATTCTCTTCCTTTTTTCTTTTTTTGATGGTTGCAACAATTTTTGCAACATATGGTGTTAGTTCTTTATTGTTTTTTTGTTGATTTACTGCCTTCGTTTTGAATTTTCTTTGTTAATAGCTGGTTTTTTCAAACAGTTTTTTAACATATTTGCTGCAATTTTCTATTGGATGACATCTTTTTTTAATCATTTCATTTAACACCTTGCGATGTTTTTTTCCAAACAGGAAGATTAGGAACAAAATGAGATGTCTCATTTTGAGGATGGGTTTTCGCTTCGTTCTTCACCGTAACATCCTTCTATTTTGCAATGATGCACAAGTTGTATAGTTTGGGCTCTTTTGTCATCTTTTGTGACACACTGCGTACATTCCAAAAGATGTAACCTATGTTTGAGCAACAAACTCTTTTATGTTCTGGTCTTTTAACTTTTTATTCTGTATTTATTATAAGTTTATCGTTATGAATTTAATTATATCATATTATATACACACGAATATCCGCGGCAGCGGGAGGGCAATATAGCTAGTATATATATAATGCAGAGAGGGGGGCGAATATATATATTATCTTTCTCTCTATCTCTCTTATATATATATATATTATGGAATTACTATTGAAAAATTAATAATATTAACTTTAAAATTTATACTTAAAATTTTTGAAAAAAATAATTTTATTTTTATTTTTTACTTTAAATTAAATTTTTTGATGTTTTTAAATTATTTTCATGTCCTAATGTTGAAATAATTTGTTGGAGTTGGAGCTAGTACTGACAATATCAGTGTTGGTACTAGTATTAGTACTGATAATCCTTTCAATAATAATCCTTTTGGTGAATGTGTTAAAAATAACGAGGAAAATGACGGTCATGAGACACATCAACAAAATAATTATTTTAAATTTGTTAGTTTTTACCTAATGAAATTCTATGGACATAATTGTTTTGTAATGTATTTTTAAGTTATTTTGAATCATGTATGAACCTTAACTAATGAAATTTTATGGCTATAATTATATTATATTGTATTCGGAAATATTTCACTTACTATTTTATAATTTTTCTACCTACAAGATTTTAGCTATTATTTTACGATTTTTGTACGGAAAAATTCAGGTACGATTTTACGATCCAATCTTACGATCCGATTTTTTTAAGCCCCTTCCGTGTCATGTCAAAATCGCGATTTTGACAACCATGCTCACGAATACATGGTTTTGGAATGGTGATATTAAAAAATATTTTTTAATGCATTTGTATAAAAAAAAACTAAAAACATATATATAAACAAAAAAAAACATTTTAAAAAACAAAACTATCACATTTCAAAATATCCTTTTCAATAACATAGTGCTGTTTGTTTTTCATGGACAGTGCAGGATTTTTTTTGATAATTTTTTATTTAAAAATATTTTTTAAAGTATTTTTAATAAAAAAATTAAAAAACAATTATTATTACATCAAGACATAAAAATATTTTCTAAAATCAATGTTATCACTGTCGCATTTCTAATCACCCTTTTCAATCACCAGTGTTTTTTTTTGTTTTTCATGGACAATGCCCCCCTCCCACCATAGGGTTTTTTATATATATATAATTTGTTGTTTGGCCTTTTTATTTGTTTATTTTCTGTGGCCGTAATGGACCGTCTGTTGATCATATTCCATGCATTAGTCACTTAGCTTTGTCACAGAAGCAACCTTGAAATGAAAGCAACCTTTTGTCCAACGTGTCCATGTCTTTGTTAGGTTGTCTTGTTCAATGACTTTTTATAATTTTATTGCTTTTCTTCCTTTTTTCTTGTTTAATATTTCATACTCAATTACCTAGGCAGTAGCCTCCCTTCCTTGCCTGTGTTTCAAATCATTAAAACTTAATTAATATGCCATAATTAAAAAACTAAAAAAAATCATTATAGTGGCTTGTGGTTCCTGTCTGCTATTGTGTTTCAAAAGTATTTTTTACAAAAAAAATTAAAAAAAATATTTTTTATTTAAATTAATTTCTTAATGATTTTAAATTATTTTTACATGCTGATATTAAATTAAAAAAAATATTATTTTAATTCATTCATAAATAAAAATAATTTCAAAAACAACATTGGACTAAAATTGTTCCTTGTCAACCTACCATTACTATGATGACTTGTGGACTTGAAAATGAATGCCTTTTATTTGATGGACGGCGATGGGGAATCGAAAGGGTAGGTGGTGATATTATTCCCATTGATCTTAGGTTTATTATAGTGGAAATCCGACGAGGCAACGAAAAAACAATTTTAAGAACTTACTCCTTTATTATTTTAATATATTCAAAGAAAAATAATAAATAACCCTAGATATTTATTTCAAAATTAAATCCCAAGAAAATAAAGAAATGAATAGAATAACTCCTTCAAATTAAGCTATAATAGTTGTAACATATGTTTTATCTAAACTAATAAATAATTCAATCAGCCATGAATATTTTTTAGAAAGTCCTTTATTTAAGATTTATCTCGCCACATATGGCTTTGTAGCACATTAGATTACATTTCAAAATGAATGTATTTAGAAATATATTAAAATAATATTTTTATTTATTTTTTAAAAATAATTTTTAATATTAACATGTAAAAAATGATATAAAAACACTATAAAGTATTAAATTAATTTTTTTAAAACACAATAATAAATATCTACACTACTTTTTTTTTTGTCAAATCAATACAACAACTATTAGATTCTTGAAATTTGTGTACCTTTTGTCATTATATCAAAAAATATTAAGAAATTATTTTATCTAAAAACTTAAACTTGATGTCCTAGAATATGATTTATATTATTCTACAACATATTTCTTCAAGTAAAAGTCTTCTGGTCTTGAAACTTGTATAAACTCACACTATCTTATGTTTGATTCTTACAAATTATAATCGAGTGGTGAGAATTGAATTCGTGACTGTTAAATCAACAAAATTTTAATACTATATTAATAGGTTATCTCACCTAAAAATTTAAAAATTTAAATAAAATTTTAAAATATAATTTATATTATTCTCGAATTCTACACCGTACTCCTATCCATTCCTCACCTCCATCCTCCTATCCAGAAAGGCAAAATTGCTTATATCCTAAGTAAACTTTTCTGGGGGGGTCAATTTTTCTCTCTATGATGCTACAAATTGATTTAAAAAAAGGTACTTTTTTTAATATAGGACACCTTGATCATATATTATTCTTCCGTTGCATTCTTCTAGGATTTAAGCATAGGAATTTAACCGGAAAATATATTTTTAATGGATGAGGTTTAAGTTTTTGTCATGGGAATATGCTTTAAATTCTTCGATGCTTGTTTCGGATTGTAATTGTTTTTTTTTTTTTTAAATATATTTTTTATTTTTAACTCCAACATTTTAAAACTATTAAAAAACATTACAAATACTTCATATTGGCCTATATAGAATATGGGTTTAAAGTAGCATTTTATAATATAAAGGGAGAATATAAACTTTATTCGTGTTAAAAGTAAAAAATCAATAATATTAATAAAAAAAATAATTGAATAATTGTTATTTTATATGACAATGGGGATACAATAAGTTAAAAAAATAATAAATAAGTAGAAGTATTATATAACTATGAACAACTGTACTGAAGAGTTTAAGATTGTTTTTTTTTTAAATTATTTTTTATATAAACACATTAAAATGATTTAAAAAAAACTAAAAACTAAAAATAAAATAAAAATCAATTTTTGTTTTTAAATCTTGTATAAAGCAGTATCAAACGAAAAGGCATCCAGACCATATAGAGCTACATCTAAAAAAAGAAAAAGCAAGTCATGACCGAAAACTGTCAAGCTTTATCTTCTTCCAAATTTGATTGCATACTTCCAATGGTTCCACTCATTTTCCACCAATGAACAAATACAATAGGACAAAACTTTACACATCATGAACGATGATAATTAATTATTATTTAATCCTTGTAATTTAATAGAAATAATTTATTAGTCCTTGTAATTTAAAATATATACTAGCTCGAATTCTTAAAATCGCTTATGACTTTGTTTCTATATCAATTTGGTGTTTATTTTTTTCTTAAAGAAATGGAAAAATGAATAGGAAGATTATAAGATGGGAAAATAGGATTTATGGATTAGGGTATAAGAAAGAAAAACAATGATGACAAAAGAACTATTTAATTATTTTTAATACTATAACAACTAATTAATTAGTATTGTTAAACTAGATTTGATTAAGTGTCTGTTTAAGAGTGCGGTTGCGGTTGTTTTTTAAAGTGTTTTTCATTTAGAAATGCATTAAAATAATTTTTATTTTATTTTTTAAAAATTATTTTTGACATCAGCACATTAAAATGATATAAAAATACAAAAAAAATAATTTAAAATAAAAAATAAAAATAATTTTTAATTTTTTTTTCAAAAACACTTTCTAAAATCACTCCCAAACACCCCATAAATTTTAATTTATGCTCACAAAATGTATTTTTTGGGATGAGATTTACTCGTATCCAGAAACAAACTATAAGAGAGAAAATAATGATGACAAAAAGAATTATTTAATTATTTTTAATACCAAAACAGCTAATTAATTACTTTTGCTAAACTAGCTTTGACTAAATTTTAATTAATTCTAGATAGTGGATATGGTGAGAACCCTTACCAATCAGGCAATAAAATAAATTAAAAAAGGGGAAGAAAACACAAAACAGACGAGTCATCCAAGTTTGCAAAATTATTTGCTCCTTTTTATATATAAAAAAGAAAAAACAAATAGAATTTAATCAACTCCCACGTGTCAACCATCCATGAAGTTAGCTTTCGGTGTGCCAACAGGAGCTTTTCACAATGTCATAAGGCAATATATATCAAGTGACAGTAAGTCAAGCCAAGGAAGACCACACCCCTCCAATTCCACAGCGTTGCTACACTCATCAACACTGATAACTCACCGGAATCTGAAGTGTCTCGCCTGGAAAAAACTTGCGTTATCATGGATGCTGACTTCTGGACCTCTAGAGTTCACTCTGCCAAGAAATTATCTGCTATCCAAGCTGCTACTCGCAATTCTGGTATTTGATTAACTAGCTTCTTCTACTATCACTTGGTCTAGATACACACTTGTATTGTTAGAATCAATGCTTTCCACTCTTTATTGTTATTCTAATCCTTGTAAACTGCTTTTTTGAAAGACTTGTAATCTGGGTTGAGTTAATTTTTGTCTAGTTGGTGCTGTGTCTGAGTGGTGGTTTTTCTTCTTGAACATTTACTTCTAGATTTAGTTCGTGCTTTTTTCTTTACTGATAAGTGCTCTCTGTTTTGATTTATTTTACTCATTATCATTCCATTTCAGGAAAAGGGTTTAAGAAATTAGAGGTTTATTTTATTTTTTTTATTTTTTTTCTTGGAGGACAAATAATACTTTAATTACATTAATTGCTAGGAAGTGTTAAACGAGAAGTGACACAGACTAAGTGGTGTGTAATCGGTGAAGAAGTAGATGTTTTTTGGTCATAGCCTAGCTATTTTAGATGGAGATTTTAATGAGATAATTATTGGATGCTCTATGTTTGTGATAAGTACCGAGGAAATTTATTAAAAGGATGTAACTTGGGAAAGTAGACCAAAGGAGCTCACGTAAGATTTCAGTGGGCAGCTTTGAATATCAAGGAAGAAGATGGAAATTATATTGAAGGGAATCAGTAATCAAAGTGGCCAACCAAACACGACAAACCACACTGAGGATAGAGAAGGCCCTGTAAAGAGTGGAGTCCAGGCCATGAAGTGCTAAATGCAATTGATTTGAATGTGTCAAAGCTTCAAAAGGCTTACTATGAACTTATGACATTGAGAATGCTGTTTTCAAAGAGAAAGGGTTTGAAACTTTCAAAGGAAAGCTCTAATCTTTCAAGAACACAATCGAACCTTTTGCCAAGTCATTTGGCTTTTCTGCATTAAAAGATGAGGAAAGTGAGAAGAAACCCATGGCAAATACCCCACATATTCACAGTGAGTGTGGATACTGGGATGAATGTGTTGGTGAGGAATTAAATGGTTTTGATAATTGCAAGAGACTGGATTTTGTGATTGATGGAGATCTTAGTTCTGAAAAGCATTGGTTTTGGAGTAGGTGTGGCAGATGCTAGTAGAAGGACTGATAGTTCAATGAATTGGTTGATAATCTGTTTCTTTTAAGGAAGATGTGAATTTTCTTCAGGCATTCAATGCCTTGAAAAGCTTCTTCTAAAACACGAGTTGGATTTTGCTTAAGTAGTTGGTTGTTTGATATCGGGAGATTAGAGAAAAGAGTTGTAATTGTAGTTTAAAGTATAGTAGTTGAATTGTTAAATGGTGTCTGAACTCTTAGAAATTGGATTGGATAGGGTGAATCAATGTTTATGTACAGACACATGCATATTTGAGGTTAGTGCTGCTATTATATATGATGTTCTGTGTTTGATGATCTGATGGTTAGTATGAAGCCATTATTCTTTATCGTTTTCTCTGCTTTTCTCCATCCCTGTTCTTTTAGTCTTACTCCCTGAATCAGTAGTTTGTGTTACTGACTTTCGGCTATTTCACTAGCTTTTATAAGATGGTGCACTGTTTTACGTCTGCACTGGTCAGTGATTTTCCAAGTTTATTGACCATGTTATTCGTAAAACAGTAATCTCACTGACTTCGCTCTCGGTTATGTATCAACAGGCAATCATTTGGCAATGGATGATTCAGATGGAGATGACAATTCAAGAGCATACTTTCCATGCCCCTTCTGCTATGTGGAGATTGAAGTTCATGTGTTCTGTAGCCATCTGCAGGATGAACACTGCTTTGCTCTAAAAAATGCAGTATGTGATTGTCTTTAATTGATACCGATGTATATCATGTGTATGTTTGGCCTGCGTCCATATTACCTCCCTCATGCGGTTCATCTTGATTTGCTAACGAAGATAAATTAGAACCTTCACTATAATTGGACATCTGGAGGTTCTGCATGTGATATTTATTGTTATTCAATTGAAATTTTGAATTCGATGGCTTGTTCTGTCTCAGGTCTGTCCCCTTTGTGCAGCAAATCTAGGGAAAGATGCGATTGAACATTTCATAGTGCATCATGCGGGTTCGATGAAGGTATTGTTCACCTGTTTTGGACCTTCTAGTGAAAAAGAACAGGTCAATTAAGCTTTAGTCAGTTGGGTTTGGCTACAAAACTCCTGGCCAAACTACCGTATCTTCGTAGCATTAATCAAATAATATATTAAGCACTTTTTAATGCTTTGAATTCACCTGAAAACATATATCTTTGTCCTTCGCAGCACAGGAGAAAACATAAAAAATCTGGCCTTTTCGACTGGTAGTTCAGCGATGCTTGGCAAGGATCTGAGCTCATTTCTTGGATCTTCAACCAATAGTAGGACTAACACGCACGGATCTGCTCACGATCCACTCCTTTCACCATTTTTGGTCAATCCATCCCCTTCCGATCCCAGAAATAGCCAGCATGATGAACCTTTCAGCAAAAGTGCGTCTGATTCAAAAAGGTATACTTCCTTTCATGGCATCATAACGTCTTCTTTTGAAGAGAACCAGAGTCTAAAACCTGAAACTATGAGCAGCCAATAACCAATGAACTTAAAAGTAGTGTAAGAACTTTTTACTGCTAAACCGAGATTTGCAGTTTCCATGACTAGCTATTATGGATCAAATTGAAATGAAGGTGCCACTGATATCTGCCTACGGATAAATGAATGACTGAGAAGGCCAGGCCATGGGAATCACTATTTTCATTTCTTTTTGCAGCTCTGGGATGTCTTCACTTGATGGAGGAAATCAGGTGGACTATGAAGAGCAGAGACAGAAATCAACATTTGTTCAACAGCTGATTGCATCAACGATCCTCTAGAGCTTTTTGCTACCTGGGATACTGTATCAAGGGACATAAGTTCTTGATGCTGGTGCATGTTCTTAGGATGCCGCGTAGTTTCCACGTGATAAGTTCTAGAAGGTCTACGATCAAGTGCAGAGTTCATATATTTTGAGTATATATATATATATATATGCAGCCACTTTAGAAGCTGCATGCTTTCTGTCATGACAACTTACAGAGAACTCTTCTAGGCTTAATACTAAGCTAAATCATCCATTTATAGTTCAAGAAGAGGAGTTTAAGTATTTAATAATAATTGTGTATACTTCTGAGGCACGATACATGATAAAATTACTTAATTACCTATAAAAACAAACAAAAAAAAAGTTATTAAACTAAGCCTCCAAGGGCTTCTTAAGCTCGTTTCTTTCTTAAGCATAGCAAAATAATTGAATTACTCTTCAAATAAAATAAAATAAACTATTAAGCTGATATTTAGGGGTGGTTTAGTATTTTTCGTTTGTATTTAATTTTTGTTATAATAAAATTGATATGATAAAGAGGTAATTTAATATTTTAATAAATATAATATATTATTTTATAAAAAAAAATAGTTGATGTGTGCCAGCATTTGCGAGGCGGCCGCACTATTCAGGCAAAATTCAAATTCATGATGACAGCTTGTTCATTCTTGGGCTGCCTGTATTCAACAAATCTTTATTCTGACACCGACAACTTTTTCTTTTCTTTTTTATCTTCTTGATCTCAGAGCATGACTCCAAATTTTTAAATGTTGCCTTTTAATTTGTTTTTTTAGATTTGATTTCTATTTTTTTATTTATTTTATTTGAAATAAATTTTTTTTTTCAATTTCATCATTTATTTTTTTATCTATAATATCTAGTCTTTATTCTCTTGATTATTGTTTTTTTTTGTTTATTTCCTTTTCTTTAATCATTTTAATTTTTAATTTTGTCCCCTAATATTTTATTTCATTTAACTTTTTTTATCAAATTTGATCATCATTCTTTTTATTACTACTTTGTTTTGTCGCTGTATTGATTTGTTATATTATTCAATTTCACCCCTTGTTGTTTTATTTACTTAATTTAATTTTTATACTATATTTGATCCTCATTCTTTTAATATTATGGATTTGTTTTTAGTTTCTCCTTTCATTATTTTTTTTTTGTACAAGGTTATCACTATTGCTTAACCAAGTTGTGAATTTAACATGATGACTCATGTTAGGTTCTTTTATTTAAAAAAAAAGACTTGTTTTTTTTCAATTTATCTTTTAGCGTTTAATTAGTTGGTAATTGAGTTTTAGATATTTATTTATTTTCTATTTATAATGTTATCATTTTCTCATTTGATTTTTACTTTGTTATAAAATAAAATTGTTAAGACCTTTTAAGAATATTTAGAGGGTGTTTTTTTTTATAATATTAACAAGAATTATTTTTATTAGTTATTGTTATTTTTTACTGTCATTAATTTTTTATAGTCATATTATGCATTAATAAATTTTATTAAATCTATTCAAATCAATTAACCAAGCTTATTAAAAATTATTATCAACAAAAAGAATCTAGGTATTGCTAACATGTCTTTTAAAAAATAAGAATACTTTATTAATGAATTTAAAATCAATTGAATAGTAGATGATATTTTTATCTAACTTGGAGAAGGAAACACATTGGATCAAGCTAAGTTATTTCAGTTGATATGCAAAAAGTTGAGGGATAATCTTGAAATAAACAAAAAAAAAAATCTTGAAAAAATAAATTGAGAACCTAAAACTTTAATTAATTTAATATTGAAGGATAAATTAACGAAAAAGACTCATTTTTTTTAAAAAAAAAAAAACAAGTGAACTTCAGTTAATAAATTTACTACTCTCGATCCAAGTCATGCCACTTTAAAAGTCAATAAGTTTTTTTATTACATAAATTATTTTTTTATTTAATATATTCACATGATAATAAAACAAATATGATATTTTATAATGAGATATTTTTTGTAATAAAATTTAAGTGATTGGTACTGAAATAAAAAAAAATTATTAATAACGAAACAATATAAAAGAAATAATAACTTGGTTTAGGATTCAGAGACAAATTAGATCCCATAATAATAATAAAATAGTTTTTCAGTCCCTCCCACAAAAGAGTTCTGGGTCTGAGACAAAGCCCAGTTCAAATCAGTTTTCATTGGACGGACCAAGCCCACACTTATCAACGTAAATGAACAGAAGAGTTAGGCTGCGAAGACAAAACCCTAGCGGTTCCTTGAACTCGAGCCATCTTGTCGCTTCGTCGAAGAGAAACAACAGCAGCAGCAGCAGTCATGGGTAACCCCCTGGATCTTGATCTTCTCTTTGAGATGTAGCTGAATGTTTTTCTTCATCTTATCTCTTCTTAACATTGGGTCTGATTTGCAGGTAAGGTGCATGGTTCTCTAGCTCGTGCTGGTAAGGTGAGAGGCCAAACTCCCAAAGTGGCAAAGCAGGACAAGAAAAAGAAGCCCCGTGGCCGTGCCCACAAGAGGATGCAATACAACCGCCGTTTCGTCACCGCAGGTAATCTCTCTTTCCCATCTATTTATTTATCTGCAGGTTCTTGTTCCGGTAGAAGAACCAGGAAATAATGAATTTATTATATGGACAGTTGTGGGATTTGGCAAGAAGAGAGGGCCCAACTCCTCTGAGAAGTAAAACTTTAGAGAACGAGGAGATGAAGAAAAAAGTTGTTGGCTTTTAAATGAAGAAATATTGCTGCTTTTCCTTTCAAAGTATGACTTTGCTACAACAGCTTGCTTTTAGTTGTTGATATTAACTGTCAGACTATGTTGAGCATCTGCTCTTTTTGTCAATTATATATGATTTGATTTTCTTTTCACTGAAAGTGTTGCTTCAAAATTCCGTGATGGGCTCTGCTTAGTTTGTTTTCTGTTCTTGAAAAATGATTTAGAATTAAGAATAAATTATGATGGTCTGTTGGTTAGTGTGGGAAAGCAATGGATTTTGATTGAAATAATGTGGAAGTAGGCAATCTTTGCACATTTTGATTATCTTTTGCACTTTCTAGAAAGCAATAGGCTGTTTGAAACAGGTAGACTTGGAGAGAAAGGGTGAAATTATGAGAAGATGCCTAAATGAGGGATCTTCCCTATTCTCTTGTGGTTCTAGTTTTCGTCTGTATATTGTTTTTCTTATCGGCTCTATTTTGTGCATCCCATTGAATCATTTCGAAGAAAAATGAATGTGGTGGATGCTTCTTGCTAATGGAAGTACTGTTTCCAAAGCCTTTGGTTCTGTTTTTTGCCATGCGTACCCATATTATTCTTTGCAGAAAATGGCAAATTGTTGACATAGTTTTTCTCTCTTGTACCCACTAATGGAAAAAAAAAGTATTTTAATCATCTATTTGTATTTTAATATATATAAAATTAATGCTTTAGGTTTCTTTTAAGAAAAGTTTGAAAAAATTATGGAGATGAAAAAATGAATATATAAGTGATCTATTTTAATACTTCTGATTTATTTGATAGATATGTAGAGTAATTTTTCCTTAATTGAAAAGTCATTTTAGTTCTATATGTGGCAATACTTTAGAGCAGCAAAATCATGGAGAAAAAAGCTGAAAATTTTAGTTCTCATTTGGCTAACTTAAGAGGAGATATCAGGCACGGTGCATCCAGAAAGCATCAAGAATCCAAGATAAACCAACTTCTGATCCACCAAATTAGATGCAATGATTCCTTTCCAGATTTGTTGGGTGTAAGGTAAGATGCAAGCAAAATGGTGCTTCCGGGTATCAAGATCTCAGCATGTTGTATCACGTTTCAAAGCTTTAAAAAAACTGAGAAATGCCTAAATTTGTTTTTAAGTTTTTATTCGGGAGGGAGTACAATTAAGGTTTTTGAAAGTGGTTTTTATTTAAAAATATATTAAAATAATATTTTTTTATTTTTTTAAAAAAATATTTTTGATATTATTATATTAAAATGATCTACAAAACACTAAAAAAAATTTAACTTTAATGTAAAAAATAAAAATAATATTTTTTTAATGATGCTTTTCAAATACATTTTCAAACACCCCTAGAACTCAGAGCTAGCCAGGAGCCTATAGCTCAAATCCCATAGGGTTTTTTTTTTACCCTTGCATCGTAAGAGTGATACAACCATTGCTAACTACCTTTTTCATGGAGATTGCTCACATTGAAGAGTTACCCGCCAGAAAGAGTCACTTGACAGCTCTGTTCTGATCAGCTGATAAAGAGTATTTTGGACATGAGAAACGCCACGACAAAGAAAAAGAAAAGGAAAAAAAAACACAAGAAATCTTCTACATTTTACGAGTAAAAAAATGATATTACTCCTAGTTTGGTTACTGTTCATAGGCTGAGGGGAGGGTTTAGACAATATTTGACTGTTTAAAATACAGGAAAATACAAAAAAAAATATCCCTGATATAAAAAGCACACTGAGTGACTACATTGTTAATACACTGTTGTAATTAACAGTCTTATGAATGTATGCACAGTGTTTAAACTAGCTGTTTTAGCTTTTTTTCTTAATTATTTTGTCTTTGCTACTCAGCCTGATGCTTCAGAAGCTGATCAGGGCAGCAACCGTCTCAGTTTACTTGTAAGGCATTTCAACCACTTAATAAGACAACCAATAGTGCTGCACCCCAAACTTGATTCACTAAAAAGACAAAACACAAAAGAACCAACAAATAAATTAAGGCACAAATGGCAAAATAGTGCTTCAAGTCATTAAATCCACACCCTTCATAACATTGAATAGCTTAACGAGTTTGATGAGAAAAGGTGAACACAATCACTCCAACAACAGATTTTGAACCAGCAAGATTAGTGTAATTCAATCAAATGAAACACATGTACAAGTATACATTCATCAAGATTCTGAAGACCCATATCAGACTCTAGAGAAGACAAATAATTGGGTATAAAACCGTGGAGTTGGGGTGAAGTAAGAATTTTAAGTGAGCTAATCTTACAAAAATACATTACTTGCTGGGGCCTTGCCTCCTCTATGCAGCTCAATCAAAATATCAATGTAAGATATTGTGCTGCTGAGTCTGTTTCAAGCACATATGATTCTGCTCTGTCGTCTCTCATGGCTTAATATCACAGCATTGTCTTTCAGGGCATGTCAAGCAGTAGGTCTTCTGTAATAAAGATCTTCAATGGAATACGCTTCAAATTTTATATTGTAGCCCATATCTTTAACACAGCAAGCGCTGTATCACGGCATTTCATGACCAGGTATTTTCAGTTTACATATATTTAAAACATCCAGATGAATTTCTGGAGGCACTTCATTCAGAAGGTCTAGTATGGCTACTTTGTGCTTCCTCTTTAGTTCCTCTAGCTCTTGTTGCTGCGTTGCCAGAAGTTTATCAAGTTTCTCAGCAATGATCTTGACAGATGTGCTGTTTCTATTAGCAAATTGCAAATCATCAGATCTGTTACTTCCATTTTTTGCACTGTTATCATCGTCGCCGGACATGCTCTCAAACCCCAACTGTCCATGTGACTGAGCAGCATTTGTACTACTTGGAGAAGGCTCATGACAAGACAGGTTTGAACGTCCAAGCTTGCTTGGAGAGTTTCCATCAACATCCTTGGGTGAGTCGGACCAATACTTACGACCTGAAGGCAATCTTTCCAATACAAGATTGCCAGGAGAGGGAATGGATTCATTTGACAAAGGTGAACCGTCATCCTTAGTTTCAAAAGGAGGTTCTGAGTCCTCAGCAACTAATTTTTCTGGTGAAACATTGTGGGAAGCCCAACCAGGAATGTGGGACTGAATTTCTGAATCAATCATAACAGCAATTGTTGAAACATCTTGATCAGACAGATCTAGCTCCTCCACCATTTCACTAGCAACTGCAATTGCTGTATCTACTTCAACATCAAATGGGAAGTGGATATTGCGGATATGACCTGGACGAATGAAGACAACTTTTAATTAGAATCATTTGTGGATGCTGATGGACGACCTCTAATGGTGGGTGGGTGGGGGTGTGTAGAGAGAGAGAGAGAGAGAGAGAGAGAGAACCTGTGGAATCAGCTATCCTTAGTTTCAAAAATATTGTATTACTGTCTTTCCTCTGACCTTGCACAGTGAAATCTCTGCTTGGTTCATCAGAAGAATCCTTAGCAATTTCATTAACATCAATCTGATCAGAACTACCACCTGAAGTTCGAGCAAGGTATTAGAGCCAAAAACACTAATGATGAGGTTGTCTTAAAACAAGTGAGGGGAAAATTTGCAAGGAAGCATGTTCCTCTAATTTGGTTGATAATGTGGGCAACAAAAGACAACAAAAGTTGTGGGAAACTTTGTTCTAGTTATGAATTGTGCGTTTTCCACCAAATTGTTGAGGATTGAAGCACTTGAATATTTTTTTCATTGTTTGTCGTAGATAAACAAAAAGGAAAGGATTTCTATTCCTTTTTCTCTCATTTTTCCTATCCATGACTTTTTGTTTTACCAAACAGAGTGTAAAAGCATTTGAACACCAAAGAATTTGGAGGCCATTTGAGTTTACCTGAAGAATGGGCTTTGAGTCGTGAAGAGCGACCAACAGTTTCATTTTCTTCATCTGATCGAAGAAAGGGATCCATTAAAAGTTCCTTTGCTGGCAATCGATCAGAGACCTTTGCAATACATTTTTCTATAAATGCTTTAACAGCAGGATCTTTCACCTTCGCTAATGATGCTGGTTTAATTCCCTTTCAAGAAAAAGAAAAGCCAAGGTGACAATTTAGAAACATAAAGTAAAACACGAAGAAAAACTTTGCTGCCACTGTCTGTGAATAAATTGGGATGTTAGCAGGGTGGCTAGACAAGCTTTGATTCAGAAAAAAACATAGCAAGGAGAGGTGACATTAATCAATGCATGGAGGCATGAAAAGCCCCAGTGTCTGATCTAATCTGATAACAAAAGTATGGGAACATGACAAGATGAATTTGCATGACCTTTTCTCCATTCATCAAAACCCTATGTAGCAGAAATTTTTCTAATGTCATTGAAAACTAGATGGCTGTTATTAGAGGTATGCTCTGCATAAAAGTATGCAAGCTTCTACTCTACAAATTCCAACTGTCCTACTGAAGACATCTGAGGTAATGTCAGCACACGTTAAGGAGGAACACAACACATGCATGACAACACCATATTCAAGCATATTGGAGTTCAATGGTATATACAATGATATGTCAAGTAGTAACTATAGAAAATGAAAAGCAATCATATCCTAGAAAGATGAACATCATGTTAGTGCCACATTCTTCACCAATAAGTGAATTGATGCTCATATCATAAACTATCACAAGAACAATAAAGTCTTTTGAGAACAGACTCCAAAAAGATTAATACAGGGTTTTCACTTTACAGCATATATATAAAATCAAGATTGAACAAAATCTGTTGTCCAATGAATCATGTAGACAGGACTGGAAGGAGAAAGGGAAGAGAGATTAACCAGGTAACAGTGAAAACTGTCTGCAAGAATAAAGAAAATCAATTTCCAATAGAGTTCGACAAACTAAACTACCAGGACTGCACAGCATTTAAAAGCTATAGATGCACAACATATTTAACTACAAAAGCAGAACTGCAATAAAATTTGTCTTTTTTCTTTTGTTCTTTTGAATGGTGTTGAAAAATAGCCTACTCTAAGACAGGACAAATAACAAGCGTATAAATTGCAGAAGTAGTTTGTCCAATAAACTTAAATTTGGGCAAGGACTCCAAATGCCCTTACTGATGTCACTTTCTTATATATTTGAGCAGCATTGGTGCATTCCACATATGGATATTCAACAGTCACCAACTCCAGCAAGCACATGCCAAAGGCATATATGTCAACAAGCTCATTATACTCCTCTTCGTAAAGCTCTGGTGCCATAAACTCTGGTGTACCTAATTCCGCACTAACAATGTTGTTATCATTGCCAACAGATAACAAAAAACTCCAGAACACCTTCCATGTCAAAAAAAATGAAAATCACCAGAAAATAGTCCTCACCAATAACACTATGAGCTGACCGAGCTTGCTGAAGAATGGCAGCCAAACCCAAGTCACCAATTTTAACCTCACCTTGGTTTCCATTAACAAAGATGTTGTCACATTTTAAATCCCTGTGAATAACTGGTGGATCATGACTATGAAGATACAAAAGTCCCTCTAAAATCTGCCTAGACCATTTCTTCAATGCTCTTAGATCTACATGCTTATGCTTCTGCCGATACCTACATCGCAAGTAAATAAGCTCCTCAAGTCAACCAAGAGCACAATCAAACTAAGATCAAAAAACAAGAAATTTTTAATAAGTAGAACTCATGGACTTACTGCCGCAATGTCCCAGAAGTGAAAATCTCAGTGATGAAGTTGATATTCTCATTTTTGGTATCGACCCAATAATTGTAAAACTTGATGATGTTTTTATGCTTCAAAGTCTGAAGCAAATGAACTTCAGAATACAAACGCTCCAAATCCACCGAATTACGCAATAGATCTGCCACTTTAACTTGATTCCAAGCTACTTCTATTCCTTCAAGTTCATCAAATGCTCTATATCTAAACCCCCATGATGCAATCAAGGACAACACCATATAGAATTACACACACTCAGTAGTCCTTACTTGCATCTCACTCACTCACACACACATACACACACACAAAGAAAAAAAATAGTACTTACAGTAACTTCCATTGTAAAGTGAAAAAATTGTACAAAAAAGAAAAGGATACACTTTCTTGAAAGCACCCCTGCCTAATACCTCTTTATACTGCAAGAAAGTCAAGGAAGAAGAAAAGAACCCCATTAACAAAAAATAAACAAAATACCAAAGAAGCTAATAAAATCACCATAACATTGACCTGAGAAAGAGACACGGCAACAATATCATATATTCCAACATGGGCTAATTCAACTTTGATCGACAAAAACAAAAGGCAGAAACTTAAATGGAAATTTTCAAATTACATGACTTGAAAAAGAAAAGGAAAAAACAGCACATACCCGACCATAACGACCAGTGGGCTCAATCTCTACGAACTCAGCATCAGAATCATCCGGGTCTGGCTCGGACGAGTATTCCTGGGGCATCCTCAGTTTCTCAAAGAAAGGAAGCTTTTTGTTATGTGTTTAAAGATGAATCAAAATTAAAAAAGAACAGTGCTGTTATTGTTGAAGAAACGGCAGAAATAGAAAAGGAAGAAGTGGGAAATAGAACGAAAGAGTAAAGACTACAGAGAGAAGAAAAGCGTTGCAGGAAGGAAAGCTGAGTTGCTTACATTTTTAGGAACAGAAAAAATATTTCTTTTTTCATTCTTTTCTTAGTGAGTGAAAAGGGGGCAAAAAATAAATAAATAATCCAATCAATAAAAAAAATAGGGTATCAAAAGGTTTGATTTGGGGCTACATGAAGCAGAAGTGGCAGAGCTTAGATTTTGCCACAAAATATGGGAACTGGAAATCGGCCGACATCTCACATACACCCACCAACTATGCAAGCGATATTTCAAAAAGTTTGGTACTATAGATTTGCTTTCTTTAGATAATAGATTCGAGTTTTGTAATTATTAATATAATAATTATTAAAAATTTATATAATTATTAATTTTAGCATTAAATTATACGTAAGTTGATTTGAATATTTATATTAATAAAAAAAAAGTAGAAATTAGAGAATGGATGCATCAATCCACCCTTTACTAAATAAATTTGATTTTTTTTTAAGGTTAGAAAAATTCTTTCAAGGTAATGTTTTTTGATACGGAGAGTGTTAAAATAGTAATTTGGGTTTGCTTGGTTTAAGAAAAGAAAAAGAAAAGGCTATATGAGATCATAAATATGGGATTCAAATGGTCTGATTTGAGGTTCGAATTCTAATTGTAATAAAGATGGCATTTTTCTCAGTCATTATACCATCGCTATTGAAAAGAAAGACTAAAATAGAGCTAGGCACAATCCACTAGTGGATTGTAATAATGCTCCCCTGTGTTTTTTTTTTTGTTATTATTTAGTTTCTTTTTTAATTAATATGTTTATATTTAGCTTACTTGATTAGCATGAAGTTGAAGAACAATTTTAGTTGCTTGGTTTATGCTTGATTTCACAAAATAAATTTTAATTTTAAAGCAACTAGAGTTTTGGAGATCAAATCTGAAAAAATTAAATATATTTTAAGTGAAATGAAGGAGGAAACTATCTAGAGTGAGTAACACACATAAAATGAGTGAGAAAGTCTGTCATATTGTGGTGCCAAGTGTAGCAAATTGGAAGCTTATAAGTCAACTTTTCTTGTTATTTTTGGAATTGTCTTTGGGAGTTTCACATTACGCGATATGCATGTCGATGAAAGATTTTAGACTTGGATCTATTGAGCTATTCTTCATTTCTATGTTTTCCTTTTTCTTTTCTCTCATTTCCTCTATTTCCATGTTCGGCTCTCTCCAATATAGCAAAGTGGATTGTCAGTTGTTTTTTATGAAAAAAAATTTATATTGATTCTTTTGATTGCTTTTTTTCAACAGTTTATTAATATTATCTTTTAATAATTGATTGGTTAGAGATTGAGCTTCAAAAGGTTTTTTGGTTTGTTTTCCATTGGGATATCTTGACATTTGTTTTTCATGATTTGTGTCCTCGGTTTGTTTAAGGTAGTATTTTGTCATTTGTTGATTTGTTGATTTTTTTTTTAATTTTATCATTCTACAATACATTGATTGGGAATTTGACTTTTATTTTTATTTTTTTGTTGGACTATCATGTTGTCACAATCTAGATCGCAAGTTTAATAGACTAATCCAAATTGATTAGGTTATTTTTTTAACTGATATTTTTATTCCATACTTCAATATTCGACTATATGAAAATTAGTTGTATAACTTTAATCGATTTGATTTTTATAAAGATATCCTATCTTTGTTATCTAGGTCTCGTGTTTGTTAGGTTGACTTGTGTTTACTAAGTTTATTTTATCCTTTTAAAAAAAAACTAAATATTTTCAATTCTAGTTTCGTCCTTTACTATTTTGTTGGTTGATATAGTTTGTTATATCCTTGTATTAATCAAAAATGCATTTTAGATATTATTTTATTAAATTCAATTTCTTTTTGCTTAGTTATCTAGTGAGATTATACAAAATTCTTTCATAATATTGTTATATGATTTTTTGTGCATGCCATCATATGATTAATTGATTTTTATGTTTAACTCAATATATTTTTCACATTTGTCATATTTATTTTTTTACTTTTAGAAAACATGGTAGTGACAAATGATTATTCTTTGCTTTTTATGTTAACCAATGTTTTGATTCGATTTGTGATTTAGCATGAGTCACCAATCTAGGTAGAACTAATCCTTATTATTGCACATATGCAACAATATGACAATTATTCTCTTGAATTGAGATTTGATAGGTATGGAAAAACATAGTGAATTCTTATCCTTTTTATGGTTTGAAAAGGTTTAGAATCATTACCTAGTATTTTGGTAACTAGAAATTTTAATTGGTCTTTAGAGTTCGGATAAGAAAACTAGTTATGTATAGAAAGGATAATATCATCTCTAGTACATCTTATTTACGATAAGATACATTGCTCACTTGTCTTCTTATTATTAAATCTCTATTATGTTTTTTTTCTAATCATTGATCTGGTTATTGGTTAAAGCAGGTGTGACGCCCCCAGCTCCCTTGCCAGTTACCTAACTGGCGTGACCAGGTTCGCCACACTGTTGGGACTAATGTCCCCTATTTCCTCCATCATACACAACAAAATACATAGATAATTACATTATTGGAAACATACAGAATAATTTACAACATCCTTATAACCATTTTATAATTTACAAAATACTCAAAATGCCTAGATATTTAATTTACAAATTTGGCTCGTACTCTTTTTTTTTCCACAAAAGATAGTCCTATTTTTTTATTTCAGTGACACATGAGCCTCTTTTTAGCGAGAACCGGTAGCATCCTCAAACAGCCTTAACCTTACCCTTGCCTCGAAATAAAAAAAAATACACAATGTAATGAGCCAAAGCTCAGTAAGTAGGGTGATGCACATGATATGCAATGCTATTGTGTTTCCCACATTTTCATCTATTTTTTAATCCGGTACCCTAGGTATATGCAAGTCCGTGCGAACTATCACTCGGTGATCATGTTATCACCTATCGCTCTATTACTTTCTCTCGTTGATCTCAATATCACTTACCGCTCGCAACGGCATTATCCCTCGTTGTAGCACACGGTTAGCGGAATTATCCCTCGCTTAACGGTGTTAGTAAATAGAGCTCGCACTATGGATTTCTTGCTATTACCCATTCCACTCAATTCGGTTATCAAACCGTGTCAATTCAAGACTCAATGATTTCTCTCAAATTAATTTCCCCCAATGCACGTGATGCACGTGATGACATGTTTAATCACATTCAAACAAACTCGGGTACCAATTCTTATTTCTCAACCATACTCACGGTCCAACTCACACTCGGGATTCACCCATCGTTCACATACCAATCATGGTACTCATAGCGGGAACACAACCTCCGCTCATTAATATTGCTCATTAATTCCATTACTATTAAGATCTAATTATTTCCATTATTAAAAGAATAAATTTATTTATTTATTTATTATTATTTATTTATTTATTTATTTTGTCCAAGCTCATTTCTTTTAATCTTAGCCCATCTATTTTTTTTTAAAACCAAGCTTTTTATTGTAGTCCAAGTCCATTTAATTTGTTCTAGGCCCATTAGCTTGATCCAAGTTTATTAACTTTATCTTAGTTCAAACTCATTTATTTTAATCCAAGCCCATATGTCCTAGGTTAAGTCCATGGGTTTATTTCATGCCCACCTTCATCTAAATCTAAGCCCACTTAATTTTACATATTTATATATATATATATATATATATTTCCAACAATAGTATGCCTACATATCCCATACCCATTTGGCCATAATTCTTTATGTATATATCTAAAAATTACGAAATTTTCAGGAGAGATAGTAGACATATAGATAAACAACTTTCCTTCTTTGTATTTTTCCTAAAAATCACTCTAAGATCTCGAAATAACTCATACACAATTTCGGATGGAAAATATTTTTTTCCAGCAGGTATCTATTTGAGCAACCCACACTATATCAGTCATAACTCCATGTATATTTTTCTACAAATCACGAAATTTAACAGGGATATAGTAGACATATATATCCACAACTTTCATTCTTTGCATTTTTCCTAAAACTCACTCCAAGGTCCCTAAATAATGCATGCACCATTTCGGACAGAAAAATATTTTTTCCAACAGGTATCTATTTGAGCAACCCACACCATATCAGCCATAACTCCATGTATATTTTTCTAAAAATCACGAAATTTAACAGGGGTGTAGTATACATATATATACACAACTTTCATGCTTTGCATTTTTCCTAAAACTCACTCCAAGACCCCGAAATAATTCACCCCAATTTCGGGTTTTCCATCCCTAAAAGAAATTCAGACCAAGCACACTTTTCATCATACATGTTTAACCATCCATCATCAAACATCAAGAGTAAAAATAATTACAAAACCATCATAATCACATTGACATTAATGAAACAACTCATAAAAATGGAAAGCATAAACAAACAAAAAATGAAATGAAACCTACTTACCTTAGATTAAGTTTCCTAAAGTCTTTTTAGCTTTTTTTTTCCTTGCTTTTCCCTTCTTCTTCTTCCCTTTTTCCCCTTCTCTTTCACTCTCTCTTTTTTTTTCTTTTTAAATTTCGGGATGCATAAAAAATAAATGCCTCCCTCTCCCCCCATGTTTGCTTTACTTAAACATCTTTTCCATTTAATGCTTATGCCATGTGTCAATGAGTTATGGTGAAATGCAAAGTTAAATTAGGCTTAAATTTTTATGGATTTCAAGGCAATTTATTTAGTTAGTTTCTATGAATTTTATTATTATTATTATTTTTTTGGCTATCATCATTTTATATACTATAATTTATACTTATTACATATACAAAGGATTTACTAATTAATTCATCCTAAAATTATTTTTCCTAAATATTTACGTACATTAATTAATCCCCAAAGCAATCACGTACATAAACGCCAATTACGTACATACCATATATTCTAGTATATATTTTTACCGGGTTACAGATTATCACGTACGTACTCTATATACTATATACATACGTACAAATATAATTATCCCGATCAAGTACACTTATACGGTTACAAATTTTACGCTAGTTACATTTCTCCCCTCCTTAAAAGAAATTTCGTCCCTCGAAATTGACCTATTCGAATAATATCGGGTATTTTTTCTCTCATCTCATCCTCCAGCTCCCAAGTCATTTCTTCGCGACCGTGATTCTCCCACATAACCTTAACTAGCCTAATTTCCTTGTGCTTTAACTGTTTGACTTGACTATCCAAAAATCTGACCGGTCTTTCTTCATATGTCAAGTCGGGAGTAAGGTTTGGTATGTCTGTCTCCACAATTTGGCTAGGCTCTCCAATGCACTTTCCTTAGCATAGATACATGAAACACATTATGCACACCCGCTAAGGATGATGGTAGCAACAGGCGATATGCCTTATCGCCTACTCGATCCAAGATCTCGAATGGCCCAATGTATCTGGGGACTCAGCCTTTCCTTTCTTTCCGAATCGCAGCACACCTTTCATCGGTGAAACCCTTAGGAACACATAGTCACCGATTTCAAATTCTAGATCCCTTCGTCTCCCCGTCGGCGTAGCTTTTCTGTCTGCTTTGAGCCGTTTTTAATCGTTGACGGATTTTATCCACTGCTTCAGCTGTTTGTTGCACCAACTCTGGTCCCAGCAACTTTCTTTCTCCTACTTCATCCCAATGAACGGGAGATCTACATCGACGTCCCATACAAAGCTTCATACGGAGCCATTCCGATTGAAGCTTGGTAGCTATTGTTATACGCGAATTCAGCTAAGCGTACATATTTCTCCCATTTTCCGGACCAATCTAGAACACATGCTCGCAACATGTCTTCTAAAATCTGAATTACTCGCTCGGATTGCCCGTCGCTTATGGATGATAAGTCGTGGCTGAAGTTTAGCTTCGTGCCCAAGGCTTTATGCAAACTCTTCCAAAATACAGAAGTGAACCTTGGATCTCGATCAGATACAATTGAGATTGGAATCCCATGTAATCTTACAATTTCATCAATGTACAACTGGGCAAGCTGGTTCAGATTATAGGTGGTCTTAACTGGAAGAAAATGGGCTGACTTGGTTAACCTATCCACAATCACCCAAATAGCATCAGACCCCTTCTCCGACCTTGGCAATCCCATGGCAAAATCCATAGTTACATGCTCCCATTTCCATTCTGGAATTGCTAGTGGTTTTAACGTTCCCGAAGGTCTTTGGTGCTCCGCTTTCACTTGTTGACAAATCTGACATCTTGCTACATGATTTGCCACGTCTTTCTTCATTCCAGGCCACCAATAACATTTTCGTAAATCCCGATACATTTTTGTGCTTCCTGGGTGTATCGAGTATGGAGTTGCATGTGCTTCCCTTAATATCTCTTCCTTCAAGTCCTTTACCGAGGGAACACACAACCTTCCCTTAAATTGGATTACGCCTTTTTCATCCATCGTAAAATTAGACTCTTTCCCAGCCTCTATACTCGCTTTTATTTCTCGTCGCCTTTACATCCTTCTCGTTGCTCCATCTTGATTCTCTCCCCGCAAAGTCGGCCGGACTATCAAAGCCGATATAATATTCTTGTGGCCCACATGAATCACTTCCAGCTCCAGCCTTTGAAGGTCCCTCGCTATCGGCTGTTGAATTAATCGCATCGGTGCCATCGATTTTCTACTTAAAGCATCGGCAACAACGTTGGCTTTTCCCGGGTGGTAGTTGATTATACAGTCATAGTCCTTTACTAGCTCTAACCACCTTCTTTGCCTCATATTCAACTCCTTTTGTGTGAAGATATATCGTAAGCTTTTGTGATCCGTATATATCTCACACTTTTCTCCGTATAAGTGATGTCTCCATATTTTTAAGGCAAATACTACCGCCGCTAATTCCAGATCATGTGTTGGATAATTCCGTTCGTATTCTTTCAGCTGCCGCGATGCATAGGCTATTACTCTTCCATTCTGCATCAACACCGCTCCTAGCCCATTTTTAGAAGCATCGCTATATACCACGAAGTTTCCACTTTCAGACGGAATGGTTAGCACTGGGGCGGTGACTAGTCTTTGCTTTAATTCCTGAAAACTCTTCTCACAAGCATCCGTCCACTGAAACTTGACATTCTTTTTCATCAAGTTAGTAAGAGGCCTGGCTATCTTGGAGAAGCCCTCCACAAATCTTCGGTAGTAACCAGCTAGCCCTAAGAAACTTCGTATCTCTGTCACGTTCTTTAGGGTAGGCCAGTTTTGGATAGCCTCTACTTTTCTCGGATCTACTGCTATACCCTCTTTTGTCACCACATGACCAAGAAAAGCAACTTGCTTTAGCCAAAATTCGCATTTCTTGAATTTGACGTACAATTTCTGCTCCCTTAATAGCTGTAAGGTAGCTCTTAAATGTTCCTTATGCTCCTCATGACTTCGAGAATAAACCAGAATATCATCGATGAATACAATGATAAATTTATCCAAGAATCCTTTAAAGACTCGATTCATCAAGTCCATAAAGGCGGCTGGAGCATTAGTCAATCCAAACGGCATTACTAGGAATTCGTAGTGGCCGTATCTCGTTCTGAAAGCTGTCTTCTTCACATCCTCCGATCTTACTCTCAGCTGGTGATATCCTGATTGCAGATCTATCTTGGAGAACACCATCGCACCTTGCAATTGGTCGAATAAGTCATCAATTCGGGGCAACGGATACCTATTTTTAATTGTCACCCGATTCAACTCTCGATAGTCAATGCATAACCGCAAACTATCATCCTTCTTCTTCACAAACAGTACTGGAGCTCCCCATGGTGAGGAACTAGGGCGTATGAATCCCTTATCCAAGAAATCTTGTAGTTGCACCTTTAACTCCTTCAACTCCACCTGGGGCCATCCTCGTAGGGAGTCTTAGAAATTGGAGTCGTGCCCGGCTCTAATTCAATCTCAAATTCCACCTCTCTCCCAAGTGGCAACGTAGTCAAACTTTCTCGGGAACACATCTAAATACTCCCTGTACAACCTCTATATCTTTCTGGCTTCAACTCTTGCTCTACTCGACTATCCAAAGCACATGTGCTAGGTACCCTGTACACCCTTTTCCTAGCATCTTTCGAGCTTTTACAGCTGAGATGATCGGTATTGGTTGAAACTTCATATCAGCCTTAAATTCTAACTGCTCACCTCCAAGTAGATTAAAAACTACTCTCTTACCCCGACAATCGATATGGGCACCGTACTTTGATAACCAATCCATTCCTAAAATCAAGTCAAAATCTTGAAGGTCCAGTACTATCAAATCTGCCTCCAAACTCCTATCTTCAATCTGTATTGGACATTGTTTTACTAGGCTTGTCGACTCCATATACTCTCCAGAAGGGACTACTATCAAATATCCTACTGCCAATGTTTCGGGTTTAATACCTAGGCTTTCTACCAATGTTTTTGATATGAATGAATGAGTAGCACCAGAATCAATCAAAACATAAGTAACCAAGCCAAGGAGTGAGACATTACCACAAATCACTCGTCGAGTCCTTCCGGTCAGCCTCCTCTTGAGTCATCGTATACACCCGGGCAGGTACTCTTCCCGGTCCTCGTTTCTGTACTTGGGGACAGTTTGAGGCTATGTGCCCTTGCTTGTGACAGATATAACAAGTTCTCAAATCCGGGGGACACTCCCCAGTGTGAAACCTCCCGCATTTATTGCACCGAGGTTGGTTACCCAACATTGGTCTTGGTTGACTACCTGGTAGTAACCTTGGGGTATATGGTGTTGGTTTGACAGCTCGTGCACTTCCTGGACCACCGCTTCGGTTGAAGTTTCTTGGCAAGGCTCGTCTTAATGGCCCAGAGGAAGAAGTTCCAGATTTAAATGTTTGTCTTTTCTGTTGTATCTCCTTTGAAATCTCTTTCTGATCCTCGTCTGCTAGCAGTGCTTTGTCTACCATTTCCGGAAAAGTATTAGCAGCAGACATCCGTACCATACTCCGGACTCTCGGGTTCAGTCCTGTTAAAAACCGATTCTTTTTCAAGCTTTCATCCTCGGCAATGAATGGAACAAATCGACACCCTTGTTCAAATCTTCGTACATATTCTCCTACCGATATTCCATTTTGCTTCAATTCTAGAAAGTCCTGAATCTTCCTAGCCTTTACATCAGCAGTGAAATACTTGTTGTAAAACATTTCCTTAAACTTCACCCAGGTTAAAGTGGGTACATCAACTCGTTACTCGTGCACTTTCCCACCAAAAGTGGGCATCCGTGGTTAGCATGAAGATAGCACACGACACTCTTTCGTTATCATTGAAGTGTAGATACTCAAATATTGCCTCCAAGGACTTAATCCACTCTTCCGCTTTCATCGGGTTAACACCTCCAGAGAATTCTTGAGGATTCATTTTGCGGAATCTCTCCACGGCATCATTCCTATGCTGAGGCGACGGAGGTGGAGGTTGTTGGCGCATAGCCAGAAGTTGTTCCATCTGTTCCGTATGAGTTTGTTGTTGTTGTTGCATTGCCTGTTGTTGTTGCTGCAGTATGTCCAACATACGATTCAACGCATCTTGTTGGTTTACGTTGTTATCATTAGAGATTCCTTCTCCTCCTTCTCGCACTGGGTTCCTTCTTGGCGGCATGTTTTAGCTTTATACATGTCATGTTATATCTAGGTTAGTTATGATATCGATAACCTTTCATATCATATGCAATATATAACAAAAGTCATTCAGATATATATACACGAAAATTTATATATTTTTTCATATATATACATTAAACATTTCATACAAAATCGGCTTTTATAAGCACATCAACTCCTAAGGGTTTTCGTACTATAATTATAACCAAAAAGGGTATTCCTATTCATATCAAAAGGGTACGGAGGCTACTACATCGTACTATTTCTTAGTAGTGCGGCTCATAGATCAGAATATGCATCGGACGCGTCGTGGAAAGGAGCCCTCTACCCTCCACCAATCGATAGCATCAACTGATGCAATACGTCCGATCTCACGAGCAATCTCCACGTGTAGACCCCCAATTGTACATCATCCTATTGAGGGTCCGTCTAATCTGGATTGGTAAGAAGGCTCGGACTATGTTCCGATAACAATTTTGGTTGATTTGACCCTCCCATACCTCATCCAACAACTGCTGATCCCTGGGTAGGAGAGTCCTGCGTAAAGTCATCCGCATATATTCATGGTTGAGGTACTGGGTAAAACTGGCATCAGCAAGTACTATCTGCTGAATCAAATCATGTACTCTAATCACGTGAGTAACTATGTCCTGATCCGGTGTCATAGCAAGGTTATTTAGTTCCACCCAATAAGCAGCTAGAGTGATCCTCTGCCTACGGGTCCTAGCAACCTAGGGTACGCGTCGTATGTACGGCATCTACAACGCGAATATTTATAATCGTCATTATTTTACGGTGTATAATTGTGTAACAACACAAAACATATACAACAATCATATACAGTTATTGAACCAAACAGGAAATAAATCAGAAATTTATTTATTTATTTACCGTCGAAGAGTGTACTGGTTCTCGGGCTCATGTGACACTTAGGACTCTACCCAACTTACTAAACCTAAGCTCTGATACCACTAAATGTGACGCCCCTAGCTCCCTTGCCAGTTACCTAACTGGCGTGACCAGGTTCGCCACACTGTTGGGACTAATGTCCCCTATTTCCTCCATCATACACAACAAAATACATAGATAATTACATTATTGGAAACATACGGAATAATTTACAACATCCTTATAACCATTTTATAATTTACAAAATACTCAAAATGCCTAGATATTTAATTTACAAATTTGGCTCAGTACCCTCTTTTTTTTTCCACAAAAGATAGTCCTATTTTTTTTTATCGATGACACATGAGCCTCTTTTTAGCGAGAACCGGTAGCATCCTCAAACAGACTTTAACCTTACCCTTGCCTCGAAATAAAAAAAAATACACAATGTAATGAGCCAAAGCTCGTAAGTAGGGTGATGCACATGATATGCAATGCTATTGTGTTTCCCACATTTTCATCTATTTTTTAATCCGGGTACCCTAGGTATATGCAAGTCCGTGCGAACTATCACTCTGGGTGATCATGTTATCACCTACCGCTCTATTACTTTCTCTCGTTGATCTCAATATCACTTACCGCTCGCAACGGCATTATCCCTCGTTGTAGCACACGGTTAGCGGAATTATCCCTCGCTTAACGGTGTTAGTAAATAGAGCTCGCACTATGGATTTCTTGCTATTACCCATTCCACTCAATTCGGTTATCAAACCGTGTCAATTCAAGACTCAATGATTTCTCTCAAATTAATTTCCCCCAATGCACGTGATGCACGTGATGACATGTTTAATCACATTCAAACAAACTCGGGTACCAATTCTTATTTCTCAACCATACTCACAGTCCAACTCACACTCGGGATTCACCCATCGTTCACATACCAATCATGGTACTCATAGCGGGAACACAACCTCCGCTCATTAATATTGCTCATTAATTCCATTACTATTAAGATCTAATTATTTCCATTATTAAAAGAATAAATTTATTTATTTATTTATTATTATTTATTTATTTATTTATTTTGTCCAAGCTCATTTCTTTTAATCTTAGCCCATCTATTTTTTTTTAAAACCAAGCTTTTTATTGTAGTCCAAGTCCATTTAATTTGTTCTAGGCCCATTAGCTTGATCCAAGTTTATTAACTTTATCTTAGTTCAAACTCATTTATTTTAATCCAAGCCCATATGTCCTAGGTTAAGTCCATGGGTTTATTTCATGCCCACATTCATCTAAATCTAAGCCCACTTAATTTTTACATATATATATATATATATATATATATATATATTTTCCAACAATAGTATGCCTACATATCCCATACCCATTTGGCCATAATTCCTTACATATATATCTAAAAATTACGAAATTTTAAGGAGAGATAGTAGACATATAGATAAACAACTTTCCTTCTTTGTATTTTTCCTAAAAATCACTCTAAGATCTCGAAATAACTCATACACAATTTCGGATGGAAAATATTTTTTTTCCAGCAGGTATCTATTTGAGCAACCCACACTATATCAGTCATAACTCCATGTATATTTTTCTACAAAATCACGAAATTTAACAGGGATATAGTAGACATATATATCCACAACTTTCATTCTTTGCATTTTTCCTAAAACTCACTCCAAGGTCCCTAAATAATTCATGCACCATTTCGGACAAAAAATATTTTTTCCAACAGGTATCTATTTGAGCAACCCACACCATATCAGCCATAACTCCATGTATATTTTTCTACAAATCACGAAATTTAACAGGGGTGTAGTATACATATATATACACAACTTTCATGCTTTGCATTTTTTCCTAAAACTCACTCCAAGACCCCGAAATAATTCACCCCAATTTCGGGTTTTCCATCCCTAAAAGAAATTCAGACCAAGCACACTTTTCATCATACATGTTTAACCATCCATCATCAAACATCAAGAGTAAAAATAATTACAAAAACCATCATAATCACATTGACATTAATGAAACAACTCATAAAAATGGAAAGCATAAACAAACAAAAATGAAATGAAACCTACTTACCTTAGATTAAGTTTCCTAAAGTCTTTTTAGCTTTTTTTTTCCTTGCTTTTTCCCTTCTTCTTCTTCCCTTTTCCCCTTCTCTTTCACTCTCTCTTTTTTTTTCTTTTAAATTTCTGGGATGCATAAAAATAAATGCCTCCCTCTCCCCCCCATGTTTGCTTTACTTAAACATCTTTTCCATTTAATGCTTATGCCATGTGTCAATGAGTTATGGTGAAATGCAAAGTTAAATTAGGCTTAAATTTTTTATGGATTTCAAGGCAATTTATTTAGTTAGTTTCTATGAATTTTATTATTATTATTATTTTTTGGCTATCATCATTTTATATACTATAATTTATACTTATTACATATACAAAGGATTTACTAATTAATTCTCCTAAAATTATTTTTCCTAAATATTTACGTACATTAATTAATCCCCAAAGAATCACGCATATAAACGCCAATTACGTACATACCATATATTCTAGTATATATTTTTACCGGGTTACAGATTATCACGTACGCATTCTATATACTATATACATA